>SJYX01002457.1:34715-71107 GCA_006410675.1 Oreotragus oreotragus
CCACCCCGACTGGCTCACCCGGCCTAACTTGTGGTCAGCCAGGGTGCAGGCGTCCATGAAGGTCTGGGCAATGACCAGGAGCACCGCATCCATGTTATCGGATGTCTGCACGTCAAACACGAACTGCGGGTTTTTGATTATGTTGATCCAGAACCTCAGGGGCAAGCTGCAAGGGGTGGGGTGGAGGGGCGGGAATGGCCGATGAGCAGCATGCAGGAGGCAGGCGGGGCCCACACTGAGCAGGCCTGCCCGGCCGCCCCGCCCACCTGTTGGTCTTCCAGATGTGGACAGTGTCCTGGTCTGAGATGCCGTGCTGCTGGGCCTGCTCATCCAGCAGGTCGAAGAAGTACTTTATGGCGAGTGGCACCGGGCGGCTGGTGCTGAGAATCACCTGGAACAGGTCATCCACGAACTTCTGCAGGGTCCCCTGTGGGAGGGGTGGGCGGACGCACAGGAGGTGCGGTCAGCAGGGGACCTCGGCCCAGCCCAGCCTCAGCCGCCTTGTGACACCACGTGAGCCCCGCACGCCCCACATGCCCCACCCCCATCCCACTGCCTGTCCCGCCCCTGCCCGAGTGCCACCTTCATGGACAGCAGCCGTGTCAGGTAGATCTCCGGGATGGCCTTAGCCCGCTCCCGCTCCCCACCGCGAAGGCTGCCCCTCCGAGGCCTGGGCGGCTCCGGCTCCTCGCTGGGCTTCACCAGGTGCCAGGGCCGGATGCCCCCCTCGTCCACATCCTCCAGCATCGGGGTCCCTGTGCCGAGACCTTACAGCTTGTCATCCCTTGTCAGTGCCCGCTGCCCTAGGCCCCCGGGGTCCTGCCAACACCCAGCAGTGTGGGGGCCCCAGCCCCGCCCCAGGTGGAAGGGAAGCCCACCCTGAGATCCAGAGGACCTTCTCCCATTACTGGACACCAGGCAAACCAAGGGCAGAGGACTGTGATGGGGCGAGGGGGGCAGGGGGATAGGTACTCACTCTCTCCTGGCACGTAATCCTGGCTTTCCCGAAGGACGTGCTTGGTGAGGCAGGGCACGAGGGCCACAGTTGCTCCGTCGGGGACCTGCTGACCACGGTCGGTGACCCCTCTGCCAGCCCGCCCCCCGTGCCCCGCGCCCTGCTCAGCTCCCACCCCTCCCACCTTGTAATGCTGCAAAGTGTTCAGGCGCCGCCACAGACCCTGGATCTCAGATGTCACGTCCTCGTCGGAAAGAATGAGATGCCCGGCCACCCCAGACCGCCACTCTGCAGGGACAAGGCGGGCTCGGTCCAGGGCTTTCAGGACACCCTGCAGCGGGCGCTGTCCCCTCTTCCCAGAGGCACTGGCCCCTCCGTGAGGAGCAACCTCACCCAACTTCTCACAAGAGCAGAAACAGGGGTCCCTACCAGGTGCTAGGTCATCCCTGCAGAGATGCTGCAGAGTCCACCTGCCTCCCCCGACCCCTCGGTGATAAGATGACCCTGCAGAGCTGGTCTAGGGCCAGCTGTAGCCTTGGGGTACCCAGACCACCCTTCCCCTCCACCCTCACCGACATCCAGGGTGCGGGGATCTGGCCGCTGGGCAAGGGGCACTCCTTTATAAAGCTGATCCAGCATTTTCTCCTTGGCCTGGGAGATGGTGTCACAGTCCAGGACCTTCACGGGCACACCCTGGGCTTCTCCCGCTCCATGCCCCACAGCCAGCAGCGCGTTCAAGGTCTGTGCACGACACGTGGGGGCAGTCAGGGCTCACAGCACACACGGGACAACCAAGATGTCAAGGCCAAGGACGTGGACAACCCGTGAAGAAGCCACTGCCCCTGACCTCCAGGCATCACACAGTCACCTGCTCGTGTCTCTTCACCTGCCTGCCTCCCCAAGGACAGCGGCACCCTCCACCCCGTGCCCAGTGTGCTAGTGGCTGCTGGGTGAATGGCAGAAAAAAAATGGGAGAGCCCCAGGCCCTCTGCACCCAGATCCCCAGGCTCCTTGGCTCAGCCGGTCAGGCCAAGGAACCTAAGGAAACCTAAGAAAACCTGCGTAAGAGGTGGAGTCCCTGCCAGCTGGCCAGAGGAGCAGGTAGGCGGAGTCTGAACGGGATTTTCCCCAAAGGAACTCCACACAGGGCACCAAGGGGAAAGCAAACCCAGAGAGAAAGGATGTGCAGGTCTGCCAGGGTGACTCCCAGCCTGGTGGGCTCAGCCGCACCCCTGGATGAGACATGGGTCAGGCAGACACTCAGGCCCCATCACAGCAAGGACCTGGGCTGGCTGCTCCCTAGACACTGGCTGTGGGTGCCCCGATTCCATTCCAAACCCGGGGAGCCTCTGAGCCTCGGATCTTCAAGGCCTGTAGCCAGCCAGCCGGAAGTTAGGCTGGCTCCAATCAGATGCAGACAATACACGTGGTCGCCCTGCTCACCCTCGTGGAGACTGACTCACCAGCAGGCATGCATGTGCATGCGCATGTGCGTGAGTGTACAAACACACACACACACACTCTCTCTCTCTCTCTCACCAGGGGCCGGTACTCCACATCCTCTCGGAGCAGGCGGTTGTCATTCAGGGTGTACTTGGCTTTGCCGGTCACACTGTCTACTGGCCCTTTGTCCACTTGATGCTTAATTCCACGGAAAAGCATGTACAAAGGCTCCCCTACTGCGTCCTAGGGAAGCGGCAGGCAGTTAGGGCTCCCGGGGAGGGTACAAGCACGGGGAGGGACAGGATGCAGGCCACAGAAGGCTAAAGGTGACTCAGGACGTGCTGGGCAGGGGCGTGTAGGGCAAGAAGCTCTGCGGGTCAGAGTCCCGACCCTCCCCGGAGGGGAGCCTCGTCCGCCTCTGCCTCGCTCACCCTCACGAAGGTGTAGAGGCAGATGGACATCCAATTGGTGAGTAGCTTCTCCACTACGGTCTCTGTCCTGGGATGACGAGGAGGGGGGGAGGGCAGTCAGCAGGTGCGGGGTCGCGCAGGGCTGTCTGTTTGGCAGACCCCAGACCCGGAGGGCCTAACTTAGGTCTTGGCTCCCGCTGTCCCCAGCCACCCGGCCCCGTGGCTGCCGGCGGACACACAGACCTGCGCAGCATCAGCTTGGGATTCTTGGCCACATACTGGGCCACCAGGTCACTGAGCAGGGTGCGCAGGATGTCGGTGAAGTACTCCAGCTTTCCATGCAGCGCCACGGTGAGCAGAGACGCCACGTAGGCGCGGTCCCGGGCTGAGAAGGTGCGCTGGCTCTCCAGGGTGTGGATGAACTGGTGCCAGGGAGAGGGGACAACGGGCGGGCACGGAGGGCAGATTCAGAAACGGAGGGAGACTGGGAAGGGGCGGGGCTGGAGGGCGCAGGGGCTCCCTCGCCAGCCCCGAGGGTCGGGATGGAGGGGCCAGAGGGGCTGGCACCTTGGTCAAGAAGAGCTTGCTGTTGAGCAGGTTGGAGAGCTGCCCCAGCCCCTGCTCCACGGTGGGGCGCCTGCTCTCAGGCACGCCCAAGTCCCGGCGCAAGGGCGACTCCTGATGCCCAGGGAAGAAGACCCTCTCGGCATACACCTTGTAGTCGAGGAAGGGGATGCCGCTGCCCAGAAGGTCACTGGTGAGGTCGGTCATCTCGGTCATCAGGTCTGTGGAACAGAAGAACCAGGTGTGGGCGCAGATCCCAGGAGACGGGAGCAGGCTGGGTGCGGAGCCCTGGGGCGCGGGGCCTAGGCAGCCTCACCTGTGAACTCCTTCTTGCAACGGTCCCGCACGCTGCTCTCCAGGTTCTCCAGTTGGATCTGCACTTTCTTATAGTCCCTCAGGGCCTGCTTGCTCTTCCTCCTGCTCAGCACCGAGGTCAAGGCAGGGAAGGCCAGGGGAGGCCTGAGCCCTTACAGGGTCCCACCAGGCCCAGGCCCACCCCAGTCCAACCCAGCCATGCCCAGCAAGCCAGGGTCTAGAAGAATTCAACCTGTCCCATCCTAGGCAAGTCAGTCCCACCCGTGACCCAGCCTAGCCTGGGATCAGTAAACTGTAACAGGGCCAAGTCTGGCCCCTGGCTGGCTTTTGTAAATAAAGATTTATTGGAACACAGCCATGCTTGTGTGTTTGTGCACTGTCTGTAGCTATTGCCAGGCTGAAACGGCAGAGCTGAGCCACTGCTGCTGAGACCGCCTGGCCCACAGAGCCCAGAATAGTCTCCTGCCCTTTCTAGGAGGTGTTTGCCGACTGGTGGTCTAGTGTGCCCCTTCCCAGTCCAACCACTCTGCCACCTGCCCAGACCAGCCACACCTGGCTATACTCACCTGTACATAAGGACAATGATGATGACACCCAGAGCCAGGAGAGAGGTGCCCACCCCCAAGCCCACCTGGGCTGCCAGGGGAAAAGCCACGGGGCTCTCGCCATCGTACTGCACGTGGCCCAGGGAGAAACGCAGGTTCCCCATCTGCACCTGCAAGGGGAGCCCCTTTTGAGCGCAAGTTCAGCGCACACCCAGGGCCCGCCCCAGCCCAGCGCTTTGCTCACTGACCGTGAACTCGGGCAAGGCGTCGGGCGCCTCCCGAAGGGCATGGTGCCGGGGGAGGGGCTGCTCCATAGGAGGTTCGCAGTACAGGTGGTGCCGGGTCAGCGTCTTCACCACGCACGGGCCGTCCCCGATCATGGCCACCACCTCCTCCTTGGACATTGCGAGGTCCAGATTCTCCCCCTGGAACACGGGGTCACCAATCGATCACTCAGAACCCTTCCCTAAAGGGAGGAGCTGATGGTCACTCAGATCTTATCAAATGCGGGAAGGATGGTCCTGAGACCCACCCGCAGGAGCAGGGTTCATGGTGTCTCGGCCCTTCTTGCCCTGCACATGGGGTGACAACCCCGATGTTTCTCAAGCTGCCTCCTGACCTTTTCTGCCCCTCCCTATCCTCCTCCCTTTTCCTGGAAAAGTCTTAAACTTTTCCAGAGCTAAAAATCTAGAGAATAGGACTTGCCTGGTGGTCCAGGGGATGGGAACCCACCTGCCAGTGCAGGAGACATGGGTTTAATCCCTGGTCCAGGAAGATTCCACATGCCGAGGGGCAGCTAAAGCCCGCGGGCCACAGCTACTGAACCCCTGTGCCCCACGTGCCACGCAACAGGCGTGGGGAGAGCTTGTGATGAGAGGCCCGAGCCCCGCAACCACAAAGAGTGGCCCCCACTCTCTGCAACTGGAGGGGGGGGCTTGCACAGGATAAAGAAGACCCAGCACAGTCAAAAATGAATATAGGGACTTCCTGGCGGCCCAGTGGCTGAGACTCTGTGCTCCCAACGCCAGGGGCCCGGGCTCCACCCCAGATCGGGGAACTGGATCCCACAGGCCACTCACATGTCACGGCCAAAAAACCTGAAGACCCTGCCGCGCCGCAACTAAGGCAGGCACAGTCGAATAAATTAATGAATACTTTTGAAAAGTAAATAAACATAAACAGTGCTTTTAAAAAAGGATGCAATGATCTGTGGGGGGGCCTGCCAATGCAGGGGCCACGAATTCAATCCCTGGTCTGGAAAGAGTCCACACGCCGTGGAGCAGCTAAGCCCATGTGCCACAACTTCTGAACCCACGAGACCCAGAGTCCGAGCTGCGCAACAGAAGCCACTGCTGGGAGAAGCCCGCGCACGCCAGCTGGAGAGTTAGCCCCCAGTTGCTGCACCTAGAGAAACCCCCTGCAGCAACCAAGACCCAGCACAGCCAAACAAACAAGCATTTACAAAGTCTGCAGGACATAAAGCTGGGCCCAATCCCTGCCCAGGGACCTAAAGAAGCAGAGCCCCTGTGGTGTCTGCTGGCTCACTGGGTGGGCAATGATGGGCTATCTACCTATGGCCTTTCAGGGTCCCCACCTACTGCGTGTGTCAGAACACGCGCCAAGTACGTGTCTGCATGAGACAGGCTGCCAAGTGGCAATTAGCCCAGGCACCTGCTGTGTACCTGACCACCACAGCGTGCGCCAAGCCATTTACATATTGTTATTCGGACACCTGGCACAGAGCGTGTCAGGACCCAGGCCACGGGACCCAATCCAGGCACCCCACCACCAGCCCCCTCAGCAGCCGCCGGGCCCATGCCCCGGCCCCTGCTTGGCTGTTGTGCTGTGTCTGCCACACACAGCAGTACTGCCCAGGAAAGCGAAGGGTGTTGGGGCCCCACCCGGTCCCATCTGAACCAGTACCTCCACAGAGAGCACACTCCCAGGCTTGTGCCGGAACGGTGCGCTGGGGTCCTCGGGGTTGAGGGGCTGCAGGGTGGGGTCGGACTCATAGGAGAAGGGCGTGGGGTTCAGGGTCGCAAAGTCAAAGACCAGGTTGTCAAGGATAAATTCCACACGGACCCAGGGGTCCTCAGGCAGGCCTGGGAGGGCCGGCGTGCGGCACGTGATGAGCTGGGAGGAGTTCACGTGGCAAGGCTCCTCAAACTAGGGCAGAGGGAGGGAAGATGGGGAGGGACGGCTGAGAGCACACGCGAGGGGGGGGGCCAGCAACAGGGGGGTCACAGCCTCCCCTGGTGCCCACCCCCCATGGCCGTCCAGGGCTGAGCTGGGTGACGGCAAGCCCGGTGCAGGCGGGAGATGCCCAGGGGGGTCTTACATGAAGGCCGCCACAGGACATGCCGGGGGAGCATGCTGTCTCTGGGACCACTCGGCGCCTCCGCTCAAGCCCCTGGCCCGGCCTTGATGCGCTCGTGGCCACGGTCACGCGGATTCTTGGTGTCTGTACCACATCTAAATTCTGGCCACAGACCCGGATCTCACGGCCTCCACTGAAAACACAGTCCAGGAACCACTTGTGGCTCATGGGAACCTCGGACGCAGCCCAGGCCCCGATGTTAGGTCAGTCCCAACCCTAACCCAAAAAAGGGGGTGACCAAGGACCAGATGGTTAGATGGCATCACCAACTCAGGGGACATGAGTTCGAGCAAGCTCTGAGAGATGGTGAAGGACAGGGAAGCCTGGCGTGCTGCAGTCCACGGGGTCACCAAGAGTCAGACACAACTGAGCGACTGAACAACATACCCGAAGCCCCACGACCCCTCTCCCCAGCAGCACCGTGGAAGTCCCTACTAGAGCCCTACAAAGCCCCGTGGACCTCGCTGCCACGCGCTACGCAGCCGTGCCCTCGGCCCAGCACCTGAGGAAGCTCTTGGTGGGACTGGCAGACGTGACATTGGGGTCCGACGTGTACTCGAACTGGCTGTGCTGAAGCCTCCGCTCGGCGGCCCCAAACCACACAGCCACGGGGAGCGTGGCAGGCGTGGGGTGAGGGCTGGTCTCGCATTGCAGCTGCTCAGCCTGCTGCTCCAGCAGCCTGGGGAAGGGAGGGAGCAGTGGGAGGAGGGCCGGGCCAAAGCGGCACCGGAGTGGGGAGGGGGATTGCAGGACACAGACCCACTCGGGCCTCAGCTCACTCCCCTTCGGTGCTGACTGCCGTCTCCACGCGGGGACCCTGGAGGCTGCACGCCACCACCCCTGCCCCCGAGCAACCCCGCATCAGGAGGGGCCGGCTGCTTCCTGACTCGGTCCCCGTCCCCCGTTCTCCCCTCCCCAGCAGGCCACCCCCTCCATCTTCTCCCCGGGCCACAAGGATGGTTGCAGGATGAGGAAGTGGCCTCACAGGTGACAAGGCTGGTCGCCCACCAACACTCGGATGTCCTCCAGCCGCCCAGTCAGAAGCTTGGAGCCGTGCAGGGTGAGGCTGGTACCCCCAGCTCTGGGGCCTCGGGCTGGGAAGACGGACTGCACCTTGGGGTCCTGTGGGAAGGGGAAAGGGAGAAAGTCAGGCCTGAGGCCAGGAACAGGGAGGCAGAGGGAGCCGGACATAGACCAGAAGGCCCTGGGATGGGGAGCCCCAAAGGCGAACCAGGGGGCTGGAAGGAGCCGCATGAGGGGGTGGGGACCGGGCGGCCAGGCACCTGGTAGGCAAAGTCACGTTCTGAGACGCCGCGTCCTCTTCCTGGTACCTCCACCATCACGGCGCCTGCCACCTCCTCCCTGCTGGCCCCGGTGATACACACGAGGCTGTGGGCACAGGGCAAGCTGAGGTGCTGGGCCACACTGAGGACCCCTCAAACTGACCCGGCCGCCCCCTCCCTGGCCTACTACATCAGGTAGTCTCCCTGCTCCCGATAGTGACAGATTCTCTCGCCTTGGAATGAATTCCTTAACAGCTTGCCAGGAGGCTCTGCCACCTGAGAATTAATATTCGTGGTTCGATCCTTCAAGTCCAACCCCAAACCTCCACTGACGAGAAGAATTCCTCTCCGTGGGGCACAGATTTACCAAGGGGCCCTGTAATGCTGGGGCAGGGGTGAGCTGAGAGTTGAGCGGACCTGAATGGGGGCCTTCACCGCGGCACACAGCACCAGTTACAAGGTGGTGGTATCTTGGCACTTCCCTGGTAGTCTAGTGGTAAAGAATCTGCCTTGCAACGGAGGGGATGCCGGTTCGATCCCTGGTTGGGAAACTGAGATCTCACAAGTCTCAGAGAAACTAAACCCATGCACCGCAACTACAACAGTCCACGAGTTCATGTACCACAACGAAAGATTCCCAACACAGCTAAATAAATGTGTGTGTGTGTGTGTCTGTGTACATGTGTGTGTGTGAGTGTTAGCACTCAGTCATGTCCAAATCTTTGTGACCCCGTGGACCGTAGCTCACCAGGCTCCTCTGACTATGGAATGCTCTAGGCAAGAATACTGGAGTGGGTTGCCATGACCTCCTCCAGGGATCTTCCCAACCCAGGGACCAAACCCACAATTCCGGCATTGCAGGCAGATTCTTTACCATCTGAGTCACTAGGGAAGCCTGTATGTATGTGGGTATATATATAAATATATTAAAAAAAAAAAACAAAAACCAAGGTGATATAAACTTGACTCCCCCCAGAAAAACTTTTGAATGCCTCTAGTCAGGTCTGGGGTTGGACGTGAAGGGAAAGTGTTAGTTCTCAGCCAGGAAACAGAAGCTCGGGGCCAATCACTCTCCAGGAAGAGAAGCCTGCAGTGGCTGGACTCTGACATCGTCACGGTCACTGCAAACAGCCCCAGGGAACAGAACCACCGAAGTGTAAACTCCCCAGGAGAGGCTTCCGTTGGAATGCATTTTGCTCACTTTGTACGTCAGTTCAGAAATTACTTTAGTCTCATGGTTCTAGGATCATTAACAGTCACCCCAAGCTGTTAGTCATAGTACATTTAGTACATTCCGGTGGCAAGGACAAGCTCTAGGCAAGTCTTGTTGAAAATCAGACCACGGGGCCTACAGATGCAGACCTCTGTAAGAAGTTGGGGAGGTGGTCTGAGGATCTGCCCTGGGGGTTTTGGACCCACTTGCCAGGTAACCCTGACATCCAGTGGGTTGGGGACCTGCGGCTTAGAGATGTCTACTTGGCCTCGTCTGTGTGTGCCTCTGGGACCCTGTAACTACCAGCCTGTAAGCCACAAGCTCCGGGAAGGTGGCAGGGGTCCCGGAGCCTGGTGTGTCACAAGTCAACCTTCCCACTGAGGAGCCTGCCAGGGGCAGTGCTTAAGGAAGAAGTGCCAGAGGGCAGGAAGGTCAGCCCCAGAGCACAGCTGTCTGGGATCCAAGGCGCCTGCTGCCACAGCTACATCCATAGTCACTTGGAAAGCCAGCTAAGCACACCGAGGCTGAGCCGGGAAGCAGAGCCGCCTGTCAACTCTGGGCAGGGACTGGGCTGCAGGCCAGGAAACCGCAGGTCCGTGCACCAAGCCAAGGCCTCCAGAGCAACTCCAGCCCTGAGATGCTATGACCAGAGCCAAGGGAAGCAGGGAGAGGGGTGCACAGACAAGCCGCGGGTGGACGGCGCTCAGCCGGAAAGCCCGCCTCGGAGCCCACGGGGTGTCCCTGGGTCCTCCCGGTGCAGCCCGCTCACCTGCTGGACACCTCGTACTCCTGGGCATCCACAGCACAGGGCACTCCAGCCACTGTGACCGTGTCCTGCACGTCCCGCACGTGCTGGCCCAGGTTGGAGCCCCTGATGGTGACCCGGGTGCCGCCGTCTACAGGCCCAGTCAGTGGCTCCACCTGTTCCAAGACAGGGACTGGTCACCTCCACGCACCTGGTGACCCCTGGCACCCTGGAGAGACAGCCCAGCCTCTTCCCCCGCTCCGCCCCCTGAACCCACAGCAGCCCCACCCCCTCGAAGGGATACACCAGTACTTCAACTCACCGAGTGGATGACAGGTGCTGGGCACTGGGTGGCCACAGCCTCAGCCTCGCCACAGGCCTCCCGGGCCATGCACCGGGGACGCTCCCCCTTGCACCACACGCAGCCGTACTGGGGCAGGGCAGTTTGGCAGCGGCTGCAGTCCTCGTGGCCCACGGAACAGTCATAAAGCACCACTGCGGGGTGGAGAGATGAGAGTGACAGGCAGGCCGGGAACAGCCCCGTTGCCTCCAGGCAGTCCCCGCAACCCCAAGTGGCTCACCGTGTAGCCCATCCACGCTGTCCACACGCAGATGGCCGGCCCGGCGCAAGAACAGCCCCACGCGGAGCTCTGGCTGCAGAGCCTCGTAGCTGAGCTGGAGAAATGGGAGTGGGGTCAGAGCCCGGGGTTAGCGGAGCCACTGGGCCTGGGGAGAGGGTGGCCAGAGAAAGGACCAAAGTGTGTGTTCCCTCTGTGGGAACACGAAGCCGGAAGTCAGAGGTGGGGTACAGGACCCCCCAAGGCACAGGACCAGAGCAGAACCCCCGGAGCACAGGGTCAGGGGTCAGAATAGGACCCCTGGGCACAGGGTCAGAGCAGAACCCCCGGAGCACAGGGTCAGAGGTCAGAGCTGGGGTAGAGGACCCCCTGGGGCACAGGGTCAGAGGTCAGAGCTGGGGTACCAGGACTCCCTTGGGGTCACATGATCAGAGAGTGGGCGGGGCTGAGCGGGGCGCAGCCAGCAAGCTCGGCAGCCGGCCTACCGCCAGCCTGGTGGCCCAGGACTCGGGGGTGTACCTGGTACGGCCGGCACGTGACATGGCACCGGGTATCTGGAGGCGGCTCACACTCGACCCGGGCCTCAACCACCACCTCCTGGCCCTCCAGCTCCATCACACACTCGTGGTCTCCTGGGCTGTCCTGGGGGCAGAGGACATGGCAGTAGAGGCAGCCTCAGGAGCTGGGCCTGGTGAGCCCCGCGGGGCCCCCAGCACGGGTCTGGCCTGGGATCAAGACCTGGGGTCACGCTTTCCCCTCCTTCCTGGGACTTGTGTCCAGTTCACCGACAGCCAAGGAGGCCACTGCCTCCTCCTCTGCTGGCTCAGACGGTAAAGAATCTGCCAGCACTCCCGCCACGACAGCCACTGAAGAACAACACCCGAGGCTCTGCGCTCCCCGGGGCCGTGGGCCTCAGCAAGGGCCACAAGGCGGCCTGGGACGTGAGCAAGCCGAGGCTCTGCGCTCCCCGGGGCCGTGGGCCTCAACAAGGGCCACAAGGCGGACAGGGACGTGAGCAAGCCGAGGCATGCTGCCGCTGCCGCGGGCACCTCACCAAACACACCAAGTTCGTGCAGAACACGACCTGGGAGGCGTGCGGCTTTGCCCCTTATGAGTGGTGGGCCAGGGAGCTGCTCACGGTCTCCAAGGACAAGCGGGCTCTCAAGTTGATCAAGAAAAGGGTGGGGACACGCATCCATGCTAAGATGAAAAGAGGAGCTGAGTGACGTCCCAGCCACCATGAGGAAAGTGGCAGCCAAGAAGGACTGAACCTTTCCTCTCCGTGCACAGTAAACCTTTCCAGAAAAAAAGAAAAGGATCTGACTGCAATGCCATAGACCTAGGTTCAATCCCTGGGTGGGGAAGATCCCCTGGAGAAAGAAATGGCAACCCACTCCAGTATTCTCGCCTGGAAAATTCCATGGACAAAGGCGGGTGGAGGGTTGCAGTCCACAGGGCTGCAAAGAGTCGGCCACAACTGAGCAGCTCACACACACACACGGAGGAGGCCGCAGTGACACCCGCACAGGGGCCACACGCACCTGGAAGAGGCCCAGGTTCCGGCCCAGCAGCCGCACTTCTCGCCGCACGTGGACGGGCATCAGGCTGGAGCCCTGCACGCTCTCCACACAAGGGCAGGAGGCTGCCCCCCAGGTCGCTTCCTCCTGCGGCCCCAAGCACAGGGCAGTCTATGGCACCCACCCGCCATCACAGCACCCCCTCCCCAGGCAGAACCCCAGGGGGCCTGGGCCAGCGCGAGGCGGCACACCCCACCCTCCGCCCCATCCCTCACCGGCAGAATCACAAGATGGGCCCCCACCCCCTCCCGAGGCCCCCTTCCTGGGCCGGGTCTCACCAGCTCCCCGAGCCCAGGGGTGTCGTACTGGTAGTCCAAGCTGGACGGGAGGATGAGCGGGGCGGGAGGGCCCTCGTGCTCAGCGGAGTCTCCATCACCTGAGAGGAGGCTGGAAGTGGAGAAGGCGGGCATATCACCCCCCGTCCACTCATCCGCCTCGGGCAGCTCGCCGCCTTCTCTCATGAGCCAGTCCAGAGCGGGCTTCGTGGAGCCAGCGGCCCCTGGGAAAGTGGTGGCGGGGGCAGAGCCTGTCTCTTATACACATCTCCTGTAACTACCAGCCTGTAAGCCACAAGCTCCGGGAAGGTGGCAGGGGTCCCGGAGCCTGGTGTGTCACAAGTCAACCTTCCCACTGAGGAGCCTGCCAGGGGCAGTGCTTAAGGAAGAAGTGCCAGAGGGCAGGAAGGTCAGCCCCAGAGCACAGCTGTCTGGGATCCAAGGCGCCTGCTGCCACAGCTACATCCATAGTCACTTGGAAAGCCAGCTAAGCACACCGAGGCTGAGCACGATGGGCGGAGCAAGGTGACGGCCATGCAGTCGTAGAAGGAGAGGGCAGCCTCGGCGATCATGACAGCGCCAAACCTGAGCTCCATGCTCACGGACACGTGGTCTGCAGAGATGGGAGGGGCTGGGCTGAGAACAGGGGAGGGGCACATGGATCCCGAGACCACAACGGGTTTGGGATCAGCACTCCAAAGGTCAGGAATACAGTCCACAGGGTAGGAAAGAGGGACTTGAGGGGACCCGGGAGCAGATGGAGGATGCAGAGAAAGGCACCGCTTCAGCGTCCTTTGCCTGCATTCACACCTCATCCCCATCACACCCCTTGGAGCAAAATGAGAAGATGGCGGGGCTCCTTCTCTCACCCACCGGCTCCTCTTGGCAGCTCTGGGGCCTCGCTAGGGTCTGGGGAGGGGCACATCACCCCAGAATTGGTCCGCAGGGCAGGACTCTGGGATTCCCCAAAATGGCAGGAGTAAGACTCCCCTGGCCACAGTGGGGGCAGGTCAGGTACCGACAAGAAAACCTGCCAAGAGAGGCCGGAATACCATTGGAGCCCCTGGGCAGCAGATCAGGCTCCATGTACAGGCGCCTGGTGTGGGCAGGCACCTGCGGCCACCAGCCCCCAGGGGTCACAAGCACCCTTCCCAGCCTGGGTTAGTAACAGGGCCCCGCCTGCTCTGGTCTTCACCTCCCTCCTCTCCTCACGGCTGATGTTGGCCGGACTCAGTGTTGCCACGCGCAGACATCCCAGCTCAGGCTGGAAGCTCCACAGCCACCGCTCTGAGCCCCGGCCCCGAGAGCACTCGGAACGGCGACTGCACCTGGACGAGAAGGACCAGTGTCCACCTGTGACCCTCAAGGGGCCACTGGCAGTTCATGGGGCAGGGATACATGCAATCCTAGGGACCTGGGCAAGATCCTCAAAGGGGCCTGGCAAGTCAGGGTGGAGGATGAGATTGGCACATCCAGGGGTCAAAGGTGGAGAGTCAAGGGCCAAGGACCGGGAACCCTGGAGACAGGGCAAGTGGGTAGGAGAATTGCAGGCAGGAGGCTGGGGGTGGGGTGGGGAGATGTGTATAAGAGACAGGAGGTAGTGGCTGGATGAGTCATAGTTCTCTATTTTACAGTGATTTTTATGAAGATAATGAGGACGAGTCATTAGCAGCAGAGACTGTTCTTTCTGCCAGAGGACACTGGAGGGATACTGNCTGTCTCTTATACACATCTGGTGGGGATGATGGGGAGGGGTGCTGACCTGCCGAGGAGCACACACCATCCGCAGTATGGGTCCCTGTGAGCCAGGCAGGACACACAGTCCAGGTGCTGAGCACAGGAGGCCACGGGAACCTTGAGAAGCTACAGCAGCAAGAAGACTTGAGGCCAGTGATCCAAGTGCCAGCAGCTCACCCACGTACAGGGCCCCGGTCCCCTCAAGGGCCCTCCCAGCAGCCACGCCCTCCCTGGCTGACGCCTGGCACTCACCGTGCTCTGGGTCATGACATACAGGTGCTTGAAGGCCCCATCAAAGATGAGGTCTCTGCTCACCGCAGACCCCTGCTGGACCATCTGGGTGGAGTACGGATGGCCATCGCTCCCTGGGCCCAAGTAGACCTGAGATCAGAGACCACAGGGTCTGAGGCCCAGGGCCCGCCCTGCTCACCCCAGTAAAGCAATTTACAGGTAGAATTTCCTCCTAGGTAGTACAGGTCATTACCACCCAGCCCCGGGGTGGGAGTAGGGGTATCACGGGTAAACGCCATTCGGCCCCAGAAAGAGGAACACAGGTCATCTCTCCAAGCCTGGGGCCAGAGATACATAGTAGATCTCACGTCGCAGCCTCAGGGGGTCCTAGGCATAGCTCTGCCCAGGCTGGGTCCCCAGCAGCCCGTCCCTTCCAGATCTGAGGCAGGGCCCAGTACCTCCTGTGAACTCACCCTATGCAGCTGCCCTTGACTGTCGCCCAGGAAAGCAATGGTGTGTCCATCTTCCATGGTAATCGCCACGGCTGTTAGCTGGACCCCTGGCCACTCCAGAACCGGCGTGGCTTCCAGGGGGACACGGCTGGCCATGGGGCTGGGCGTGTGGTCTGAGCCACAGGGATACGCATCCAGAGTGTCCTGCAGACAGCCAGAAGCCCAAGTTAAGCCCTCCCCAGATCCCCTTCATCCTCCCTAAACAACCCCATCCCCTCTCCCGGCATCTCTGCCAGTCCTTGGCTCTCCCGTTGCCGCATCGTTGGTCCTGCCTCAGTGGCTTCCCTCCACAGTCTGAAGCAGCTCCATCGCCTCCTGTGATCCCCACATGTCTGGGGGCCCCCCTTTCTCCCATCCCTGGCCTGGGAGCTGCTTCCTCCAGTTCATGCACAAGCCTTCCCCTGGACCATTCTTCCAAAACTTCTTCCAGCCTGAATCCCTCTCTCTGTGTCCACTAACCTGGGTCCCCTCCCACCTCTCACTCAGTCAGTCTCCTTATATGCAGCTTCTACCCTTTTCATCCAACCTGCGTGCGTGCTAAGTCGCTTCGGTCAGGTCCATCTCTTTGCTATCCCATGGACTGTAGTCCGCCAGGCTCCTCTGTCCCTGGGACTTCCCAGGCAAGAATACTGGACTGGGTTGCCATACCTCCTCCAGGACATCTTCCCCACCCAAGGACTGACCCTGCACCTCTTATGTCTCCTGCATTGGCAGGCGGATTCTTTGCCATCTGAGACGTGTTCGCCCATCCTGAGACGAGAGCCACACAAGTGTCAACAAGCCTGAACCTCACTTGCCTTTCAAGAAACTTTAAACAATAGAGTCCAACCTCGCCACATTCTGGGTCAGTGCCCTGCACCCTAGACCCTCTCAGTCTACCTACACAAATGTCATCCCTTCGGTGCCAGATCCAAGCACAGCCCTGCATGGCCAGCTCTGTTCCCCCTGTATACCACTCTTACTATAAGATATCCCTCCATTGCTCAGACACAAAGGAATCACTTCACATCCGCTGACCTGACCAGTAAATGCCTGCCCAGTGGCCTCAGAGACAGGGGAGGGCTGGCCAGTGCCGGGACTTACCACGGGCAGCTGAGCACAGTCGGAGTTGACATCGTACTCGATGTAGGCCACCTCCGCCCCGTCCTCCGCGCGGCCCTCCCGGGTGTAGCAGGCGTCGCGGGTGCGGTTAGCAAGGCGATCCACCTCATCCAGGGGGAAGGCACAGAGCGCGGATGCGCCGGTCGTCCCGGCAGCTGCCGATGGGGGCCGGCCCACGGTTGGGGGAGCCGCGGAGGAGAAGGCCACGAAGAGCACCTCGCCCTGGGCCACCTCCGCGGACGCGGCCACGGCCGCAGCCTGGATGAGCCTGTAGCGGCCCCCTTGACAGGCCAGGGGCAGCTCCACGTAGGAGTAGTAGTGCTGATCCCGGAGGCACACGCGGGACACGTAGGCGCGGAAGGCTCGCGACTGAGCCTGCAGGTCCCGCCGGAGGAACAGGAAGTAGGCACTGGCCCCACGCGCGAAGGCGCTCACGAAGTGATGGCTGTACTCCGAAAGGCGGCCCACGGCGAGCTTGGCCGTCTCCTCGTAGGAGAAGGCGGCCTGGGGGTCCGGGGGCTGTAAGGCCCGGGTAGTGATGGGCGGGATGCCGCCCCCTACACCTCGACTGGTGTAGCCTCGCCCCACAAACAGGAGGGGCTCCCCAGACGGGCCCTGGGCCACCAGTCCCACCGTGCTGACTGTGGGGTCGTTGGCAGCCACATACTGGGTGTCCCCAGGCCGCTCCGGCCGCAGCAGCAACTGCCCAAGCTGTCCCAGGCGCCTCTGCTCACAGACTCCCTGGTGCACGCTGCCGCACACCACCAGGGCCCCCGGGCTCACCAGGAGCAGCTGGTTCAGGTTGCTGGTGGGCTGCGCCTGGGGACACTCATCCGGCATGACGGGGGGCAGACAGTCCCTGCTGTCCAGCACGGGGCCGGTGGACACGGTGGCCTCCAGCTGTAGTTCGGGGCTCAGCTGGAATAAGAAGTTGGTGGCTCCGAGGTAGAGGGTGCCTGAGGTGGGGTCTCGAGCCAGGTGCTGCAGACGCGTACCGTTGGGGGTGAAAGCCGTCGGTGGCAGGGGCTGGAGGGCAAGGACCCACCCGGCCCAAAGCGCTTGGAGGAGAGCTAGGCCGAGGGCAGGCATCGTCACCTGGCAGGGAGACAGAGCGTGAGCAGGCCTCGGGTGGCCGCCTGAACCCCATGGGACCACTGGTGAGAAACAGGGCTGTGACACTGGCAAGATGCCCCTCCCAACCCAGCGAGGGCCAGGCTGAGATGGCACCGCGCTTACGAGGACCACAGGACCACACACTCACAAGGGCTCAGCAGACGCTGTCCTGGAAATGTCAACATTGCCCGTTCTCTGTAAGTATCACTCTCTCAGGGGACCGGCAACCCCCACCCCTCACCTAGACTGCCTATTGTCAACACAGGGTCCAAGGGTGAGGAGCTAGAGAGGCAGAGATGTGGGAAACATCCTGCTCCTGGGGACCAGGGCCTGGAAGGGGCAGGAGAGCCAGGGAATGGGAAGGGACCCAGAACGCCCCTCTGCATTGATGTCAGTTTCCTGGGCGGCAGGAAACAAGAGGGCGAGATCCCATGGGCCACCTGCGTGTTAGGGCAGGGCAAGAAGTGGGTAAAGGACCTTTCAGGCTAGGAATCCAGAAGAGTGATAAGCAGAGAACCAACAGGCCAGAGAGATGAGGGGGTCAAGGCTGCCATGGACAGGGCCTAAACGGCTGGACCCCAGCTTGGAGAGCCCCTAGTAGAGGTGGGAGTCCCACACTTGGGTGTGAGGCCAGGCTCACCTGGCAGGGCCGGCTGGATCAGGAGACAGCGGCATGCCCCGAGCGGGAGTCACCTAGCCGGGGAGAGAGCAGAGCATGGAGCTGGGGGCTGGGCAGCAGGCACGTGGGCCCCCCACCACGGAGGCAGCACAAAGGTACCCCTCCCCACTGCCCAGTCTGCTAGTGGAGCTGGGCCCAGCCTGGCCCTCAGCCACCAAACACATTCCACAGGGGACGCCTCCTCAGAGCCCATGGAGGGGGAGGGCAGCGGAACCAGGCATCCTCAGGGCCTGGGAAAGGGCAGCTATGGAGGAGCTGTGTGGCTGGTGGGCCCAGTCTGGCCCCCACTGTGGTCCTATTCCCCCCTACAGCCCGCCCTCGGCATCTCCCATCCTTGCCCTCTGCCCAAACTCTGCCCTCTCAGGGTGCCAGGTACATGCCCTGCCCACAAGCCCAGGCCAAGCCTTGCCCCAGGCTCCCACCAGCACGTGAGCACACTCATGCTCGGACACTCCAAGAAGTATACACACCACCCACCCTGCATGCACACACCAACACCCAAACACATGGGCGTGAGCACACACCTAGATGCATGTACCTACCGCCTGTACATACAAGCCAGAGACACATATCCGGAAGCACATCCAACACAGACACACTTACCCACCCTCCCACCCAAGACACACACACCACCAGCCACATCCAGACCCCACACAGACAGACTCACACACACTTCCCTGGTTCGAGCCCCAAGTCCTCGAGGGCTCTGGAAGCCAGGCCATCATCTCTTGCTATTTCCTCTCCTGCAGGTCAGAGCAGAGTGGGAGATGGAGGGGGCGAGGGGGGGGGGATGGGGGGCGGGTCCTAGAGGAAGTCACCGGACGAGTATACCCTACATCCCCTGAAACTTCCCATACCTTGAGGGCCTGCTCTCCTCACAGACCCTCTCCCTGCAGACTCCACCTGAAGCCTGGGGAGACCAGGAAACCATGACACCATCTTGCTAAAACCTGGCTGGTCTCCAGCCTGGAGCACCAGGGCGGGTAAAGCGCTGGGGACCGGCAGCGCATCCCAAGCTGTGAGATGTTCTCCCTGCTTGTTTGTGTCCAGGCCACACGGCCCGGCCCCTCCTGCCACCCGGCTGCCAGTCTGCCGGTGCACAGTGCTCCTCCGAGAGCTTCCCAGGGTCCAGGTTGGCTCCTCCCAGCCGAGGGCCCCCAAGCTGGGTGCTCCTGAGGCTGGCCCAGAGGGAGCAGGCTGGGCGTAAGGCTTGGAGGAAGGTCCAGCGAGGAGCTGTGGCCACAGCCTGGCTGGGCACTGCTCCCAAAATAGCTTGGGGGTTTCCATTTTTAGTGTGCAGAGAACAGGACAGCTCTATGGGAGCGGGAACAAGGCAGCCACTGTTTGCCACCGAGGGGGCAGGGGGAGGGGGGCGGCAGGGAGAGCCGTGAACCCGGCGAGAAGCCCAGGACTATGGCAAGGCCAGGCTTCCCAGGAGCCCCCCACCTTGTGTCCAAGGCACGGTGGGGAAAGTTTCTTCCCCCGGGAAGATGGGGTCTGCCTGAGGATGGGCAAAGGCCGGCTGCTACACTCAGCTACTGCTCGGCCCCTCCCACCGCCTCCCTCCCAGGGACATGCCTTGGGCAGAGGGTCTGCCCCACCATTCGCTTACAAACATTTGCTCAGTGCGGACTTCATGCCAGAGTTCTCCAACCCTCAAGGGGCAGCCACCAAGGCACTCCCTACATGTAAAATCACAACTGGGTCGAGTGGCTCACAGGAAGCCAATGGGCAGAACCCAAACAGCTTCTGGCAAAGTCACATCAAAGGCTGGAGGCTGACCCCCGCTGGGGAAAGTGTCAGCCTTCTTCAATCACTGCCACGGGGCCGAGCCACCCTTGCCCTTCCCCACATACCATGGGTGGGAAGAAAAGAAGGGTGGTGACATTTTTCTCCTTATCAGCCACATATTTCACTTCACCTTGGCCACAGCCAGCCTCTGGCCCCTCCAGTGCACCTCCTCCCACCTCAGAGGATGTCCCTCTCTCCAGCATCTTTGGAGGCATCCCCCGGGGACCAGAGAATAAAGGTCAAGCCCTCCCGTCCACACGCTCTCCTGTGGGATCCTTGCCAGGGCTCCCCCACACATGCTCTTCGTTCCCGCCAGGCCGAACTGCAGACTGCTCATCACACTCCTCCACGCTCACTCCCTATTACAGGAGGTACCCAACCATCACCTCCCAGAGAAGCCCTCACTGTCCCCCAGGCTCCTGAGAAGCCCACCGCATGTGACTGGCAGGCATCCCCAGCCACCACCCTGGTGTACACTGCAGCTCTGCCTTGGGGTCTCTGAGCCTCAGATCTCCCATCTGGAGAATGGGAGGCAGGACTGCTCTGATCGTTCAACGTGATGCAGTGTGTGCCTGGCACGCGAGGCACCAACCAAGGCCACTTTTCTCCCTGTTCCACGCTCCTATCCCGAAATTCCTTAAAGGCAGAGACTGTGACTTCTAATTCCGAGGCCCCAGTAGGCGGGACAGACGTTAGCACTGAGCAGGTGCTCCTCGAACGATGAAAAGAACCCTCATTTCACAGCCAAGAAAACTCAGCCAGCAGGGGAGATGCAGAGCCCACAACCCACTCCAAGCCACTCAGCTTCTCGAAGGACACAGTTGTCAGCCCCACTTTTATTAATGACTAGGCCAGAGCAGACTGAAAAGGGTGCTTTGGAGCTGGGCCTCCAGTCCCCAGCTTAGACAACTAAGCTCTCTTCTCCACCCCCCACACCTCAAGCCCCACTAGAGTCAACGCCTAGCTCTTCTGGCCCCCCATCTCTGGACCAGTTCAGCAGGGCCCAAGGCTGCCTAGCTTTTCTGCCTGCAAAGAACAACCAGTCTCCTGGACCTGGGGCTGTCCTGGCCCACCAAAAGGGCATATAAACTCTGCCCTTGAAACTAGGAGAGTGTTCATATCCCAGCCCTCTTCACCGGAGTTGCCGGCATTGGTGCGAAACCAGCCTTTCCTTTCGGCCCTCTCGCTGGGCTCCCAGGGTGCACCCAGAAGTTACTCATTGACAGCATCAGAGTGGAGAGTGCCTGCCCTGTTGTCTGTGTTGAGCCGGGGTAGGGGCGGGGTGAGGGGGCACCATTTACCAGTGAGGACTCAACGAGCGCTCATCAATCACCCACCGTCTGGGTGCGGGGTGGGGGGGTCCCCCTCTGGGAGTGCGTGGCAAGGGGAATCCCAGTCTGCCTTTTGTCAGTCGCGCCGAGTACCGCCTGGAAGGGCTGTTAACTGCGGAGGGGAAGCCTGGACCTCCCTGTTGCTCTTCCCCGACCCTCCTCCCTCCTCCCCGACCAGGGCAAGGACCCCCCCACCCCCACCCAGATGTGTATAANAGCGGTTTTACTGGAAAAGAAGAGGCAGGCTTGGCCTTGGCTCCTGGACCCTAAGGGGCAGCCCGCTCCTCCTCCCTGCCGCTGGTTACTACTGGGGCACCAACAGGAGAGGGCAGCCTTGCGACAGCTTGGTACAAGGGGACTGCGTGCTGCTCCTGTGATCTGAGCCCCTCTGCTATGCATTTAGGGCAGGTGGGAGGTGGCTGGACCCCATAGAACAGGCCCCGAGCTCCTCCCACAGCCAGGTGAGTGTGCTTATGCTGAGGCAGGTGTCACTTACTTGCACACAGGACACCTCCAGGTCCCTCTCTCGCAGTTCAGCTGCAGATATGACTCCAAGTCAAAGCACTGCAGAGGCCGAGAGACAAAGAGATGAGCCCAGGGCCCTCAGAAACCACTTACAGGCAACCCGAACTGCCTCTGGGAGCCTCATGACGATGTCCCACCAGGGAGGGAGACAGGTGATGGAGAGACCCAGGGCTGCGCGGCTGGGTGGAGTGATAAGCTAGCCTATTTTCTGCTGTGCATGCAGCCTATGGGCCACACCGAGTCCCTGCAACGCTGTGCCCAGCCCTCCTCATACCAGCCCTGTGCACCAGATGACCCACGCCCTCCAAGCAGGCTTCCAGCTCCCCTGCAGCCGCCCCTCACCAATCCTGCCACTCTCACTGGCCGAGCCCACGCGTGGAGGACACGCTCCATCTGGTTCATCAGCATGTATGAGACAAATTAGGCAACCAGGCATCCCCTGCCCCCGTTTTTCCAGGGAAGGAGCTTTTGATGGAGGGGGGCTCCTGACCCACTATGAAGCCCTTGGGGCCTGTTGTGAGAGGGTGGGGGCTGAGGGTGTGGCTGGCCTGGCCCCAGGGTAGCCCCCACCCAATGCATCTCACCCACTAGGGCTGCCTGTGTTTAGCCACTCAAACTGTGACCAGGCACTCAACCCACAGCCACTTCCTGAGCGCATGCTCAGGGCAAGGCCTCAAGACGAGCCGGGCAGAGATGCCCCTGCTCTCAGGCTCACATCAGCCATGGTGGCCAAAAGGGCAGTATTTCCAGCTGGTTTATGACATCTGCCAGGGCTGGGATTGTCTAAATCCAGTTCTGGAGCCCTCTGGGGCTCCAGAAGAGGTCTCTATAATTCTTTCTGGCTCCTTCTGAGAGAGGAAACAAAAAGAAGTGAGTGGCTACCTCCCCCATCTGTAGACATCATGACGACTGTCATTATCTGTCATATCCAAAGAGTTCTGTGAGTTGGGCAAGGAGACGGTCCCCACGGCCCAGAGGAGGTACTGAGGCTTAGAGGGGAAGAGTGAGTTGCTATGATGGTGCATAACCAATGAAGCCTGAATCCCAAATCCCCAGCACTCTCATTTTGGGGGTGGGGGCTCCACCCTCTTTATTTCTAACCTTGTTACTACTCCATCCTCCGAACTGTTCATGTCTCTTGGTTCACAGGGAAGAAGCAGGTCCCACCAGTGAGGTTTATATCCATCCTAACTGCTCAATAAAACCTCACGAGACTTCCTCACATCCAGAGAAGTTAAGTCCTGACACTTCAACAGCTCACTGACGATCGCTAAACCAGATGGACCTAGCTCTGAGTACACAGAGAAGCTGCTTGAAGGATAAATGACGTCAGGAATGAGTGAGTGAAATCAGCTGCTGAGGGCCACGGCGTCCTTCCAGGGTTGGAGACAGCCCTGCTGCTCTGCGCCTACCGCATCGCCATCCCAGCCAGATTCCAGGAGGCTCCTCCCAGGACTGCTCACCTGGACATGCTTGCAATCATGGCCTCGAGCAGGCAGCTGGATGCGCCGGAACGTGATGGGGCACTTCAGAGACACCTTGATGGCTGTCTGCTCCACGCCATCCTCCCCATTGAGGGTCGTGTTGCCCGATGAGGCCGCCACACTGCTGAAATTCCGCTTGACTGCAGGGTGGAGGCAGAAGTGGATTAGAAGGGCAAGGCTGTCCTGAACTTCCCCCACTCCCTCAAGTGGCTGATGCACACCCTGGTTCTCAATGCCCCTTAACACTGGGAGGTCTCACAAACAGGTGCAGGGCACCTTGGCCTGGGTGAAAGCGAGATTGACACGCTGGGGGCCCTGGGATGCCCAATACTCTGGAATGACACTCTTCAGATGAAAAGTGTGAAGTGTCCCTGGAGGTGGCCATGTCGTCATCCCCCCAGTCTCTGCAGTTCATGCCCTGTGTCTTCACTAGGAAGGCAGGACTTTCTGGAAAACCTGCAAAAACAGTCTGGCACCTCACTGACTTTCTGGGTCAGTGGGAGAGCCCCACAGGCACCTCTGCACTTAGTTCTCCAAGTGTGGAAATGGCCTGGCAGGGTTCTAGGGCTCAGCATATGAAGAAGCACATTTGAAGGGGGTGTAGGAGCATACTTCCCACTTCCTGCATGGTGCCCCCAGCCCATGTGTCTCCACCCGGGACTCGGAGCCAAGTTCCTCCCTCTCAAGTTAGGCCGGGGCTGTCGAGGTAAGGAGTCCAGTCTGCAATTGACCTCTGTGCTTCCCCCGCAACAAAGAACCCTCTTCTCCAGTTCCTCCCATCCTTCCAGGTGATCGCCTCCAGGGAGCCTGTCCGGACTACCTACACCATGGTGTCTTGGTTTAATCTGCCTCATATCCTGTGGTAACAGCGCCGTGTACTCCTCCGATTGTTCCCACAGCCCCAGAGGAGGGGCACTGGAGGGGAAGGGGGAGGGGCTGGTGCCAGGGGACCCTCAGGGCCCAGTGGTGTCAGGCTCGAGGGACAGTGCCTACGGAGAGACTGGGGTCTGGTTCCAGCCCTGAGCCTCCACTCACTTTTCGTGATACAGTGCTCCGCGGGCAGGAGTCGCTTCTTGAGGAGGCCTTGCAGCACGGAGCGCACAGAGGGCCGGTGGACCAGCTGCAGCACAAAGAGGTGGGACTGCCAAGAAAAAGCGGAGACTCAGACCCTGCCATGTGGCCCCCACGCCCACTCACCGTGCCCCAGAGGCTAAACACAGCAAAGGGCCCCACATCCACAGTGATGCCCTGCTAGGAGAGGGTCCCTGGGACCTGGAAGAGCCCTAAAGGACCAGGATGTGTCTTGGGACCTGTGAGCTGGGGACCCAGAGAGGGGTCACTCCCCAGGGACAGTGGGTCTCCACCAAAGCTGAGTCTGATGCTCAAATAGCAACCCTCCCGCACCTTCCACCCCCGAAGGAGGTCACAGGACACAAGGCATCAGGATGGGAGCCAAACACTTCCTACCCTTGCACCCTGCTGTTCCCCATCATGACTACTCCACCCTTCCTGCCGGAAGATGTTGTCTTGTCTTCACTCCTCCAGGAAGCCTTCCAGGACTGCCCACTCCAATAAGCCCCCACAAGCTCCTCACTCTGATAGCATCCCTAGTCCTGTGACCCCTATCTCCGGGTGGTCTTGAAGCCCCAACCCTCATGAGGGCTGGATCAGAGCTCTTCTTTTTCCTCCAGGGAGGCCAGCAGGCGGGGGCAGGTAAGGTAAACTGCAAATTCCCAAGCAAGCCCTGAGTGCCAGACCCTGATCCTGGGGGAGAGGAGCATGGCTCAGATGTGGTCCCGGATCAGTGAGTCACAGGTCAGGAGACACACACACACACACACACACAGCTCTGAGCTAGCACTGCTGGGTGATCAAGGGAGGGTGTTAACTCCAGACTTGGTGGAGTTGGGTCTGGGGGAAAAAGATGATTAGAATATAAAAATTTCTTGCCAATGAGGCATGAATGGAGCCTAGCTTTGAGGGAGACACAGAACTTCCCCAGCGGAGGAAGGTGGTGGGCATGGGGGCAGGTGGTGTCCAAGAGCTCCGGGAGGAAGTGATGCCTGTCTCTTATACACATCTAGATGTGTATAAGAGACAGCAATGGGGTATATACATATACAATGGGGTATATATATACACAATGCGGTATATACACATACAATGGGGTATATGCATATACAATGGGGTATATACATATACAATGCGGTATATACACATACAGTGGGGTATATACACATACGATGGGGTATATACACATACAATGGGGTATATACACATACAGTGGGGTATATACATATACAATGGAGTACTTCAGTTCAGTTCCAGTATTCTTTCCTGGAGAATCCCATGCACACAGGAGCCTAGGCAGCTATAGTACATGGGTCGCAAAAATGACTGAGTTGACTTCGCATGCATGTATTCAGCCTCACATGGTTAGTAGCACCATACTGGCTATCTCAGAGTATACTTCATCTTTTTATTTTGCCAGCTAGCATTATTATTTTTTCATGGAAAGCATTTTATTTTAAATATAATGGTGTGCACATGTCAATCCCAAACTCCCAATCTATCTGTTCCCCCACTCCTCCCCTCTGGTAACTCTAAGTGTGTTCTCTAGGTATACAAGTCTGTTTCAGTCTGGTAAATAAGATTACCCTTGTAAAATGCTACTGAATAGAGGGGTTTACTGTTATTCATTTTGTTTCATTTTAAACTGAATAATTTGAAGAATCAACTGGCAAATTTTTTATGCTTTATTGGAATTTTAGAAAAAGTAGGGTGATCATGATAAGCTACCAATATGTACAATTGATTATAGCATCTCCCCAAACAGTGAGATAGTTACAATGGAGTCCTAGAATAGCCAGGAGATTATTAAGAGGTGGTGGGATTTTTGAAGATGATACTATAATTCTTGGACTCCACTCCTCACCTCAGAGCTGCTGGGCTGCTTTGGAGGAGAAGGAGTGTCCATGAGGAGCCCCTTTAACAAGAGATCTAGGTCCTTGATTTGTAACACTCTGTGTGCTCAGAAGATGGGACCAGGTCAGGGCTCAGCACGGTCTTGGTTTATGTTGAATTCCTCATAGATAATGGGCTCGGCGGAGGGGTGCATGGGTCTCAAGGGAGTGGGAGTGATCCGTCTCTCGGAGAGGGTCCCGAGGTCCAAGTGAGCATATATCACGTCTTCTGGTGCAGAGTCCTGAGAGGAGAGAGGTGAGAATGATGGGCTGAGATGTGATCTACGAAGGCTGGGCCACTGGGCATTGGAGGGGCTCAGGCTATGGCAAGGGTTTGGGCTGGAGGACGCACCTCGCCGTTCACTGTTCTGTCTTCCATGGGCTCTCCTTCCAAGATGGCAACATCTGTGAATGGAAGAGAGTCAAGGCTCTCCAGGGTGGATGCAGTTATTCCAGACCTCCGTAACTTTGATAGTTACATCAAAGCCAGAAAAAGGCAGGGGTGTGCCCCAGGTTGCTGAGCCTGTCTACTCCACTAAATGAAACAAAACAAAACATCCCATATACAAGCCCAGCCATTCACCGACTGTCTCAGGAACCTGTGCAAACCCACGGACCCATCCTACATCTTCTGTTGTGGACCATCCTCTTCTATATATCAGCAGATTCCCAAGATCATGTAGGAGAGAAAAATGGATGGCTGTAGTTGAAGGGAAGAACAGGGCTTGGAATGTCCCTGGTGGCCCAGGGATTAAGAGTCAACCTTCCAGTTCAGGGAGCGTGGGTTCTATCCCTGGTGGGAGAACTGAGGTCCCACATGCTTTGAAGCAACTGTCCTCAATGATGCAACTGCTGAGCCCACGAGCCCTGCAGCCTTGAACTGCACCCCAGCACCACAATGAGGATCCCCTATGCTGCAGCCAAGACCTGATGCAGCCAAGAATAAATCAACACATATTTTCATAAAAAGAACAGGGTTCCATGGGTCTCTGAAGATATCCCATCAGGGATTACAACAATGAAAAGTTTTTAACCTACAAGAAGTGAAAACGTCATTCTCTGCTATAAGCCCACTTCCCCCTGGGTCAGATGACGCTGAGCTCACTGCCTTCAGACTTACGATTTGGGGCAGAACACCAGTAACAGACAAGAGCAGCGAGGATGATGCTGGTAGAGGTGAAGGCTATGCAGAGCCCAAGGACAATGTACCACGTGCTGGAGTGTTCCTGAGGAAGTGATGCTTCTGCCAACAAGCAAATGGTAGAAGATTTGCGTATTCGTTGCACAGGCTGTGCCCCTACACACTGGATTTATTGTTTCCTTGAGTCAAAATGTAAGCATCTCTCAACCTGATCAGTTATGGTCTCCACTTCCCAGGAGGTACCAAAGCATCCAGGAGAGATGCTAGCAGTGGANAATGGTAGAAGATTTGCGTATTCGTTGCACAGGCTGTGCCCCTACACACTGGATTTATTGTTTCCTTGAGTCAAAATGTAAGCATCTCTCAACCTGATCAGTTATGGTCTCCACTTCCCAGGAGGTACCAAAGCATCCAGGAGAGATGCTAGCAGTGGATGAAGTAAATGGGCCATGCAAAACTAGCAGACACTTGAACCAAGGTCCCCTGGGCACTGACGCAGTTTTTCTCTGCTGCCCTGTATGACAAGGCATGGTGTTTTCGGTTGAATGTGACCTTTTAATCCACAATACATTTCCCCCTCCATCCACATAGACCTGGAATGGAATCCTCAAGAAGATATGACACTTCTATTTCTGCCCTGTGGAATGCTTAGTTCACAAAAGTCTAACAGAGGAATAACACATTTATAAGGGGCTCCCTAAAATTCTCTGGTTGCCCCGTCATCCATCCTGAAAGATCCTGGTGGAGGGAGGTTAAGCATCTCCCTTAGTATGGGGTTAGGTCACTCTGACCCACTTTGTTCAATTTAGAAATTCCCAGTCACAGAGCATGAGAAGCTCAATGTCCCCTCTGGTTCTAGGCAGACCACGGTCTCAAATGCTAATGTGACAGGGATGTTGAGGAGCCCAAAGTCACAGAGCTGGGAGGTGGCAGAGCCAACACTTACATAGGAGCCCTCTGTCTTCTCAAAAATTTGCTGAGATAGGAGACCGTCTTGCTTACCTTCTGTGGTGTGTGGATCCATGGTTGATGGGCAAATACTTGTAGTGGATCCTAGGGGAGAAAAGCCAGAAGGGGTGAACAGTAACCATCCTCATACCCAATGAATGAGGACTATTCTTTCTGGAAAGTTGACCTCCTGCCTGTTGTCCCGCAGAGCACTGATGGGGGAGGGGAGAGCTTCTGGTCCCTCCCCGTGAAGGCACTGAGTAGACCCTCCATCCTGGAGACATGATGGTGGAAGGAGGCGGGAAGGATATGCCTGGTGGTGAAAGACAGCTGTAAGCTAGAGACATTCTCTCTGCTCCTGGAATGAGTGTCTGTGCTCCTTAATTGGGAATCACCTGTATGTTAGAGGTGCTTTTGGGAAAACATTAAGAGCAAGGGGCTGATGCAATCTCCTATTTTCCCAAATCAGCCCAGCCTCTCCTCTTCCTGAACCTACACTGACCCTTTTCTTTATTTGTCTGGATAGACAGGACTCTGATGTGGAGCATCCATACAGGAGGTGGAAGAGGTTTGAGATGCCATCTACCATCTCTCTTCCTCTCTGGTTCTCATTGCCTCCATTTCTCCAGAAGCTCTAGGTTTCCCCTGATGCCAGCACGGAGCCCTTGATATGGAGCTCATGATACAGTAAAATGTTGTGCAAAAACCCAAATGGACTTTTGGTCCAGTGCAATCTCATTTTCTATATTGTAAAGCATGGGACTCTTCATGGGTTATCCAGGCAAGAATACTGGAATGGGTGGCCATTTCCTCCTCCATGCGACCACGTTTTGCCAGGACTCTTCACTATGACCCATCTGCCTTGGGAGGCCCTGCACGACTGTCTCATAGCTTCCCTGAGGTACGAAGGCCCCTTCACCACTACAAGGCTGTGATCCACGAGGAGGAGACAGTGAAGGACAGAGGAGTCTGTCGTACTGCAGTCCATGGGGTCACAGAGAGTTGGACACAACATAGCGACTGAACAGGAACAACAAAGCACGGGCCAGGAAGAGGTCCCTCACCTGTGACAGACAGGAACAGTGGGTCGCTGGAGCCTGACCACGAGTAGGGAGAGCGAGTGAAGGAGCCGTAGCACCTGTAGACCCCGCTGTGGGCTGGGGTCCCAGGACCCAGAGGGAACTCGGCCTGGAGTGCTCCGCGGGGGCCCCGCCCTCTAGCAAGCGGGTGCCCAAGGTCCTCCCCGTCCCTGAGCAGATGGAACTGGTCAAAGGCACTTTCAGAGCTGCAGACCAAGGTCACGTTCTCCCCTGACCTCACCACGGGGCCCCCCTGGGCTGAGAGAGAGGGTTTCTTGGACAGACCTGCAAGGAGGAGACCTTGATCTTAGGGCACAAAGTAACTCTAGTCCTAAGTAGAGGACTAAAGCCGGAAGTGTGCAACAAGAGAGGCACTGCAATGAGAAGGCCGCCCACCGCCAGGAGAGAAAGCCCCACAGCAAGGGACACCCGGCACAGGGAAAAATCAGAAAAAATGATAAATATGGGGTGTCATTTAAAATCCTCTTGAACAAATTAATAATTGTTAAAATGGATTGTCATTTAATATCCTTCTTCAAAGAAAGAATATATGTATATGAATAACTGGATCACTCTGTTATACAACAGGAATTAACAACATCTGAATTCAACTAGACTTCCACAAACATAAATAAGATAAAATAGATTTAAAAAATCAACCAGATGTGCGGTTCTCTTGAAATCAACAGATGACTAACTAAGTAAACAGACTGCTAACTACTGCTGGGACCATCAGGAAACGTGGCATTGACCCAGAAGAAGAGGTTATGGAGTGGAAACTGCAGAATCTCACTCGATCTTTGACCACCTCTTTCTTGAGGTTGTGTTCAGCACTGCCCTGCCCACCCCCAGGGGCTGGAAGGGCCTCTTTAGCGGTGATGGTTAGAGGGACCACATCCCCACTCTTTGTGCAGAAGGACACTTCAAACTGAGAGGCTGAGCAACGTCAGGGTGTCGACCTCCATCTCGATCACCCAGGGGCGGGACTGCAGGGCGTCCGGTACCACAGTGTGCTGCTGACAGAGGAAGGGAGCTCTGACATGAAAGCGGGAAACCAACCCCTTAAACAACCAAGGGAGGCTGCCCGAGCGGGGAACCGCCCGCGTCCCTGCTCTGGTACACTTTCCTCCGTTGGCCGTTCCTTCACGTTCTTGCTCCTGCGCTCTGTCCCCGGCTGTGTCTTCCCCTTAGCACACGGCAGGGACTCTGTTCTCTTCTCCCTTCTGCGTTCACACCTCCTCTCTCTGCTTTGCTCCCTCTCCCGAGTTTGTGAGTGTCTCTGCACGCCTGTCATTCTCTCCTGGTACTGATGCTGGACTGGACACCACACCTTCTGTGACACAGAGAGCAGAAGGGACTGGTCTGGTCACACTCACCTGTGATGATGATGTCCACGGGGTCGCTGGGGGCTGACCACACATAGGGGGAGTGGCTGAGAGAGCCGTAGCATCTGTAGGTGCCCGCACTCGCCAAAGTCATGGGGCCAATGGAGTAGTCAGCTGCGGCATCCCTACCAGTGAGCATCTCGCCACATCTCTGGAAATGCCCTGTGCTGTTTTCTTGGTGCAGGATAAACTTGTCAAACCACACCAGTGAGTGACAGTGGAGGGTCACATTGTCTCCCACTTGCACGAGGGGCCCTGGGTGGGCTGAGATGGTGGGTTTTGGGAACATACCTAGGAGCAAAGAGGTTGTGAGCTTCAGTGAGTTATCCCAACTCGGAGCTTCCCCTGACATCTGAAGGTGTAAAACTCCTCCCCATTTACCAGCGGAGCCAATTGCCCTTCCTGTCTGTTCTGTTGCATTCTCTTTAGCCTTGTTCTTGGGCTCTGGCTCATGTTTTTCTTTCTGGCTCATGTTTCTCTTTGCTCAAGACCTCCAGCCTCCTCTGTGCTCATTCTAAGCTCTTTAGGCGTTGAATCTGCTCTCAGGTTCATGGATGCATACTCAGTCACTTCAGTTGAGTCCGACTGTGTGCAACTGCATGGACTATAGCCAGCCAGGCTCCTCTGTCCATGGGATTCTCCAGTTGAGAATACTGTACTGGGTTGCCATGCTCTTGGCTTCATCCCATCCCTAATATGCATGATGGGGGCTGGGGTGGGTCTGAGGATGCATACCCTGGCTCCCTTCACACTCATCTAGAATGTGGGTGGTGACTGCAGGATGTTGGGATGGAGATGGAGAGAAAAGGGAACATTTCCCCACCTGTGACCCCATCTCATGCCTCTGGAGACATTCCTGGGGCTCCTTAGCTGGGGCTCCAGCTCCTTCATATGGGATTACAGCTCCCTACTGGATGGCAGGTGCTGGATCGGGGTCGTTCCCCATCCTCCCTGCTGGCAGGCAGTGGCAGCGTCCTGTTTAATTAATGCCTAGGGAGGTTCCTCCTTCCTGCACTGGGGCACCCCATCCCTGTATTCAACACCCTGAGTTTAAACTCTCAGAGGGGGTTCTCTTTCCCTGGTCCAGTCCTGGCTGGGGATCCTGAGGAAGTCTTGGGCTGCACTGGCACATGGACCTGGGGTAGCACTGCCTGCAGGCACAGGTGTCTGGGGCTGGGCTGGGCCCCTCCTACCTGTGACCACAATCTGCAGGGGGTCACTGTGTGTGGACCGGTCGGCTCCAGAACACGTGTAGGACCCGGCATGTTCTCTGGTCACTGGGCCGAGGGTGAAGGTGTTGAAATAATGTCCCTGGAGCTTGGGTAAACGCCCTTTCCCATCTGTTTTGAACAGTCTGAATCTCTTAAGTGGAGAACAGGAGTGACACCGAAGCATCACAGTCTGCCCTAAGGGAACCATGGGGCTTGGCCAGGCGGACAAAGAGGGCTTCTCATATTCACCTAGGAGAGAAGGAGACACAGGCTTTGAGAAGAAAATAGGAACAGTCAGCTCTCCCCATTGCCCTCGTGGGCACTTCCCTTTTAATTCTTCAAACTCTCTTCCCCTAAAATGCATCACCCTGATGCTCAAGGACACCTGGGGCTTGGGGACAGACAGAGACACAGTAAATCCAGGACGGACATCATGGAAATTCTCAGGACATGAATCACTCCTCAGGTTGACAAAATGATGAAAAACTTTCCCTCAAACCACAAAAACCCTGGGGATTCCTGGGCAGTCCAGTGGTTAGGACTTGGCACTTTCTCTGCCAAGGGCCCAAGTTGAAACCCTGATCAGGGAACTAAGACCCCAGAAGTTGCACAATGAAGGCAAAAGAAAACACCACAGAAAAACTGATGCCTGGACAAGAAGCGAAAGGACTTCCCTATTGCATTAGTTGTAGCTCTAAACAGTAAAGAATCTTCCTGCAAGGCAGGAGACCAGGGTTCAGTCCCTGAGTTCAGTCCCTGGTTCCCCTGGACAAGGAAATGGCAACCACCTCCACATTCTTGCCTGGAGAGGCCATGGACAGAGGAGCCTGGTGAGCTACAGTCCGTGGGGTCAAAAGGAGCTGGACACGAGCAACTAACACTAACACAACTAAGCAGTGAGAAAACCAGTTGCCTGAAAAGAAGGAAGTAAACCTTGACCCTCGCTCCTTTGTTAGCTAACCTCCATCAAATGTGTGACAAGTGCCAGCCTCTTCTCACACCAGGGATGGAAGTCTGACCTGAGCCGCATCACAGAGCACGCCTCATGACCTGATCGTCACTTTTTGTTTCTCTAAACGCTATCAACTTAAGAGTATTCAAACAGATCTTGCTGTCTTTAAGAAGTAGTAACTGTTCTTCAGTGTATACCATGCAGGATGCTTTTCCCAAGCTCATGATAAATCTCATTAACCTTAACTCTTCACAGAAGAGAAATCACATGTTCCTACCTCATATGTCAGGGTCAGTGCAGGTTGCCAATTAAAGACTCATTAAAAGAGTCTATTATTCTGCATTCTTATGAGAGGACCAGACCAGACATGCATATTATGGCTGTTTGAAAATATGAAAAAATTCTGCATTGTAATATATGTGATTAAGAAACTAACTGTGTTAGTTTCAGGTATCCAGCAAAGTGATTCAGCTATATATATACATGCATCTGTTGCTTTTCAAATTCTTTTGCCACTTAGGTAGTTACAGAATATTAAGTAGAATTCTCTGTTTTATACAGTAGGTCCTTGTTGGTCATCCATTTTTAATATAGCTGTGTGTATACGTCAATCCCAAACTTACAATATAACCTCCCCCTGACACTATCCCTCCTGGTAACCATAAGTTCATTCTCTGTGAGTCTGCTTTGTAAATAAGTTCACTTTTTTTTCGATGTCACAAATAAGTGATATCACGTGATATTTGTCTTTGTCTGACTCTTCTTCATCTGAAATTATTTCGTGACTGTGAGTGGAAACTTTGCACACACAACATTCTGTCTCTCTCTCTTCCTCCCTTTCCATTCCAAGGACCACATATGTACACAAAGATAACATGTGTAAAGGTGACTGTGGTGTTTTTTTGGGAGGGGGATTTGTTCTGCCTAAACAGGTGGACAACCTTGCTTCCTAGATACTCAGATGAATGCAAAATATGTCAAGTAGAGACTTCCAAGCTCCAGAATGCTTGAGTGAAGGGTGTGTCCACAACAATCAGCTCCAAACTGGGACAAAATGGCCCAGCTGTTTCAGGAGGCCAAGGGAAGACATACACCCAGTTCAGCTGTTGTTCAGAGACAGGAAAGAACCTCAGTAAGGGCAGTGATTCCACACCATTGTGCTGGGGGTGGGGGTCGTTAACATTAGTGATGCTCCCTAAGCAATAAATCTAGTCTCCTCTTGACCATTATGTATGCAATGGAGTAACATTACAGTCCCCCTTCTTAAAATCTCCTTTTATTTACTTAATATCGTTTCAGAATTGATCTGTATTCTTTGTCATTTCAATTTGTGCATTTTTACTGGCATGTAATGTTTCATTGCAGATATTTAAACCACAAATTTTTAAAAATTAAAAAAATATTGAAGTATAGTTCATTTCTGCCATACAGCAAATTGATTCAACTCAACATATATATTCTTTTCCGTTATGATTTATGCCAAGATACTGAATAGAAATCCCTGTGACATACTGTAGGACCTCCTTCTTTATCCATTCTATGTATAAATAGATTTCATCTGCTAATCCAAGCTCCCAGTCCTTCCCTCCTTGGCAACCACAAGTCTGTTCTCTATGTCTGTGAGTCTGTTCCTGTTTCATTGATATATTCCTTTTAGATTCCACATACGGGTGATATCACAGGAAAATTGTCCTTCTCTTTCTATCTACTTCCATTAATATGTTAATCTCCAGGTCCATCCATGCTGCTGCAAATGTCGTGATTCCATTTTCTAAGTGTCTGAGTGGCATTCCCTTCTCTGTGTGTATAAGCATAGACATCTTCTTTACCCATTCATTTCTTGATGGACAATTAGGCTGTTCCCATTTCTTGGCTATTGTAACTTTTGCTGCTATGGTGCCTGAATCTTTTTAAGGTAAGTATAGTTTTTTCCCAGATATATGCTCAGGACTGGAATTGTTGGATCAGATGGAAACTCTGTTTTTACTCTTTTTGAGGAACTGCCATACTGTTTTCCACAGTGGCTGCAATGGTTTCCACTCCCCCAACAGTGTAAGAGGGGTTCCCTCTTCTCCTCATGCTCTCCAGCATCTGTTATTCATCAACTGTCTAATGATGGCCATTCTGATCAGTATGAGGTGGTACCTCCTTGCAGTGTCGATTTGCCTGTCTCTACTAATTAGCAATGCTGAGCATCTTTTCATAAGCTTGTTGTCCATCTGTGTATCTTCTTTTAAACCACAGATATCAATTGTGAGAGTGAAGTCTATGGATTTTGTCTAAAATGAACAACACCTCTGCTAATGTCTCATGAATGTGCTCTGATTCCAACCTCACGTTGGTTGTCAAGGGACAGAGTGATGAGGTCTTCAGAAAAGGAATAGTGACTTTATTTGGAAAGCCAGCAGACCAACGATTTCATGAACTTATGCCCCAAAGAATCATCTTACCTGAGTTAGATGGGCTTTTTTGGGGAGTGAGAGGGATGGTCAAACAGTATTTACTGAATGTAAAATAACCCTAGCCCTTGGGGAAGAAAATTCCAAGCAGAAGGGAGAACAATATAGATTAAATACCCACGTGTGAACTCACACTTTCACACTTACACACACACAGACTAAAAGGGGAGGAGGTGTGGCTGGTTGTTGCAGTGCTTTAATTAACTGATTAATGTCTGTGCTGGGTCTTCGTCGCTGTGCACAGGCTTTCTCTGGGTGTGGAGAGGGGGCTGCCCTTTTCTGTGGTTCAGGGTCTCTCATCGCCGTGGCTTCTCTTGATGTGGAGCGCCCGCTCTAGGCATATGGGTTTGTGGCCCACGGGCTTAACTGCCCAGAGGCATGTGGAATCTTCTCGGTCCCGGGATCAGGCCCGTGTCCCCGACACTGGCAGGCATTTCCCAACCACTGGACCACCAGGGAAGTCCTGTTGCAAGCTTTTTCCTCCTTAATGTTTTAATTTTTAATTTAAGGACAATTACGGTACTGTGACGGCTTCTGCCATACATCAACATGGATCAGCCATAGCTATACGCATGTCCCCTCCACTGTGGAAATCTTTTAATCCTGGAATCCTTTGTTCTTGAAGCTGTCCATGCAGGTCTGGTCATAACGTCCCTCTAAGCCCCCAACAAGACAAAAGGTTCTGTCTGTTCTGCCACTTTTTATCACTTTACGAATGGCAAGTGATAAATTATCAAGTTCAGAGCCTTGATAATAGTTTTAGTCCCACAGTCGTGTCTGAGTCGTTGTGATCCCATGGGCTGCAACCCACCAGACTCCTCTGTCCATGGGGATTCTCCAGGCAAGAATGCTGGGGTGGGTTGCCATTACCTTCTCCAGGAGATCTTCCCAACCAAGGGTTCGTCTCAGGTCTCCTGCACTGCAGGTAGATTCTTTAGCATCTGAATCATCAGGAAAGCCCACCAGTAACATAATGGGATTCAATATTTCCTCCCACAATTAACATTGCCATTGTTTTCCATTTAGTTTTATCATGGACATGGTGGGATTTTGGCATCATGCTTTCACAATTAGTGTAGCATAACATTGAGGTGAAATATACCATAAATTTGAAAATAGAAGTATGAGTAGCATGCTAGATTTCTAATAAAAAAATAAAGATATGCAACAAGAAGCAAAGATTTACTGTATAGCACGGGGAACTATAGTCAATGTCTTGTAATAACCTAAAATGGAAAATAATCTGAAAAATAATGTATGCATATTTGTATAACTGAAAATCACCTTGCTGTGTACCTGAAACATTGTAAGTCAACTACACTTTAATAAAATATATGTATTATGAGATTAAAAAATGGAACCAGTAAAATAAATGAATTTTAAAATGCAATGAGAAGCACACGCGCAGTCTCGCTTGCACGTGCGCACGGGGCCTCTAGCCGCACGCGCCCCTGCCCCGCCCCGCCCCGC
>SJYX01002460.1:0-75494 GCA_006410675.1 Oreotragus oreotragus
TGTGTGTGTGTGTGTGTGTGAGGTGAGTGTGAGGTGTGTTTGTCACCCAGAGTTGTGCCAGGCGACAGCCCTGTTAGGCCTCTCTCTCCCTTCCATCACAATAAATCTACTTCAGCCCCCGACCAGAAAGTGCTCAAGGGCCTTCGGAACCTGCCTGCGGGCCCCCCTGCCCTGGGCAAAGCCCCCTCCCAGAGAGCAGAGGGCTGTCTCCTCAGCTCACCTGGGGGAGTTGACAAGTACTCACTCAAGTCTCTCCTTTCAACTTATCAAGGTAACCACCAGAAGAACTAAAAATAACCCTGTAACTAGCCAAAAACTGGGGGTGGAAGTGGAGAAGAGTGAAGGAAGGAAGGGAAAAATGGGAGGCAGGGAGGGGAGCTAAATTCCTCAGCTTTCACAGCTGCAGCCATTGAACACCATTGAGAGCTGGCAGGTCAGGTTTTCTGGACATCACTGGGACAAACAAACAGAGACAGTTAACAGCGGGAGGGGGACAGGCCTGGGAGGAGGAGTCCACTATGAATTTTATACCTTTCCATACTGTTAAAAAAATTTTTGTTTTTGCAATGGATTGATATTACGATTAGTTAAGTGGCAATCATTTAAGTGGGGGGCATGATTTGATGTCCTGAGGTGCCCCTGAGGGTAGTGGGGGGATGGGAAGGGTCTGGACTAAGGCTGAGCAGGGGGCAGGGAGTGGGAGAGGAAGGGGGCACCCTCTCCAGGCCTGACTGGCTGGGGGCTGGGGGGACACCTGGGTCAGAATCTATGATTTGTGTGTGGACTTGAGCCTCTGGGCTCATATCCCCGCCACCAAGGTGTCCTGGGGGCTCATCAGGGCCTGGGGCCTGGGTCACTACCACCTGGGACTCACAGGACACAAGCGCTTGCCCCCGGGACGATCTAGGTGTGCAGAGGGGGAAGGCGAGCCCCTGGTTTGTTGGCTGTCCTCACGGCCAGTGGCCTCGTCCCAGTGTCTGTTAGTGGAGGCTGCCTTCTCGGCGCTGGCCTCCTCTACATTGGCACTGTGGAGACCACCGTTTCTTACTCTCGGCGCGACTGACACTATGGGTGTGATATTTCTTTGCTGTGGAGGGCTGTACGATGTGTCTCTCGGAAGTCAGCAGCATCCCTGGCCTCTACCCACTAGATGCTGGTAGCACCACCCTCGTCAGGACAACTGAAAACCTCTCCAGACCACTGCTGGTGTGTCCTGGGGGGCAAAGGGGCCCCGGCTGAGAGGAGGCTGACCAGATCAGTGTCGGAGCACGTGTGTCTCATGCCCACTGAAAACTTGGGCACGAGTCTGTAAATGTGAGTGCGTTTCCTGAAAGCTGGAACGCAACCCCAGTGTCTTCAAACAGAAGATGCATCTCTGACCACTGAGGACCATTCCTGGGAGCCCCCGATCCAGGGGCCAAGGACACGTAAACCTCCAGATGCCTGGAGTGACTAGGCTGCCAGTGGGCAGTCATGTGGCCCCACGGTCGCTGGAAGGGCCACCTCTCTGCCCTCCCCTCTCTTGCCCACCCACTCTCTCTGGCCTTCAGTGCTTCACCCCCGCCCCTTCTTTCCTGCCCTGGGGTCGACCTCTACCCTCTGTACTCTACTTTTCCTTATTAGTTGTAATACAGTATTAAAGTGTATGCCTGACTGTTCATTTCGCTTATCTGATGGTTACATATTCCTTAAAGACAGAGGAATGGAAAGCTTATTATTTTCTCAAAAGGAAAACCACATAAGTTATTTTCTGCCTATGTTGCCCTTGATTAGTACTTATGGGGTCAAAGGTTTTCCAGGGGAAAAAAAAGGTTGCTGCATTGAAAACCTTCCTTCTGGGGGTGGGGGGCGGCCCACTCCAGGGCAGGTGGGTGATGGCCCCTGCCCTCTGGGAGCCCTGCTGTTAGCTGTCTCTTGTGCACCTGACTTCCCTGGCCTCCTTCTCATCCTGGGGGGCGGGGGATGGGCAGCAGGAGATGCCCCTTCTCCTTCCTTCCTGGCATACAAGGCAAAGCATCTCACAGCGGTTCCAACCTCAGCCCAGGACACCTTCTTGCCCCACAATGCCCGCCCCCAGCCCCTTTCACGCTGAATCGCTGCCCCGCTGGCGGCCTCCCGCCTGCCCAGGACACTCACTATTTGGCAGAGTCGTTGAGCTGATATTCCCGGGACCTGTTGAAGCACTCCTGGATCCCTGAGTCACCCCAGAGTCGTGTCATGGCAGAGAGCAGCTCTGGAGAGAAGGGCTCCGTGTCTTCCATCCGACTCACCACGTCACACACCATCTTGGCATCGGCCTGTGAGGAGATGGGGACACAGACAGAGTCTTTTATTTGTGGGCACAACAGTGACCACTGGTCGATGACCCCACTCTTGAGTCCTTTGAACCCCACCACCCTCCAAGAGAGCAAGGGAGACAGACACTCCCCTCCCCCGTAGGCCACGGCTCATGGCTCAGGAAGTGAGCAGGAGGTGGCAATCTGCCAGTGGCCTTCGGGGTGGGAAAGACACGAAGGAAGGGGGCAAGGTCAACACCTGGGAGGTGCATAGCTGACGAAAGATTCTCTACCAAGGTGCTTGTGCGTGCTAAGTTGCTTCAGTTGTGTCTGACTCTGTGTGACCCCACGGACTGCAGCCTGCCAGGCTTCTCTGTCCATAGGTCTCTACCAAGGTATGTAGGGGGCAAAGCCTTCGGTGGAAACTTTCAGAATCGAGCTGTCCAGCTCAGTAGCTATTCACGTGTCAGGGCCTGTCTAATGCAGCAGGTCAACGTGAAGGTGCAGGCACTGTGTCCCCTACTGCATGCCTGCCCTGGGAAGGAAGCTGTAACTAGCCTGGAGGCCAGCAGGCCACGCCCATGATGCCAGCCCAGACCCAGCTCCCTAGGTCAGTGTCCCACAGACCCCAGCCCTCAGATTCCCAAGCCTCCCACCAGGAGGGCCTGGGTCCTGGCCCCTCTCTGGCACCCGAGCCTCTCCTGTGGGCAGCCCTGGGACCCAGGCGCTGAGTGCCTTAAGCAGGCGGTGACTCAGGGAGGCAGGGGTGGGTGAGCAGGGGTGGTGCCTCCACCTGGGGCTAAAAACAGGCCTGTGAGTCAGGGCCCACACACTGATGCTGCTCCGGGTGCCCGTGTGACCTCGGGAAGGCTCACCCGCGTGAGGAATGGCTGGGAAAAACCTGGCCAGTTTCCCAAACTTCTTCCTTTGGACCCCACTGTCAAGGTTTCTGCCTGATCCAGAGAGAAGGGAGTCAGGACCTGAGGGTGGTGGGCAGGGCCAGACCTCCTGCTAGGGAGAGACACCCTCCCACCTAGAGCCATGTTATGCCTCCGCCAGGCCACTAGAGGGTGTGGTTTAGAAACCTGCGCCTTCGGGAGCCACTTGGTGCTCCTCTATGTCTGAGGTGGAATCCTGGGAACTACACTGCAGTGGGATGCGGTGCAGGGTTTGGGGAAGGGCAGCCTGGAGCTGTCCTCCTGGCTCTGCCTCATCACCGAGGTGTGGTGGTGGCGGGGGTCTTGGGCTGGTGACGCCTCTCGATCGGCCCTTGCTCTCCCTTCCGTCTCCCCAGCTCAGTGCCTGGCACCACCATCGGCCCAGCCACTAAGACTCAAGTCACCCACCTCCATCCCCATATCCACTTCTCGCCATCTCCTCTGGACACCCCTGAGTCCAAGCCACTCCCTGGCTCTTCCTGGCTCTTCCTGGCCCCCCTCCCAAGGGTTCCTTGCCTCCCTCTTGCTTCTCTTCAGTCTGTCTTCCACACCACAGTCAGCAGGGAGGCTGTAGAAAAAGAACTCCCCATTTTTCCAACTGGGGACACTGATATCCAACTTACAGAGGGCATCTCCTCTTTTTGCTTGTGGCAAAAACGTGACCATGTGACCAGTTCTACCCATAGAGAGATCAACCCAAGTGTAGCGAGGTCTTTGGGAAAGGCTTTGTAAAGGGAAGATGCACCCCTTTTCTCTCACTTCTTCCTTCCTGAAACCTGTGATGGCTGGAGCTCTAGCAGCCATCATGGATCATGAAGATAAGATCTACACCCGAGGGACAGTGGGCTGGCGATCTAAAAGCAGTCAGGTCCTTGACAACTTTGTAGGCACTCCATACCTTCTGTATTTTTCTTTTCTTTTTCTTACTTTTATTTAAACTTCTAGCTCGTTTAAATTACTGTTTTCTAGGTCTCATATATTCACAGTCAAACCTAATTCTAATGGATATAACTCTCTCTGTTTAAACTCTCAATAGCTTCCCATTATTTCTAAATTCCAAACTCCTTACCATGACCTCCAAAGCCCCGGCCTGACTGCTCTCTGTTCAACCCATCTCCCACATTTCCCCTCTCCTGGTCCTCTAAGCACACAGCCTTTCCTCTGTTCCCCAAGCAGTCAGGGTCCTCTTGCCTCAGGGTGCTCCACCCAGCCAGCTCATCCTTCCCCTGGCTCTGCCCCTCTCCATCTTAACAGCACTTGCTCAGGGAAGCCCTCCTCTACGCCCCAGATAGAGTCTGGTGCACCAGCCACACCATGTGTCACAGCAGGCGTTGCATGTGCCTGTCCCTCGGTTTTCTGGTTATTCAGGGCATCCCCATCTCACAATGCTCTGTACACAGTTGGTGCTCTGCAATGTTTGTGAGATGCACGGGTCCTCGGCATCTTACTACCAGGCATGATCCCAGTTTCTCACTCCATCCACTATGTCTCCCAAGTCTTCTAATCTCGTCCGTCTCAACAACAGTGTGTCTAGGTCAACCACAGCAACAGCTCTGCCAGGGAGCCATCCTGTTTAGCAGATGGGGAGATTGAGGCTCAAGGTCACATGCTGCTAAGTGGGAGAGCCTGGGCCCAGGGTTACCCCCACTGTGCTCCAGAGGATAGCCCTGGACTTGCCTGGACCCAGGGTTAATCCCTACTGTGCTCCAGGGGACGGCCCTGGGCTTGCCTGGACCCAGGGTTACCCCCACTGTGCTCCAGGGGACAGCCCTGGGCTTGCCTGGACCCAGGGTTAATCCCTACTGTGCTCCAGGGGACAGTTCTGGGCTTGCCTGGACCCAGGGTTAATCCCTACTGTGCTCCAGGGGACAGCCCTGGGCTTGCCTGGACTCAGGGTTACCTTACCCCCACTGTGCTCCAGGGGACAGCCCTAGGCTTGCCTGGATCCAGGGTTAAACCCACTGTGCTCCAGGAGACAGCCCTGGACTTGCATCTCAGACACTGGTGCCCAGCCCAGCCCCTCACCTCACCACCCTGAGCAAAGGTGTGGGCAATGGGTAAGAGAGAAGGAAGGGTGAGGGTGGTGGGAAGGAGGGGTCATGCCAATGTACCCGGAGGACTGTGGTGGCTGCCAGGCCTGGCAAGCCCTGTGGGGGTCAAGCTAACAAGCAATTAATAGAGCCAGAGGGGGCCCCCTGTCCCTTTGTCTTCCCTGGGAAGGGGGCCCTGGGAGGGTGGGGCTCACACTGGGCCTGACCTTCCTGTCTGAGTCCCCTCCTGGGCCGGGTGGGGGGGCATCTTCCCACACCTTGCTCTCGGCTATGGTCCCCACAGCACTGCCCCCTCACTGGCCAGAGTATGCCCAGCTGTCCTGGCAGCAGGGGTGTGGCACGGCAGATGGATGGACCGGGGCAGCCCCACTGCTGCAGATTTGCTCAGTGGAGGGTGCTGGGGCAAGCTTCTGTAGAAAGCACACCCTGTGCCCCCACTGGTGGCGGTGACCAGCTTCGAGGTGCTGCAGAGGGGCCAGTCCCTCTGATCTGCACCCTTTTCTGCTGGACGGCTGCCTCCTCCACCAGTGGGGCTTCCAGTCTCTCCTTTTCTGATGCCAGAGCCTCTGCTCCCCTGAAGGGGAGCACTCCTCCCCAAGTCAGCCTGAGCAGCCCGGGTTGGGTGGTCTCTGTCCCATGGTCTCAGCGTGGACACACAGTCTGGGCCTGGCCAATCCATCCCTCTGCCCTTAGTGAGCAGTTCCAGGTGGACAAAGAATCCCAATCCGTCAAGTGAGACTAACTTGACCAGCCCCAGGACACCTGCATAAACTATCAGGAGAGACCCTCCAAGGAAGGACCCACCTGAATGTGGAGCCATCCCTGAGGAAAGCAGGGCTGAGAAAGGGAGGCACCCGAGTCCCGATGACATGTCAACACCTGGATCCAGCTGTACCTGCAGCCACACACATCTCTGGCTTTCCAGTTACCTCCATCAATCAATCCTCTGACTCTTTCTTAACCCAGTTGAGGATGTGTTTTTGTTTGGTTGGAATACTTTTCCACAACAACCTCAAAGAGTGCTATACTTCCTGGTGTGTTGAGACTAATACCAGGCTCACCTCCTCCAGGCAGACCCCTTCCATTACTGTGGTCCACACAGTTCCTCTGGCATCTGACTCCCTTCCCCCCTTTCTGTCTGGACTGTGCCCTGGGCACATGCACAGGCCCGCCTGCTGCACTAGTTCCTGTGGGGGGAGCACCAAGACGGGCCAGGGGCACTGTCCACGTCCCAAGGGCTGTCTGCTGGGCTCCTGGAGACAGTTCTACACAGGAGCTGAGGGAGGCTGTCCACTGACGCCATGCCCAGTGGTCCCTGCGTGGTGGGCTGAGTGCAGGACATTCGTCACTGCAGGCGCTGTCACACACCGCAGGCCCAGGCCAATTATTGCCACTGCTACAGACAAGTGTCTAACATGCCCCTGTCGGGCACCACTCCCACTGAGGGTCACAGTCAGGGAGCTATCTGCTGGCCCAGGGCCAGGGCAACAGCGGTGAGGGAGCGGGCCCTTCTCTCCTCCATGGCCTCCAGGGGCGGAGGGGCGCTCCCAGTGATTGTGCGAGATGCCGCGTTTCCTCAGACACACATGCCCTTGCCTGGGTCCAGCAGGCACAAAGTGCCCAGTGTACCCGGCCCTCCGCGGCCGCCGCTGTCCACCTGCTGGGGCTGCCCATGCTGTGACGCCCGGTTCCCATGCTGCCCCCGACCCTCAACAAGTCTCCCTCCTTTTCCCACAGCCCCCTTTGGTCACTCCTGCCCTGGGCTTCTAGTTTGTTCCATGCAGACTTTGGGGGGCTCAGGCCACAGGCTCAAGGCTCCATCCACAATTGGGTTCCTGGCTTGAGTGGGGTCTTAACCTCTCTGAGGCTCAGCGTCCTCCCCTGAAAACCAGGGAGGCGGTCGCACCCCTTTCTTCACAGGGCTCCCTCCTGTCGCGGGAGCAGACAGAGGGCGCTAGCGCAGGACGGCCTGAGGGGCGGGCTGGGCCGGGCCCCGCCTCCCCAGCCGCCTGGGGACCAGAGGAGGCCAGCCTGCGGGCCGGGGCCATGGAAGGGGTGAGAGGTTGAGAAACACGTGTCTGGGACCCTGTGTTTCAGACTGTGAACTGCAGGCAAGACGCCGTTCTGATAGGCTTTGGATCAGGAGGCTCGGGGCACAGGAGAGTCTGTGACTAACCCTCAGGGCCACCTGCAGGATTCTCCTCGCCAGGGCCAGTGATTTAAAATCAGCATCGACACTTCTCTTCATCAGGGCCGGTGCAAGGTTTCTGGCTAAATGATATCTTAATGTTCACACACACTTGGAAAGCAGCGCCCACGATGCAGGGGCCACTGGCGTCCATGGCTGAGGGGCTCTCCTTCCTGAAAGCCGTCGCCATACTACGAGGAGGGCTGGAGGCTCCCATGGCCCTGCCCGTCTCCCACTTCCTGGACCGCAAGAGAGCCCCCCGCACCCACTTCTCTTGCCTAATGTCTGCTGTTCACCCTTTTCAGAGATGTGGCTGGTGCCTGCCTGTTCTGTGCCACACCGGGGGTGACTGCGGGGTGACCATGACCACGGGAAGCGGGAATCAGCCTGGCTGAGCCACGGGCAGCCAACACCACACACATCTGCTCGCACATCAGGCACTGCAGGGCCTTGCCAGTCCTTGCTGCTGCTGCCGCCGCCCCCCACCCTCCGTGGACGCATCGTCTGAAACTGGGACGGCCGCGTGCGGGATAAGAACCTGCGTCTGCAAGACTCCTCCCCTCTCTTCACAGCAAAGGGGCTTAGAGCTAAAGTATGAGAACAAGCCTTTCCCTCTCAGCAGACAAAATGCAAAGGACATGGGAGCGGAGCGAACAGGGGTTTTCAGTCAGGTGACCCAGGTTCAATGCTGGCTCTGCTGCTTTTCAGACCTGTGACCTTGGACAGACTGCTTAACCTCCCTGAGCTTCTGCTCTCGTTCGTTCCCACCTCACGGGGCTGTTTGCACAGATGAAACGCTAAATCGATGTGACACAGCTCTGCAACATAAAGAGCCCTGCAAATGTTAGTTATTACAAGCAAAGATGAGGTCCCTGAGACACAAACAACAAGCTGACATAAAATTAGCCTGCTTTGTACAAGACTTCTCAGGCAAGCAGGATAATCTTGATAACAATAATCATAGTAATTATAATAATAACCCCTTCCGTTTGAGGAGCTGCTTTGGATCTTTCAGAGTTTTCCTCCTCTAATCTTTTAGGCCAAGTGAAGTCTGAGTGTGTGCATGTGTGTACACGCACACACATACACACACGCACAGTCCTCTGGTTGCAAAGGAAGTCTCTCCATCCTGCCCTGTCCTGCCACGTGCATTGCAGTAGTTTCAGCTCCCGCCAGGGGGCAGGAGTGCACAGGCCAAAAGGAGGCGCAGGGCTGATACACAAGCCCAGCCCAAGAGCCCAGGTAGGGCTGGGCCAGGACTGGGCATGGACTCTGTTCCTCGAGTGAAAGGGGCTGAGAGACCCCTGCTGCTGGAGGCCCAGCCTGTGCGCTGCGAGGTCAGTGGGTGGAGCATGGCAGGGGGCACCTTTCCAGGCACTTTGTTCATGTCACCCAGATCTGAGCATCTCAGGAAATGCTCTGGTCCTGGTCTCTCCCTTCCTTGCTGCCGCTGGGGTGAGGAAGAGAGGAGTGCACTCCCTCACCCCTGCTTCCCTGGCCCTGGGCTGGCAGAGGCTCCCAGTCGTGACTCTCAGTGGACATGGTCCCCCCAGGGGTACTTTAGACATTCGTGAGGGGTTTTCTTTGTTGGTGGCAAAACCTGGGGCACTATAGGCAATTAGCAGTTGGGGGCTCTGCACGCATGGGGCTCTTTCTTTGCTGGGACTTAGCAAAGGCCTGTACCTGAAGCACACTGTCAGGCAGACAGGGTCTCTAGGAGAGCTGGAGGACCCCATAGGTCTACCATTTGTCACAGTGAAGGGAGCCTTCCTGTCTCCCTGGAAAGATCCAACAGCAGAACCAAGGATTTGCTGCTGTTTTGCTGTTTCTAATCTTTCCTCCTTTCGGCTGTGCCCATCCCTTCTCCAGCCAGCCATCCATCCACACATCCCACGGCCCCATCCAGGGTACCTACCTCCTCAACGTCATGTGTCCACCCACCCATGACATCATCGCTCTGTTCATCTATCAACTTACTCCCATACCCACCCGGTCACCCTTCGCCTCCCGTCTGTCCTTTCATAGCGTCTGTCTGTCCATCCCTTCGTTCTTCACATCTGCACCCTCTTCATTCCTTTCACTCCTCTTTGATCTGTGTAGCCATCCAACTGTTCATCCACCCAGTCACTCACTTATCCACCGTACATACACCCACTACCCAGTGGGGTCCCTGCCTTAGGAACTTTCATGTTCACCAGGAAGAGAAATCTTTAGGCATAGGGAGAGGCAGCCTGCCTCTCCCCAGCCCCGAACACACTGGGGGAGAACTGCCCCCTTGACAGCCCCTCGCTCTGTCCCAAGGTCTGGTCTTAGTCAGGAGCCCAGGGCCTTGTTAAAGGAAGACTCTCCTAAGGCCTCCAGCTGGGTCTACCGGGCTCCTCAGGGATGTGTTTGTCCTAAGCCCCTCTGAGAGCTTTCTCTGTTCGGGGCCTAGGCTGCCTCTGAAGGGGTGGGGGCGGGGGGAAGACTGGATTTTCTAAAGAATCTCACTTATTTTATTTTTAATCAATCTTTCAAAAAACTTAATTTATTTTTGGCTGTGCTGGGTCTTTACTGCTGTGTGTGGGCTTCCCATCGTTGCTGAGTGTGGGCTCTAGAGCATGCGGGCTCAACAGTTGTGGGGTGCGTAAGCTTAGCTGCCCTGAAGCATGTGGGCTAGGGATCAAACCCACGACTCCTGCATCGGCAGGCAGATTCTTAACCACTGGGCCACTAGCTAAGTCCCAAGAATCTCACTTTCTGAAGGGCCACACCCTTTTCAGTCTCAAAACCCTTGGATCTTCCAATCGTTTATAGAAGCAGCTTTGCCCGCTCGTTTACTATGTATCTTCAAGAACCAGGGGTTGTGGGGGTGGGGTGGGAGATGTGTATAAGAGACAGCCCATGCTGTGACGCCCGGTTCCCATGCTGCCCCCGACCCTCAACAAGTCTCCCTCCTTTTCCCACAGCCCCCTTTGGTCAGTCCTGCCCTGGGCTTCTAGTTTGTTCCATGCAGACTTTGGGGGGCTCAGGCCACAGGCTCAAGGCTCCATCCACAATTGGGTTCCTGGCTTGAGTGGGGTCTTAACCTCTCTGAGGCTCAGCGTCCTCCCCTGAAAACCAGGGAGGCGGTCGCACCCCTTTCTTCACAGGGCTCCCTCCTGTCGCGGGAGCAGACAGAGGGCGCTAGCGCAGGACGGCCCGAGGGGCGGGCTGGGCCGGGCCCCGCCTCCCCAGCCGCCTGGGGACCAGAGGAGGCCAGCCTGCGGGCCGGGGCCATGGAAGGGGTGAGAGGTTGAGAAACACGTGTCTGGGACCCTGTGTTTCAGACTGTGAACTGCAGGCAAGACGCCGTTCTGATAGGCTTTGGATCAGGAGGCTCGGGGCACAGGAGAGTCTGTGACTAACCCTCAGGGCCACCTGCAGGATTCTCCTCGCCAGGGCCAGTGATTTAAAATCAGCATCGACACTTCTCTTCATCAGGGCCGGTGCAAGGTTTCTGGCTAAATGATATCTTAATGTTCACACACACTTGGAAAGCAGCGCCCACGATGCAGGGGCCACTGGCGTCCATGGCTGAGGGGCTCTCCTTCCTGAAAGCCGTCGCCATACTACGAGGAGGGCTGGAGGCTCCCATGGCCCTGCCCGTCTCCCACTTCCTGGACCGCAAGAGAGCCCCCCGCACCCACTTCTCTTGCCTAATGTCTGCTGTTCACCCTTTTCAGAGATGTGGCTGGTGCCTGCCTGTTCTGTGCCACACCGGGGGTGACTGCGGGGTGACCATGACCACGGGAAGCGGGAATCAGCCTGGCTGAGCCACGGGCAGCCAACACCACACACATCTGCTCGCACATCAGGCACTGCAGGGCCTTGCCAGTCCTTGCTGCTGCTGCCGCCGCCCCCCACCCTCCGTGGACGCATCGTCTGAAACTGGGACGGCCGCGTGCGGGATAAGAACCTGCGTCTGCAAGACTCCTCCCCTCTCTTCACAGCAAAGGGGCTTAGAGCTAAAGTATGAGAACAAGCCTTTCCCTCTCAGCAGACAAAATGCAAAGGACATGGGAGCGGAGCGAACAGGGGTTTTCAGTCAGGTGACCCAGGTTCAATGCTGGCTCTGCTGCTTTTCAGACCTGTGACCTTGGACAGACTGCTTAACCTCCCTGAGCTTCTGCTCTCGTTCGTTCCCACCTCACGGGGCTGTTTGCACAGATGAAACGCTAAATCGATGTGACACAGCTCTGCAACATAAAGAGCCCTGCAAATGTTAGTTATTACAAGCAAAGATGAGGTCCCTGAGACACAAACAACAAGCTGACATAAAATTAGCCTGCTTTGTACAAGACTTCTCAGGCAAGCAGGATAATCTTGATAACAATAATCATAGTAATTATAATAATAACCCCTTCCGTTTGAGGAGCTGCTTTGGATCTTTCAGAGTTTTCCTCCTCTAATCTTTTAGGCCAAGTGAAGTCTGAGTGTGTGCATGTGTGTACACGCACACACATACACACACGCACAGTCCTCTGGTTGCAAAGGAAGTCTCTCCATCCTGCCCTGTCCTGCCACGTGCATTGCAGTAGTTTCAGCTCCCGCCAGGGGGCAGGAGTGCACAGGCCAAAAGGAGGCGCAGGGCTGATACACAAGCCCAGCCCAAGAGCCCAGGTAGGGCTGGGCCAGGACTGGGCATGGACTCTGTTCCTCGAGTGAAAGGGGCTGAGAGACCCCTGCTGCTGGAGGCCCAGCCTGTGCGCTGCGAGGTCAGTGGGTGGAGCATGGCAGGGGGCACCTTTCCAGGCACTTTGTTCATGTCACCCAGATCTGAGCATCTCAGGAAATGCTCTGGTCCTGGTCTCTCCCTTCCTTGCTGCCGCTGGGGTGAGGAAGAGAGGAGTGCACTCCCTCACCCCTGCTTCCCTGGCCCTGGGCTGGCAGAGGCTCCCAGTCGTGACTCTCAGTGGACATGGTCCCCCCAGGGGTACTTTAGACATTCGTGAGGGGTTTTCTTTGTTGGTGGCAAAACCTGGGGCACTATAGGCAATTAGCAGTTGGGGGCTCTGCACGCATGGGGCTCTTTCTTTGCTGGGACTTAGCAAAGGCCTGTACCTGAAGCACACTGTCAGGCAGACAGGGTCTCTAGGAGAGCTGGAGGACCCCATAGGTCTACCATTTGTCACAGTGAAGGGAGCCTTCCTGTCTCCCTGGAAAGATCCAACAGCAGAACCAAGGATTTGCTGCTGTTTTGCTGTTTCTAATCTTTCCTCCTTTCGGCTGTGCCCATCCCTTCTCCAGCCAGCCATCCATCCACACATCCCACGGCCCCATCCAGGGTACCTACCTCCTCAACGTCATGTGTCCACCCACCCATGACATCATCGCTCTGTTCATCTATCAACTTACTCCCATACCCACCCGGTCACCCTTCGCCTCCCGTCTGTCCTTTCATAGCGTCTGTCTGTCCATCCCTTCGTTCTTCACATCTGCACCCTCTTCATTCCTTTCACTCCTCTTTGATCTGTGTAGCCATCCAACTGTTCATCCACCCAGTCACTCACTTATCCACCGTACATACACCCACTACCCAGTGGGGTCCCTGCCTTAGGAACTTTCATGTTCACCAGGAAGAGAAATCTTTAGGCATAGGGAGAGGCAGCCTGCCTCTCCCCAGCCCCGAACACACTGGGGGAGAACTGCCCCCTTGACAGCCCCTCGCTCTGTCCCAAGGTCTGGTCTTAGTCAGGAGCCCAGGGCCTTGTTAAAGGAAGACTCTCCTAAGGCCTCCAGCTGGGTCTACCGGGCTCCTCAGGGATGTGTTTGTCCTAAGCCCCTCTGAGAGCTTTCTCTGTTCGGGGCCTAGGCTGCCTCTGAAGGGGTGGGGGCGGGGGGAAGACTGGATTTTCTAAAGAATCTCACTTATTTTATTTTTAATCAATCTTTCAAAAAACTTAATTTATTTTTGGCTGTGCTGGGTCTTTACTGCTGTGTGTGGGCTTCCCATCGTTGCTGAGTGTGGGCTCTAGAGCATGCGGGCTCAACAGTTGTGGGGTGCGTAAGCTTAGCTGCCCTGAAGCATGTGGGCTAGGGATCAAACCCACGACTCCTGCATCGGCAGGCAGATTCTTAACCACTGGGCCACTAGCTAAGTCCCAAGAATCTCACTTTCTGAAGGGCCACACCCTTTTCAGTCTCAAAACCCTTGGATCTTCCAATCGTTTATAGAAGCAGCTTTGCCCGCTCGTTTACTATGTATCTTCAAGAACCAGGGGTTGTGGGGGTGGGGTGGGAGATGTGTATAAGAGACAGCCCATGCTGTGACGCCCGGTTCCCATGCTGCCCCCGACCCTCAACAAGTCTCCCTCCTTTTCCCACAGCCCCCTTTGGTCAGTCCTGCCCTGGGCTTCTAGTTTGTTCCATGCAGACTTTGGGGGGCTCAGGCCACAGGCTCAAGGCTCCATCCACAATTGGGTTCCTGGCTTGAGTGGGGTCTTAACCTCTCTGAGGCTCNAGTTCCAGCTCTCACACACCTAAAAGTTTCCACTCAGAAGCCGTGTGGCAGCCCCTGTGACTGGTGTGGTTTCCCACCCCTGGCCCTGGCCCAAGCTCAGCAGAAGGACCAGTGCTACGGCAGCGAATGTCTGCTCAGCAGGCTGGCTGAACCCAGGACTGGGCGCCGGGGACACGGGGGACAGCATGGTCTGGAAACTGGCCCCCACTCCCTGCCCCGAGCCTGCTGTCTGATGGGGGCACAGACACACCAACCAGGCTCTGGAGTCAGGGAGGCTCCTCCAAGGAGGCAGCTGCTGAGTGAGGGCCACTCAAGGACACACTGCTGCGGGCAGGGCAGGCGAGAGGGGTCCATCTGGAAGACAGGCAGTCGTGGGTCGGCTGTGCCCCCAAGGCAGGCACGGCTCAGAGACTGGCCTTCCCTGAGGGGGGAATTAAAGGGGAAGCTAAGGGCCTGGCCAGGGGGCATCAGACACCCCTTGGGCCATCAATAGGGCCTGTGGACAATGGTGGGTTCAGAGTCCACGCAGCCCTTAGACATGAAATGAAGAATGGCACCCAAGCCCACACAGGTGGTCCAGGAGCCCGCACACAGACTGAGCCCAGCGTGAACTGCGGACCTCCCACCCTCAGGGCAGAGGCTGGGGGCAGCCCGGGCCATAGATGGGTGGCTCGGGGAGGAAGCCTTACTGAGTGGATGCTAACCCTCCCCGAGGGTGGGGCCAGGGACATTTTCGGGCCCCCAGTCCTCTCGCCAGCTTTGCGGTTCTTAGGTGAAGCTGCTATGTGCATCTCCTAAAGCCTCCCTAGCAGAGGTTCAGGGCAGGGAGACTGGCGGGTATGGGGCAGGGTAACACCAAGGCCAGTGTAGATGGGGGCGAGCAGGGACTGCAGAGGTGACGGCCGGCCTAAGCACAGGGGGGTGTCCTGGGTGGGTGACTGGCACAGCCAGGGGGTGTAGGGTGGCGGCTGTCCTAGCTGCCCAGGGGTGGTGGTGTGTTTATGTCACCACGACTTCTGATCACCTCGGATCCCAAGGATGGAGTGGGCATGCACGCTTGTCCAAGTGGCACCTCATATGGTGCCACTTTCTCCTGGTGCCCTTCTCCCCTGGGTGGGCCCTGACCTGCAGTCTATGTTCCTGTGCGGCCTTCTAAATGGGGGCTGCGGTAGGGGTGCGTGGAGGACAGCTGAAGCACCAAGCAGGCTCTACTCAGGCCAAAACAAACCTTCAGGTGCGTGGGGCAGACGTTCCCACAGCCTCGCCCTCTGCCTCCTGAGCGCAGTGTTCTAAGACAGGAGGAAAGAACTAAAGTTGGCTAGGCTAAGTTTCTAGGAAACGAACAGGGCCCACACAGAGCTCAGTCAAAGGGAAAGACAAGTGATAACGGCCAAGCTCGGGGCTTCAGAACACACAGTGACGACGCTGAGGAGTTTAATTAGAGCCGCCTCGGCTGTGAGATATTAACGCACAATTATGGGAGAGAAAAGATGGAAGCTGGAGCAGTGTGCAGATGGCAGGGGTGACGGGAGGCTGGCGGGCCCTGGGGACAGCAAGCTTGGTGGGTGGGTCCTCTCCTCAGGCTTATTTGCTGACACCCCCTTCTCTTTCCTTGTCTTCTCACTGGGGACATCAGTCCCCGCGCCATCTGCTCAAGTGATGAGATGATGTTTTCGTTTGACAAGGAGCACGTCACCTGCCTTCAGGACCTGAGGGACACAGCCGGGGGCAGTGCACCAGGCATCCACGCTCTGACCCTGGGCAGGTCTCATCTGTTTTTGGAGCCTCTGTCCTCAAAGGCACAAGGACAGAGTTGGCTGGATCCGTGGTTCTCTGACCCCTGGGGGCCTCAGAGGGGTCCCTAAGATCAACACTGTTTTCTTAACTCTTTGATGATGTTACTGGCCTCTCCGAAGGTATTAACGGCTGCACTGATGGGAGACAAGATGGCACCCTTCAGCAACAAGCAGTGGCACCCAACTCTACGAACCGCCGTTCTATTCTTGGCCACCACGCAGTCACAGTAAAACCAGTGCTGGTTTCCCAAGACATTTAAGAATGTCCACGGGAGTTCCCTGGTGGGCCAGTGGGTTAAGACTCTGTGCTTCCAATGCAGGGTGCGTGGGTTTGATCCCTGGTCGGAGAACTAAGATGCCACACGCCCCCAGACCGCCACATGCCCCCAGGGCCACTGAGCTCGGGCGCTGCTGTGACTCAGCTCCTGTGCTCTGGAGCCTTCTCGTCACAACTGGAAGCCCGCGTGGCACAGCTAAGACCCGACACAGCCAAAGATAAACAAAGACGAAGGAACAAAGACCGTCCCCGAGGAAGCAGTCTCACTTGTGAATTACAAGCCCGACTGTGGCACACACGTCTTTTTCGTATTCTCCGATGAAACGGGGAGGCGCCTGCAAATTGCAGATGATGCTCGTCTGGAGGGAAGGCATGCGAAAGGCTGCCCTGCCAGCCACAGTGGTTCCTTTTTTTTTCACAAGACACCACTTGAACTTGAAAGAATGACCGACAGATAAATTTAGGTAATTCAGACTTGGTCTTTGGAAGACAGTTTCTAAAATATCAAGCTAGCCTACTGCTTCGAGGAAAACACCTAACAAATTTGCTACCAAAAACGAAAAATTCCAGCTTCCAAGGGAAGAACCAGAATTTTGGAAAGCTTGTACTTAACACCGTAAGTGTGACAGCTTCCCAACACCTGAACACTATTCTGGTAAGACAGACACTGATGTTAACAAATGCAAGTTTTTTATATTCTCCATTGAAAAGTGTCACCATCTGGAAGATGTGTATAATTCTGAACCACTATTTTCCAAATGATCAAAATGATGTCAAAAATCTGGCATGTCTGACCCATTCAAAGAGCAAAGTAAACCAATGGATTTTTTTTTTAAAGACTTAATTACGAGGAGGGTACAGAGATTTCCCACATAACCCTAGAGCCTCCCCCATTACTGACATCACTCACCACAGTGGTATACTTAATTAAAATAAAAGAAAAGATGAACCTATACCAACATATTATAATCACCCACAGCCTGCTGTCAACCTTTGGTTTTACTCTTGTTTCTGCTCAGTTGCTAAGCCGTGTCTGACTCTCTGCAACCCCGTGGACTGCAGCGTGCCAGGCTTCCCTGAACTTCACCATCTCCCGGAGTTTGCTCCAGCTCACGTTCCATGGGTGCAGCCGAGTGCATAATGACGTGTGCCTGTGACTGTGGGATCACACAGTGTACTGTCACTGCTCTGAAATGCCTGTCTGCTCTACCTGTTCATCTGTCCCTCCCCAGACCCTTTTACCGTTAGAGAAAGTCCTGTGGTTGGAATCATACAGTACAATCTGATGGATCCATTTCAGATTCGTTTCTTCCCCTTAGTGGTGTGCTTTTCATGTTCTTCCACGTCTTTTCATGACTTGATCGCTCATTTCTTCTTTAGTGCTGAATAATATTTCATTGTCTGGGTGTACATTCACCTACTGAAGGACCTTTTGGTTGCTTCCAAGTTTTGGCAGTTATCAATAAAGCTGCTGTAAACATCTGTGTGCGGGCTTTCTACGTGGACATAAGCTTTAAAATCTTTTGGGTGAAATATAAAGGAACATGATGGCTGGATTGTATGGCAGGAGTATGTTTAGTTTTCTAAGAAACCACCAAGCTCTTCCAACGTGCCTGGACCATTGGCAAGGCCTGAGCGTTGCTGCTGTGTTACATCCTCACCATCTGGTGTGGTCAGTGTTCCAGGTTTCAGTCATTCATAGGTGTGTAGTGGCGTTTCCCTCTTGCTTTAGCTTGCATTTCTCTGATAACACGTGATGTGGAGTACCTTTTCATATGCTTATTGGTGAGGTGTCTGTTAAGGTTCTGGGCTCATCTTAAAATCAGATTGTTTGCTTTCTTGTTGAATTTTGAGTTCTTTGTATACTTTGGATAAAAGCTCTTTGTTGAACATATATATATATATATATATATATTTTTTTTTTTTTGCAAATATTTTGTCCGAGTCCAAGGCTTGTCTTATACTCTTGACTTTCACCTTTCACAGAATAGTTTTTAATTTTTATGAAGTCCGGTTTGTCAGTTCTTTCACGGACTGTCTCTGGTGCTGTATGTAGAGGCATCATCACACCCAAGGCCATGCAGATTGCCTCCTATGTTATCTTCTGGGAGTTTCATACTTTCACACTTGCTGCCATCACCTGCCCTGCCCTGCTGCTAAGGGGCTGGAGCTCCCTGGGGGCCCGGCTGGTGCCCACCCTGGGGACTGGTGTCAGCCTGTTGATGCTGCAGTGTTTACATGAGGCAGGTGGGATGGCGACAGGTGTAAAAAACAAGGGTGACAAATAGGCAGGGCAACCAAAACACAGCCTGCGGCTGTGCCCCAGCAGAGGCTCCAGGGGGCCGCCCTGGGCAGGCAGGAGGGGGAGGGCACAGTTGGGCCAGGCTGGCTGCCAGCTCCCTGAATGCCCAGCACTAACCACGAGAGGAATGCAGGGTTGGGGGAGGCTGGGGGCTGAGTGAAGCCCCGGGGGCATCTAACTCTCACATGAAGTCGGCCCACAGGGAGCTGCTCAGTCCAGGGCCACCACCTCGGCAGCCTCCTCTGAGGCAGGGATCAGGGTGAGAGACCTCCCTCTCCATGTAGCCTCTGCCAGTCTCACCACCTGATGTGGATACCAGGGGGTCATGGGCCCTGCAATGCGGGGTGGGACAAGGCTGCACAGACCTGGGCATAGTAAGGTGGTCAGGTGCCCACTGGACAGTGTCCAGGCCTCAGCTCGACCCGACGCTGAGAAGCAGCAGCACAGGGCTCCCTGAGCGAGAGGGGCAGCCATGGCCCCCGCACCCTGGGCGGGGGGGTCTGGCCTCACTCTCTGAAATGACAGGGTGCCAAAGGGGGCACCAAAAGCGCCGCCCGAGCTCAGGTTGCTCTCTCTCTCCCCTCTCACCCCTTTCCATGCCCTGGCCAGGGTAGAGGCCCGTCCACATGGCACCTTCCTTGGGGTCAGAAAAAGGAAGTTTTCCTCAGGCCTCACGGCTCAGTGATGTAGAAGGAAGTGGCAATCCAGTCGTTATTCTTGCCTGGAGAATCTCATGCACAGAGGAGCCTGGCAGGCTACAGCCCATGGGGTCACAAAGAGTCGGACATGGCTAAGTGCTTAACACACACGGCTCAGTGAGAAGGTGGGCTGCGTTTCGGCCCTCTTGTGGGCCCTGGGTGTGGGACTCTCCTGCGGGCCACAGCCTGCTTCCTAACCGAGCAGGAGTCCGTGGAGGGTGAAGGTGCGGTGCGCCGCTCCTGGGCTTGGCCCCTCGGGTGTGTGTGCGCCTCCTGCCCCTGAATGCAGAGGACAACAAAGTCTTGGGGGGGAAACAGAGCCCTAAGACAGAGATTTGGTGTCATGAATACCATGCGGAGAGCCATGTGCCCACCGAGAGCAGCTGCCTAGACTATTAGATGAGCAAGACATAGCCTGTCGCATTTGACGCACGAAGCCCTTGGGGCATGCTTGTTGCAGCAGCTAATGGTATCCTGACCAACACACTCTCCAGTGTTCTTCCTCTCCTGGTTGTTGCTCGCTATGTGACTTCTGACCTCTGTTCAGTCCTCAGTTATGAATTACCTGTACTTTAGGAAAAGGAGTACGTCAAGGCTGTATATTGTCACCCTGCTTATTTAACTTATATGCAGAGTGCATCATGAGAAACGCTGGACTGGAAGAAGCACAAGCTGGAATCAAGATTGCTGGGAGAAATATCAACCTCAGATTTGCAGATGACACCACCCTTACAGCAGAAAGCGAAGAGGAACTCAAAAGCCTCTTGATGAAAGTAAAAGAGGAGAGTGAAAAAGTTGGCCTAAAGCTCAACATTCAGAAAACTACAATCATGGTATCTGGTCCCATCACTTAATGGGAAATAGATGGGGAAACAGTGTCAGACTTTATTTCGGGTGGCTCCAAAATCACTGTAGATGGTGACTGCAGCCATGAAATTAAAAGACACTTACTCCTTGGAAGAAAAGTTATGGCCAACCTAGATAGCATATTTAAAAGCAGAGACATTACTTTGCCAACAACGGTCCATCTAGTCAAGGCTATGGTTTTTCCTGTGGTCATGTATGGATGTGAGAGTTGGACTGTGAAGAAAGCTGAACGCTGAAGAATTGATGCTTTTGAACTGTGGTGTTGGAGAAGACTCTTGAGAGTCCCTTGGACTGCAAGGAGATCCAACCAGCCCATTCTAAAGGAGATCAGCCCTGGGTGTTCATTGGAAGGAATGATGCTAAAGCTGAAACTCCAATACTCTGGCTGCCTCATGTGAAGAGTTGACTCATTGGAAAAGACCCTGATGCTGGGAGAGATTTGGGGGCAGGAGGAGAAGGGGATGACAGAGGATGAGATGGCTGGATGGCATCACTGACTCAATGGACATGAGTTTGAGTCAACTCCAGGAGTTGGTGGATAGGGAGGCCTGGCGTGCTGTGATTCATGGGGGTCACAAAGAGTCGGACACGACTGAGTGCCTGAACTGAACTGAACTGAATCCCTCTTTTATTGCTTCAGTGAGCAAGACACTACCCTCTCCATGAGACTCAAGTGACAAAAAGTGAAAGTGTGAGTTGCTCAGTGTTAGTCATGTCCAACTGAGATAAAAATCAATGTTTGTCCATCACGTGAGCTCAAATGTGTCCACTCACTTGGAAGGGCCGTCCCACAGTGCCCAGCATAAAATGGGCACACAGCCAGCGTGTCCTCAGGACACAGGGCAGAAGAAGCAAGCCCTGGAGCTGGGAGGCCGGGTACAGCTTACTTCACTTACAGTTCTGCCGGCCCAGACCCTCCTCCCACCATCAGGGCCTCGCCAGCAGGTCCCGTGAAGCCTGGAGAGCCACCCTGAGTTACTGGGTGTGTCGCTGCTGGCTGGTGGGCAGCACAGGCCTGGGGGCGGGCCACAGGCTCCAGCGTCCACCAGCTGCAGGCCTCCTGTTTCCCTCTCTGTCCCTGCCTCCCTCCTTGATTCCCTGGTTTTGGCTTCCAACGGGAATGAGCTCCCTGGCAGTCCCAGCTTCTAAGAGGCCTGTGGCATGTTCTCGGGGGACGGAGGGGCGTCTTTGCCTTCTTGGCCTCGGGTGGGGAGGTGGCAGTAGCGAGTCTGCCTCCTCTGCCCTGGCTCCCCACCATCAGCAGCCCACTTGAGGCTTCACCTTTGTTAAGAGATGATTGCCTCAAACAGCCTGGATAAGAAGAACCAGGGGCTCTGGCCCAGTAAGGAGCTCTGTTGTCATGGTGACTTCCGGTCTCCTAGCTGCCAACGTTCTCTTGGAAGGGAGCAGGGAGTGGAAGGTACGTGCCCTCCCTGCCCTGCTGCTAAGGGGCTGGAGGTCCCTGGGGGCCCGGCTGGTGCCCACCCTGGGGACTGGCGTCAGCCTGTTGATGCTGCAGTGTTTACATGAGGCAGGTGGGATGGCGACAGGTGTAAAAAACAAGGGTGACAAATAGGCAGGGCAACCAAAACACAGCCTGATGCTGTGCCCCAGCAGAGGCTCCAGGGGGCCGCCCTGGGCAGGCAGGAGGGGGAGGGCACAGTTGGGCCAGGCTGGCTGCCAGCTCCCTGAATGCCCAGCACTAACCACGAGAGGAATGCAGGGTTGGGGGAGGCTGGGGGCTGAGTGAAGCCCCGGGGGCATCTAACTCTCACATGAAGTCGGCCCACAGGGAGCTGCTCAGTCCAGGGCCACCACCTCGGCAGCCTCCTCTGAGGCAGGGATCAGGGTGAGAGACCTCCCTCTCCATGTAGCCTCTGCCAGTCTCACCACCTGATGTGGATACCAGGGGGTCATGGGCCCTGCAATGCGGGGTGGGACAAGGCTGCACAGACCTGGGCATAGTAAGGTGGTCAGGTGCCCACTGGACAGTGTCCAGGCCTCAGCTCGACCCGACGCTGAGAAGCAGCAGCACAGGGCTCCCTGAGCGAGAGGGGCAGCCATGGCCCCCGCACCCTGGGCGGGGGGGTCTGGCCTCACTCTCTGAAATGACAGGGTGCCAAAGGGGGCACCAAAAGCGCCGCCCGAGCTCAGGTTGCTCTCTCTCTCCCCTCTCACCCCTTTCCATGCCCTGGCCAGGGTAGAGGCCCGTCCACATGGCACCTTCGTTGGGGTCAGAAAAAGGAAGTTTTCCTCAGGCCTCACGGCTCAGTGATGTAGAAGGAAGTGGCAATCCAGTCGTTATTCTTGCCTGGAGAATCTCATGCACAGAGGAGCCTGGCAGGCTACAGCCCATGGGGTCACAAAGAGTCGGACATGGCTAAGTGCTTAACACACACGGCTCAGTGAGAAGGTGGGCTGCGTTTCGGCCCTCTTGTGGGCCCTGGGTGTGGGACTCTCCTGCGGGCCACAGCCTGCTTCCTAACCGAGCAGGAGTCCGTGGAGGGTGAAGGTGCGGTGTGCCGCTCCTGGGCTTGGCCCCTCGGGTGCGTGTGCGCCTCCTGCCCCTGAATGCAGAGGACAACAAAGTCTTGGGGGGGAAACAGAGCCCTAAGACAGAGATTTGGTGTCATGAATACCATGCGGAGAGCCATGTGCCCACCGAGAGCAGCTGCCTAGACTATTAGATGAGCAAGACATAGCCTGTCGCATTTGACGCACGAAGCCCTTGGGGCATGCTTGTTGCAGCAGCTAATGGTATCCTGACCAACACACTCTCCAGTGTTCTTCCTCTCCTGGTTGTTGCTCGCTATGTGACTTCTGACCTCTGTTCAGTCCTCAGTTATGAATTACCTGTACTTTAGGAAAAGGAGTACGTCAAGGCTGTATATTGTCACCCTGCTTATTTAACTTATATGCAGAGTGCATCATGAGAAACGCTGGACTGGAAGAAGCACAAGCTGGAATCAAGATTGCTGGGAGAAATATCAACCTCAGATTTGCAGATGACACCACCCTTACAGCAGAAAGCGAAGAGGAACTCAAAAGCCTCTTGATGAAAGTAAAAGAGGAGAGTGAAAAAGTTGGCCTAAAGCTCAACATTCAGAAAACTACAATCATGGTATCTGGTCCCATCACTTAATGGGAAATAGATGGGGAAACAGTGTCAGACTTTATTTCGGGTGGCTCCAAAATCACTGTAGATGGTGACTGCAGCCATGAAATTAAAAGACACTTACTCCTTGGAAGAAAAGTTATGGCCAACCTAGATAGCATATTTAAAAGCAGAGACATTACTTTGCCAACAACGGTCCATCTAGTCAAGGCTATGGTTTTTCCTGTGGTCATGTATGGATGTGAGAGTTGGACTGTGAAGAAAGCTGAACGCTGAAGAATTGATGCTTTTGAACTGTGGTGTTGGAGAAGACTCTTGAGAGTCCCTTGGACTGCAAGGAGATCCAACCAGTCCATTCTAAAGGAGATCAGCCCTGGGTGTTCATTGGAAGGAATGATGCTAAAGCTGAAACTCCAATACTCTGGCTGCCTCATGTGAAGAGTTGACTCATTGGAAAAGACCCTGATGCTGGGAGAGATTTGGGGGCAGGAGGAGAAGGGGATGACAGAGGATGAGATGGCTGGATGGCATCACTGACTCAATGGACATGAGTTTGAGTCAACTCCAGGAGTTGGTGGATAGGGAGGCCTGGCGTGCTGTGATTCATGGGGGTCACAAAGAGTCGGACACGACTGAGTGCCTGAACTGAACTGAACTGAATCCCTCTTTTATTGCTTCAGTGAGCAAGACACTACCCTCTCCATGAGACTCAAGTGACAAAAAGTGAAAGTGTGAGTTGCTCAGTGTTAGTCATGTCCAACTGAGATAAAAATCAATGTTTGTCCATCACGTGAGCTCAAATGTGTCCACTCACTTGGAAGGGCCGTCCCACAGTGCCCAGCATAAAATGGGCACACAGCCAGCGTGTCCTCAGGACACAGGGCAGAAGAAGCAAGCCCTGGAGCTGGGAGGCCGGGTACAGCTTACTTCACTTACAGTTCTGCCGGCCCAGACCCTCCTCCCACCATCAGGGCCTCGCCAGCAGGTCCCGTGAAGCCTGGAGAGCCACCCTGAGTTACTGGGTGTGTCGCTGCTGGCTGGTGGGCAGCACAGGCCTGGGGGCGGGCCACAGGCTCCAGCGTCCACCAGCTGCAGGCCTCCTGTTTCCCTCTCTGTCCCTGCCTCCCTCCTTGATTCCCTGGTTTTGGCTTCCAACGGGAATGAGCTCCCTGGCAGTCCCAGCTTCTAAGAGGCCTGTGGCATGTTCTCGGGGGACGGAGGGGCGTCTTTGCCTTCTTGGCCTCGGGTGGGGAGGTGGCAGTAGCGAGTCTGCCTCCTCTGCCCTGGCTCCCCACCATCAGCAGCCCACTTGAGGCTTCACCTTTGTTAAGAGATGATTGCCTCAAACAGCCTGGATAAGAAGAACCAGGGGCTCTGGCCCAGTAAGGAGCTCTGTTGTCATGGTGACTTCCGGTCTCCTAGCTGCCAACGTTCTCTTGGAAGGGAGCAGGGAGTGGAAGGTACGTGCCCAACCCACAGGCTGGCAGAACGGACAGAAGGAAGGAGGGAGGGCATCCACCCTGCCCACCTGTCTCCAGCAGCCCCGTGGCTGAGTGGGCACTTGCCCTCCAGTGAGGGGGGCTGTCCTCTCTGCCTGCCTGTGGGGAGGCCAGAAGGACCCAGTCCCTGGGACCACTGAATCCACACCCAGGACTGCCCTTCTCAGGCCTCTGGGACCCCACCCAGCCTGCACATGAACTTCAGCCAAACCCTGAAAGGGAAGTCACAGTGCACTGCCTCCCACATCAGCCCTCTCAGGCCATTTCTGTGGATGGACGCTCCATCCGCGCTCCGCCCGCATCTCCCATTCACTCCCGCTCTGGGGCCTTCTCTCTCACCTTCCCGTGGCACTCGCTCGCTGGCCTTGCTCTGGCCCTGCTCCCCAGGCCACTGTCCTCCGCTCTCAGTGCCTCCCCCACTGCCTGCCCTCTGCTCACGCTCTTCTCTTGGGGCTCTGGGCCCTGTGGATGCTGCTTCCTGGGCAGCGAGCTCCCCTGCCTCCCTTGTGGGCTCCTGTCCTTCCACCGGACACTTAAGTTCTTCAGTCCTCAAAACTCTTCTTACTTTCACAAATCACCTTCTCGGTGGGCCAGATAGCACCAGCCCCTCCTCTCTGCAGTGACCCTGGGTTCACTGGCCCCGCTACTCCATTCAGCACATTCCTGGTCAGGCCAGCCCTCCCCCCAACTCCTGGTTTCCCATCTCACTGTCTCCATCATGGCCTTCCTTCCCATCTCAGGCTCGATTCCTGCTGCACCAGCAAATGACCACTGCTGCTTATTTCATTTTTAAAAGTGACATTAAATAAACTCATTAAAAAAAAAACAACAACAGCTTATCCTATAAAAGAGATCTAATATTATTCAGCCATTAAAAAGAATGAAATAATGCCATTCGTAGCAACATGGATGAACCTAGAGAGATGATCATACTTAGTGAAGTAAATCAGAGGAAGATAAACATCGCATGGTATCAGTTATATGCAGACTCTAAAGCTGAAACAAATGAACTTATTTGCAGAACAGAAACAGAGCGACAGACACAGAAAACAAACACACGGTTATCAAAGGGGAGTGTGGGGGGGGACAAATTAGCACTCTGGGGTTAAAATACACACAATACCATATGTGAAATAGTGTTCAACAAGGACCTACTGTATAGACCAGGGACTACACTCAGCATCTTGTAACAATCTATAACGGAAAAGGACATATATATACATAGGACGTCTCTGGTGGTCCAGTGGTTAAGAACCCACCTGCCAAAGCAGGGGACATGGGTTGGATCCCTGGTCCAGGAAGATTCCGCAACAGCAAGGCAGCTAAGCCTGGGTGCCACAACTACGGAGGCCTGTGCTCTAGAGCCCGCGTTCCGCAACAAGAGAAACCACTGCGATGAAAAGCTCACGCCCCACACCTGGAGGGTAGACCCTGCTCACCGCAACTGGGACATGCGCATAGCAACGAAGACCCGGCAGAGCCATAAATAACCAACAAACAAATATATACATGTACAGATGTAAAACTGAGTCATACTGCTGTACCCATGAAACTAACAACACTGTAAATCAACTAATATCAATGAATTAAAAAAAATCTTATCCTCAACAATAATCCACGAAATCACAGGCTGGTGTGCTAATTTTTCTAATATATGTTAAAACACACAAAACTAGTCAAATATCACAGATGTAGAAAACACATGTATGGTTAGCAGGGGATGGGGGTGGGGAGGGATACATTGGGAGACTGGGGCTGGCATATATACACTATCATATACAAAATCGATCAACTAGTAAGAAGCTACTATGTAGCACAGGGAACTCTATTCAATATTCTGTAACGGTCTATGTTGGAAAAAAATCTAACAGCGTATAACTGAATCACTTTGCTGTACACCTGAAACCAACATAAATTGTAAATCAACTATACTCCAATAAAAATTAAAAAGGAAAAATAATTGTGAAGGCAAAAAACAAAACTATTCAAACAGAAGGCAGTGGTCTGCAGGAACCGCTAGGTGAACATGCGTGACCCCCCAAGCCCGCCCCCCGCAGGAGCACCTGTACCACTCCGGGGACACACTGCCTCTCAAAGGCAACTCCGTGTTCCCATCACACAAGCTGGAGGCCCCAAGGCCAGCTCTGCCCTCTTCACTTCCTTTGCTCCCGCAGCCAACGAGCCCCAAGATCTGTCATGTTTCCCCAGAAAGGCCTGACTCCCCTCCGAGGCCGCGCCTCCTCTCCAGCATGGAGGACCTCAGGGGTCCCACGAGTCTCCGGGCTCCCTCCCTCTAATCAGTCTACTACCAAGAGCACTTAATCACCATCCCGAGGCCCTCCACGGCTCCAGACTCCGGTGTGGCCAAGACCACGTCACCCGCCCACCTCCTAGGGCTCCTCCCATCTCTTGCCCAACTCTGGCTCATGGGCCACCTCGCCAACCCGTCTCCCTGCAGAGGAGCAGGGTAAAGACCTTGGCTGAGAGAGCGAGATGGAGAACAGAGGCAGGGTGTGGAACACACAGCTAGCTGGCGGGTCAGAAGCTGGGGGCGGTGGGGGCGGGGAGCGGGGGAGTCCAGGGGAGCAAGTGGCATGAGTCCACATGGTGAGATTTGTAGCAAATGCAAGGATCTGGCCTCCAAAGATGGGGGCACATCACTTCAACAGTCTGTGACTCCTTGGCTCTGAGTGGTGGTGGTCTCCATGTCCTGTTCTCCCCCCAGGGTTTCTGTGAGAACCCAGGGTCGGGGGGCGTGTGCTCTCTGAACTGTAAAATGCTTCAGTCATGCTGTGCAGTTATGTGAGCATGCGTGCAGACCAATGCTAGTAGTCCCAGTTACGTCTGCTGAGTAATGCCATCTTTTGAGGTGATTTGGGGAGGACAAAAGTGGGGAGGACATGCAGGAGCCCCCGAGGGCAGCCGCCTCCACACACACCTGAGGCCTCCGTGTCCTGAGAAAGGGCGAGTCAGACAACTTCCTCCAACTCGGAGATCCACCCACCTGCCTTCTAAGTTGAAAGGGACTGTGCCTGCCGCTCCCAGGATTCCGGGAGGATTCTCCACCTGCTAGCCCTTAAAGGCTGGCAGAAAGAAGTCCCCTGGAGGGAGCAGACCCCTCCCCACGAGCGCGCTAGGGACTGTTACTTGAGAACCAAGCCTGTTTGTTTCTATGGCACCAGGGAGAGACTGGAGTAGTGGGGAGAGCTGTAGCCAGCCCAGGCCAGAGCTCTGCCTGGTGGGCGCCCCCAGGCTGGACAAAAGCTCACTCTCCAAGGACAAGGCCACTGCCTCAATTAGCTGTCCTCCTAGGAGCGGCTCCACTGATCCCCTAAAAGGCACAGCAGGTCCTCCAGGGTTGCAGGAGGGGCCGGCCCAGCCTGCAAGCCTTTGCCAGAGTCTCAGTCACAGTGTGCCCCAGGCCCCCCGCTGCTCTTTTCACCCTCTTCCCCCCACCAGCGGTAGGCGGTGCCTTTGAAGTCGGGTCCTCTGTTCCAACTGGAAATGGCTCAGAACCAAAATTAGAGGCTGCACAATCAGCTTGCAATTTAAAATGCCACCGAGGCATCCCCCGACCCCCCTACCCCCTTTTAAAATGTCATCTTAATTAGATGAAGCCTGGCTTCATGTTTTCTGAATTTCAAGGTAATTTCTCTAGGATGTTTCCCTCATTTTGGTTATTTTTATCTTGGGCATAAAGCGAATCTGAGTCTCACCAAGGGTAATCTGTGAGTCTGCAGACACCTGCACACGCCCAATTCTCTGGCAGCTGGGGTTCCACTGCCCCCTGGCTCTGGAAGCTGGGAACTCACTGACCTGAGGGGTCTAAAGAAGGTAGGTCCTGAGGTCTGTTGTTAATTCAGTTCCCTCCAGTTAATTCAGCACCAGGCTGTCTGGGCCTTTCAGCTAGGCAATGGGGCTATGCTAGGGTTTGGGAGAAAACACAAAGGAGCCTGGGAGGGCTTAGCTAGCTCCAGCCACCTTCCTTAATCCAGTTTGTCACCTACTTCCCTGCCTAGACTCTGCCCTGCCTGGCAATGTCCCCCCAAGTGTAGGCCACTGGGGACCTGCAGTAATAACCACTGAATCACTCCCATTCCAACTCTCAAAGATTCTGATTAAGCCAGGATGAGATCTGTTTGGTGCCATTAAGTCTTTGACGCCCCTAAACATTTGCTAATTAGCTCTTTCAACAGAGAGACTGCGGGCGGCCTAGGACTATCTCCTCTGCCTTGGGGGCATTTGACTGCGCTGTTCCCCAGCCAAACTCAGTCCTCCAAGAGGGAGTCAGGTTATGGGCTTCATGGTGTCCTTCCAGATTCACATGTTAAAGCCCTAAACACTCAGAACCTCAGGTCTTTAAAGAGATTAAAACCTGGCTTAAACCTCAGCATTCAAAAAACGAAGACCATGGCATCCAGTCTCATCACTTTATGGCAAATAGAAGGGGGAAAAGTAGACATAATGACAGATTTTATTTTGGGGGGCTCCAAAATCACTGCAGATAGTGGCTGCAGTCACAAAATTAAAAGATGCTTGCTCCTTGAAAGAAAAGTTATGATAAATCTAGACAGCATATTGAAAAAGAAGAGACATCACTTTGTCAACAAAGGTCTGTATAGTCAAAGCTATGATTTTTCCAGTAGTCATGTGTGGATGTGAGAGTTGCACCATAAAGAAGGCTAAGCGCTGAAGAACTGATGCTTTCAAATCATGGTGCTGTGACTCTTAAGAGTCCCTTGGACTGCAAGGAGATCAAATCAGTCAATCGTAAAGGAAATCAGCCCTGAAGATTCACTGGAAGGACTGATGCTGAAGTTCCACTACTTTGGCCACGTGATGCAAAGAGCCAGCTCATTGGAGGAAACCCTGATGCTGGGAAAGACTGAGGGCCCTGAGGAGAAGGGGGCGACAGAGGATGAGATGGTTGGATGGCATCACTGACTCAATGGACATGAGTTTGAGCAAGCTCTGGGAGATGGTGATGGACAGGGAAGCCTGGCGTGCTGCAGTCCATGGGGTTGCAGAGAGTCGGACACAACTGAGCGACTGAACAAGAAGTTAAAAGGAGGTAACTCGCGTGGCCCCTAACCAGGTATGACTGGTGTCCTCATAAGGAGACAGGGGCACACAGAGGGAAGGCCATGTGAGGACACCCGGAGAAGACAGACACCTACAAGCCCAGCAGAGAGGCCCCAGGAGAAACCAGCGCTGCTGGCATCTGGATCCCAGCCTCCCAGCCTACAGAACCACGAGAAAAGGCCCTGTTGCTTAAGCCTCCCTCTTGCTGCGACAGCCCTAACAAACAAATACAGCACCCAAAATGGGGTCTCCCGGGGATGGGAGTGGGGGTTCTCTTTCCACCGTTCCAAACCCTACCTACAAGGCCACGCAGGACGTGGGACCTGCCTCCCCTTGAACCTTATCCCAAGGCTCCCCTGCCCTCATTTCCCCGAATCTCCTGGCCACCCTTCTCCTTCTCTAGGCTTTGCAACACAGCTGCCAAGCTCATTTCCACCTCAGGGGCTTTGCATGGTTCCTCCTGCTTCCTCAAGACTTTGAGAGACCAGTTCTTATTTTCCTGTCTCAGTTTAAAAGTAACATTCCCCCCAACTTCCCCCACCCAGAAATCGCTCCCTGATGACCCCCAAGCCTATCTCAAGCAGGTGCTTCCTACTGTTCTCATGCCAACATTATTCTCTTTAACAGAACTTATCACAGTGTGTAAGTAGATACATTTATTTACATACTAGAATTCAGTCATTTACTGGCTATTTATTTTCCCAGAGAGACTGTGAGCTCCCTACCAGCAGGGCTTGCATCTGCTTTGCCAACTAGTTTGTTCACCGACAAAGTGCTGCCTATGGGATGAAGAAATGAATGAATTCTAGGACATAAGCGGAGCCGGGAACCAGGTGCCGTTGCTTCTTTGTCCTTGGAAGGCTTGGTAGTACCAGGGTGAACCAAAGACGGGGTTGGGAAGCAGACGAGGGACTGACTGGTCTCAAGGTCTCTGCTCACCTCAGCAGGAAACCGGGGAGAGCGGTTACGGGGCAGACTAGTCAGGAGAGGGGCTAAAATGCCACAGGTGTGCACAGAAGCCCCTGTGTCCTGGATGCCTCCAGAGCAACCACAGGGGAACGAGCTGGCTCAGCTCTAGCACTGCTGGACGCTGTCCTTCCTGGGTGCCCACCTCTGCCAGCTGGATAGGGATACAACCACACACGTGTGGGGCACACATGTGGGGACCGGCTCCCCACCAGGCCAAGTCAGGTGGTCCGTGGAATTCTGAAACTGAGCTGTACATGGTGTAGGGCTGTTTTCAGGGACGAGGGGATTTGTTTTATTGTCTACATTTGAAGTCCTCTCATATTCCTTCCAAGAAGTTGTCTAGCTGGGAGTCCTGAAAATGAAAACTGAACTGCAGAAAAGTAGAGAATGTTGGTCAACACTGAAAAAGAGAAAAACAAAATGGAGCTCGTAAACTGACTTCTGAGCCTAACTGTGTAATGACATCCAGATGGGCCCCTTCTCCCCTCAGGGACTATGAGGAACCAGGGTTCTCTTGTTACAGATGATGGACATGAAAGCCAGCTCCCCAAAGTAAAAACATGAGGCTATGTTTGGTGCAGCTAATATATCCCTGATTTGGAACAATATAGAAAAAAATACCCATTAATAGAAAACCAGGGTTTCCATGAACTCCCTAAATAAATGATAAATGATACCCCCAAAATACTGGCTTGATGAGGAATTGGGGATCTGCCTGCCTCAATGCCACGGGTTTTGGTTGGCCCTGGAGACAAGACTGGAATTGGGGGCAAGGATTCCAGCAAGGAATGACGGAACACAGGCGTCCAGAGTGGCTGGCAAAGCCCCTGAGAATGAACTGGGGCAGAGACAAGGGCTCCACTGAAGCCTGGGGCTGAGTCTTGCTCCTCCCGACGAGGGTGGCTATCACCACCCTCCAGGGCATGTGCTTCCTCTCTCTGGGTCCTGAGCGCCTAAGTCTCGCTCCCCCGTGCATTCAGGAGCGACTGCTGAGCAGGGCACACAGCAGGTGCTCAGTTAACACTGGTGGGACTAATGAACTTGCTAGGGAAGGAGCCAATGAGCGCTGCAGCCGGGTTACAGACTTGCGGTGCAGGATGGGCGTTTTCCCACGTGGCCTTCCAGCTCACTCTCCCTTGCCAGGCTCTGAAATAAGGGACCAGCACTGGGCAGACCAGGCTTCCCTGGTGGCTCAACGGTAAAGAATCCACCTACAATGCAGGAGATGCGGGTTCAATCCCTGGGTTGGGAAGATGTCCTGGAGTAGGAAATGGCAACCTACACCAGTATCCATGGACAGAGAAGCCTGGCGGGCTGCCGTCCATGGGGTCGGGGTAGCAAAGAGTCAGACATGATCTAGCGACTAAACAACAACCAGGCAGGCCAGAGCTGGGAAGCTGGCTTCAACTCGAGGGCCACCTGACACACAATCATCTAGAGAGGACGCCGAGGCCAGGCTCAGTGCTGGGACTGACTGGCAGGGATGCCAGGCATGAAGAGGGCCGGGGGTCAGTGCAGCACACAGGCCGCCTCTGTGCCTCTCCTTGGACGTGATCCTGAGGCGGCCGAAACCATCACAATGTGTGACGCTGCATAAGCGTGCGAGTACTTAACATGTCCAGCAGTCACGAGGGGCTCTCCTGCCCCTAAAGTTGAAATCTCTCCCCAAGAGCTCACCACCCACGATGTCCACTCAGGCTCTGCCTCCTGTGGGCTGTTCCCTCAACATGTCAGGGTCCAGTGGAGAATGATGATCTCCATAGCACCTCCTACACACGCAGGAGACGATTCCCTGGGCACACCTGTAACCCACCTGCTCCAGGACAGGTGGGGGGAGTCTCTGCTCTGGGAAGGTGCTGCACCAGCTCCCACGCCTGCCTCTCCCTAAGTGCCGACACTTGGCGGCTGTGAGTCGCACCAGTGAGTTGCCGAATGGGCTTCTGTGTGTTGGTCTTGAAAACAAGACTTCGATCCCTCTTGGGGTGGTCTCACTGTTGAGAAGTGGCAGCATTTGCACTTGAAGGCTCCCGTGGGCCTTCTCCACCCCCACACCTCGAGGGACCCTGGAGGACCCCATGTGCGGGCCAGAGGGAGTTCCACTGACGGCGGGACACTCACAAGCTGAGGCTGCGAGCATGCTGGTGCACATCGGGTGCACGCTGGGGGCTAGTCACAGCATTGTATCCTCCCAGAAAAATCTAAGTTGGAATTATTTATAGATAGCAAAAAAATGATTTTCCCATGATTCATTCAAATAACTGTAAAGCAGCTGTTTTTAATAATTTGGGACACGTAAGAAAAGGGAAATGTCAGGGCAAGCATTGAGCATCAAGCTGAGGACACAGGCTGGGTGAGGGATCAGGACACAGAGGGACGCTACCGGTGACGTGGGTAGCAGGGCCTAACAGCAGGTGGGATGGCAGGCTGCCTGTGCTCCAGGTGCCTTCTGAGCAGCGGCCAGCGTGCCAGCCCCCAGCCCCCACTGGGTGCTGTCGACCAAGTTTGGTGGGAAACCATGGGATGGCTTAATGGAGGGGTGAGAAAGTCTACTCTGGTTTTGAAAGCTCGCTCTGGCTGCTCTGTGCAGCCAGGTGGGGTGTGGGAGAGCGCAGCTGGTGGCCACAGAGAGAACCCCAAGGAGGCCACCACCGCCAACAGATGAGGGACGCTGCGGGTGTGTAACGTGGAACTGGAGAGACCCTCAGAAGTGACGCCATCTCCGCGCCGTCATTTTACAAGTTGGAAAACGTACACAGAAGACACAGAGGGGAAGGGCTGCAGGGTCTCCCAGCACGGAGGTAGGACTCAGCTCAGGCTGGTTGGGATGTGGGGCCCATCCGGGTAGAGAAGGTGTGGATGTGTGGGTGAAGCCCATTAGGGAGATGCCACTGTCTGAACTGCCAAGTAGCTGGGGCCCAGGGAACTTCAGTCTGCTCGGGCTGGCACTGGAGCCTCTGAGAACTGAACCCTGACGATGGGATGGGGCTGTCAGTGGGGCTTGAAGGGGCAGATTCTGAACTGCAGATGCATAAGACAGCTCACATCAAAGTGAGATGGGATGCAGGTGCCACGGTCTGGATGGGGTAGAGGGACCCTTGGGTGGGGGCACTCAGGGCCCCAGGACTTTCAGCTACAGTCATGTTTCCAGACAGCGACATGGCGAGAGACACTGGATTCTGGGACCATGCCAAAAGCCTCTCTGAGCCTCAGTACTGGCTTCTGTGACATGGGATTACAACGGCATAGGACTGTGGGTGTTTTCAACGTTAGCGCAGTCAGGCACTTGGCCTGACATAGAGTAAGAACACAACATAATGGCCACTGTAGTCTATGAGTCACGAATACCAAGGGCTGCTGTGACTGAACCCCTCAGTCAAGCAGAGTGGTAGGCTGTGTCCCACGTGGAAGGAATGCACAGTAGAACATGTACAAGTCAGGGTGCTGGTTAAAAATAATTCACCGAAACAAAGTAAGAAGCCACAAACAAATACATAAAAACAAAACAAGAAGCCAGTCTCCCCGTGCACAGATGCACACACACGGTAACAATGAACAAAATTATCTACTTTCTGATTAGTAAGCACTTAGAGGGTTAAGTGAAGAATGGCCCTACCTCCTACAGCCCCTGGATAAACGAGAACAGGGCAGAGGAAGATGAAGAGGCAAATAAATGGCATGGTCCCAAACCATGAGTTAGAGGCTAGAGTTGGGGTGTGTCTAGATCTTTTTCACTCCCAAAACCTGTGCTCTTGGCTCTACCGCACCCCGTCTGTAAGGGCTCTGATCCTTAGAAGCACATCCAAGTCACCCCAAGGTACTTGATGAAGTGGGTTACACTTTCCATTAATACTCTCAGGGGGCTAACATCAAAAACCCTCCATCAGTGGCAGGGCTAAGGGTGGCCCAGACTCGGGGTTCTAGGTCACTGTAACTATCCGATGCCATCAGCCTGTGTCCAAGCATCAGCCACTGTCAGCACCAGTCGGCCTGTGTTTACATTGGCCACGCGGGTCAGCTTGTGCTCATGCTGGCCACGCAGGCAAACGCTGGGGCTCCCAGAGGTCCAAGGGATGGGACCTGGCAGTGGGCTGAGAGAGGTGAGCCTGTGGCCCCTTGGCAGCGAGTGAGCAGTGAGAACCACAACCTCAGGGACCAGTGGCCGCGAGTGTCAGGCTTCTGGAACTAAAAGTGTTGTTCCCTGGAACTCTGACAGGAGAGGGGGAGAAAAGGCAAACTCTTTAGCTAAGTGAAGTGAGGTTTCAGGGAAACTCCTCACATTGGTGGTTCCACTGGAAGCCCTGACAAGGTCTCAGAAAACTCAGGAACATCTGTAAAACCACAGACATGCCATCAGCTCCACCTAGGCACCTTCAGGTCTATTTGCACAGAAGTTTATATTCTAAAAACTGCTCTCTTTGCTTCTCAGGAATAAGCCGAGGACAGAATCATCCCATTTTTATGGATGAGAAAAATGAGGTCTGGAGAGGGAGGTGTTTTACCCACTGAAGCATTTGGACATGGGCAGCCTCAGATTTCCCAACAGAATGAGAAAGACTAGAGATCTCTTCAAGAAAATTAGAGACACCAAGGGAACATTTCATGCAAATGAAAGGAGTATGTCAAGGCTGTATATTGTCACCCTGCTTATTTAACTTCTATGCAGAGCACATCATGAGGAACGCTGGGCTGGAGGAAGCACAAGGTGGAATCAACACTGCCAGGAGAAATATCAATAACCTCAGATATGCAGATGACACCACCTTTATGGCAGAAAATGAAGAAAAACTAAAGAACTTCTCAATGAAAGTGAAAGAGGACAGTGAAAAAGTTGGCTGAAAACTCAACATTCAGAAAACTAAGATCATGGCATCCGGTCCCATCACTTCATAACAAATAAATGGGGGAAATAATGGAAACAGTGAGAGACTTTATTTTTTGTGGGCTCCAAAATCATTGCAGATGGTGACTGCAGCCATGAAATTAAAAGATGCCTGCTCCTTGGAAGACAAGTTATGACCAACCTAGACAGCATATATTCAGAGAAGGTAATGGAAATCCACTAACAAATAAATGGGGGAAATAATGGAAACAGTGAGAGACTTTATTTTTTGTGGGCTCCAAAATCATTGCAGATGGTGACTGCAGCCATGAAATTAAAAGATGCCTGCTCCTTGGAAGACAAGTTATGACCAACCTAGACAGCATATATTCAGAGAAGGTAATGGAAATCCACTCCAGTACTCTTGCCTGGAAAATCCCATGGATGGAGGGGCCCGGTAGGCTGCAGTCCATGGGGTTGTGAAGAGTTGGACACGACTGAGCAACTTCACTTTCACTTTTCACTTTCATGCATTGGAGAAAGAAATGGCAACCCACTCCGGTGTTCTTGCCTGGAGAATCCCAAGGACAGCAGAGCCTGGTGAGCTGCTGTTTATGGGGTCGCACAGAGCTGGACACAACTTAAGTGACTTAGCAGCAGCAGCAGACAGCATATTAAACAGCAGAGACATTACTTTGCCAACAAAGGCTCCTCTAGTCAAAGCTATGGTTTTTCCAGTAGTCATGTACAGATGTAAGAGCCGGACTATTAAGAAAGCTGAGCACCGAAGAACTGATGCTTTGAATTGTGGTGTTGGAGAAGACTCTTGAGAGTCTTCTGGACTGCAAGGAGATCCACCAAGCCCATCCTAAAGGAAATTAGTCCTGAATATTCACTGGAAGGACTAGCTGAAGCTGAAACTCCAATACTTTGGCCATCTGATTCAAAGAACTGACTCACTGGAAAAGACCCTGATGCTGGGAAAGACTGAAGGCGGGAGGAGTAGGGGACGACAGAATGAGATGGTTGGGTGGCATCATCGACTCCGTGGAAATGTGTCTGAGTAAGCTCTGGGAGTTGGTGATGGACAGGGAAGCCTGGCGTGCTGCAGTCCATGGGGTCACAAANCTGAAGGCGGGAGGAGTAGGGGACGACAGAATGAGATGGTTGGGTGGCATCATCGACTCCGTGGAAATGTGTCTGAGTAAGCTCTGGGAGTTGGTGATGGACAGGGAAGCCTGGCGTGCTGCAGTCCATGGGGTCACAAAGAAGAAGACACGACTGAGTGACTGAACTGAACTGAGCATTAGATTTTGGTCTGGCTCTCTCACTAGATGTCCGTGTAAACTCACCAGGCCTTACCATCTGAATCTATGCAACAGTCCCAACTTCTCAGGCAGTTGGGAGGGTTAAAGGAAGTAATGTAAGCCCTTTAGGACAGAGCCTGGCACATGATGAGCAGGCAGTGGGTGGCAGCTGTCACAGCTGCAGCAAGGCGCTGGCAGGTTACCACCTTGACTTCCAGTAGCCACCCATTCATGGAACCTTCTTACTTAAATCTTCTGCACTGCTTGAGCACTATCTGGCTTTTCCTGTTTACTTGTTTGTGTCTCGTCTCTCAACTCTTCTTGTTTACAAATTCATTTCCTATCTCTAAACTCTTGGTTGTCACCGAGCCACGGTTTGAGTTCCCTGTGTCATACAGTAAATTCCCACTGGCTATCTATTTTACATATGTCCATGTATATGTTTCTGTGCAACTCTAAGTTCAGTGAGAATTACTCTCTCCACAGGCCTCAGCTAGCAGCTCATGTACCTGGCATATAGTGGGTCTTTAGCGTAACCTTTTTAGGATTGTAGGAGGCCCCTTTGAGAGGTGACAAAAGCAAAGAGTTTTCTTTAGAGAAATAACCTGGTTAAACACACACAAGCACACACACAAACCAACTGCCAGCCTGCCTTTTATTTCTAGGGTGGCAGCCCCAGAATTCCCAGTTAGGAGCCCGGTTGACCATACAACATGGGAACCGCAACGGCTTCAGAGCCACAAGATCTGTTCTGATTGTCTGACTGCAGCTGCCCCAGGCCTGGGTGAACTGGGCTGGTTTCTCCTAGGGGAGTAACAGACCTGCAAAGTTGCTCGTGTGACAGTTTTCACCCTGCTGAAGCTGCTGTGTCGTCACCGTCTAGATTGCATGGCGGAGGCTATTCGGCTGGCTCCCCCTGCGAACTTCATCCTGCTCTGAAATCTCGGCCCCACATCAATACAAATGCACTTATATTTATAAAGACTCCTTCAGTCCCCAGGAGTCTTTCAGAGATCATTCAGGGAGTTACTGGATATACTGAGTGTGCAGCTTATTGGAGAAAGCGATTCAGAGACAAGAAAGAAGGAAAGGAAGGGCTGCGAGAGGCCAGGGAAGAAAGGACAGGGGGACCAGGAGGGCCCTCGGGGTTGGGTGGAGCTGGGCCAGGACCGCCGCAGGCACAGACCGTCCTGCGCGTCGCAGCCCTGCCAGTCACATGGAGCAGTGTGCCAGGTGCTTTCTGAAGAGGCTTTTATTTGAGAGGATTAAATGCGACTGATTGGAGGAAGCAAGCCCAGAGCCCTCTCCCAAGTGGGATTCATCTCCATCAGCCCTTGAACGAGGAGCTGGAGAAGCTTGCTCTCTCCAGCCACAGTCCCAGGAAAGCTGGCTCGGGGCCCTACGTTGGGGGTTTCACCTGGAGCACCGAGACAAGCCTACTCACCTGGGCTGTGGGCTCTGAGCCTTGCTGGGGCTGCTGACCTATCTCTGGAGTCAGGCAGGCCTGGGGCTTGGTCCTGGGTCTGCCACCAATCAGCTGTGTGACTGTGGGCAAGTCACTCAACCTGGCTGAGCCTCAGCTTCCTAGCTGTAAAACGAGCATAATCACATCACCTACCTGGCGCCCACAGATTCAGGCACACTTTCCCCAACTTCACTCATTTCTGTTCTGCTTTCGTCATTTCTGCCCAATCAGTGTAATACTCCTGGCCTTAGCTGTGTAGTATGTATTTCATTTGACTCACTTTTTAAAAAAGTTAAGTCCCTACACTGGGTAATCATGAGCTAAAAGGGCTACATACTGTTTGGATTCATATTATAATAAACATGGCACTATTAAAATGAAGAATGGAAATGAAGGACATCACAAACAGCGTCGGGCACAGGGCCGGCCTGCATGAGCTCCTTACATGACACAGTGGCTACCGTCCTGCTGTCATCACTGTCACTCAGAAGTACAAGTGGGGCAGGGGCAAAGGCGGGGTCCCTCCAGGGACCTGTTCAGGAGGCCTTACCCCACCTGGGTGCCAGTCTCCTGTCAAAGCCTAGACCCCAGCCTGGGTCCCTCCCTTACCTGCTCCCCTGCCCTTCCCACCCTGCTCACATCTGCACCTTTAAAACAATCACGCTACATGCGATGACAACTGACTTTTTCTTCTTGTCTAGTTCTACATAAAGGAGAGAGTCCACCCTCAACGGTCCAGCCCAGCTGCACACAATTTTCCCATCTTTGCAACTTCTCTCCCGTCCCCCCTCAATCTGGCAAAACGTGAATTTCAAAGGAGGGGAAAGAGTCCTCCATCTAGCACTGCCTGGTTATTTGTCAATTCTGCCTAGCTGACTAACCCAGAATTTCCTAATTACCACTCCACTGGGAAGCTGTAACAGTTTCATTAAAAAAGAGAGGGGGGGGGGAGCCCAAATTCAAGCCTTACAAAAAAATTCTCACCTTGTAAAAACAAACACACACAAAGCAAACCAGTCAAACAAAGCGGGTGCACTGTGTCGGTGGCCTCAGTGCGGCTGGAAGCTGCAAGTGCAGAAGAGCAGCCGGACGCGGAAGTCCCAGGGCCAAGGGCAGAGTCTGCATTCTCCAGCAGCGTGGGGCCAGACAGCACTTGACCCCTCGGAACCCCAGTGCAATGGTGGGGTCAGGGTGGCTGGCTCATGAGGCCACTGTGTGGTGAGGTGGTCTGTGAGTGCTGTGTGAGGTGTGGGGTACCGTGTGGACAGCAGAGGTGCAAGCATTTTCCACCTGAGGGGTCACTTGTGGGCCTGGCCTTGAGGGAGGCAGGTGGAGGTCACCTGACTCTGCCCTGGGCCTGGGGAATCCCACATCCTGCTCCCAGGGGGCCGTTTTCTCAGCTTGCTGATGGCTAGTCCCCACTGGGAGACGGTCTTCTCTTGAGGGGTATCAGTACTTCAACCAGGCTTCCAAGAGACTTAGCAGTCTTTAAAACCCAGAGGGCTGAATCTCTAGTTGGGGCACCTCAGGTCCCGGGCAGACAGTTTTGAATGGGGCCTCGTTCCCAGTCCGGGATAATGAGCCTCTTGTAGGAAGAGTCCTGGGATGGCGCTAGCTTCCAAACACTGAATCCTCTCGAGCTTGTTTCTAGGGAGGGAACCCGGAGCCCAGAACCAACTCAGACTCCGATCTGGACTCCCGGTCAGCCGCCATCGCAGGCTCCGTTCAGGTGCCCAAAGCAGAGACGAAGGTCTGCTTTCTAGTGCCCCCTGCCCCTGACCCTGGCTGTCAGGGCCCTGCAGGTTCTGGGGAGAGCTTATCAGCTGGGCAGAAGCAGCTCAGGGGCTCCAGGGCTTTGACCCTCGATCCCTGGCCGCAGCGTCTGTGAGTTCCCTGGGCAGGGGCTGGAAGCAGACAGCCCAGCCACCCTGCTGAAGCTACTCCATAGTGACCAGTGAGACAGCCCCTTCTCTGTCCCTGCTGGGCAGGCCGCAGCCTCGTTGAGGGCCCCTAGAACCCAGCTCTGCATGAGAAACAAGTGCTTCAATCTTCAGTGCTAAAGGACTTTGTTTAGCTGAGCTCAATTCCGGAGCCTGTCGCCCTGGCAACGGGTCTTTGGGGGATTTACATCTCATGCATCACAACAGGGGAAAAGCCATTTAGCAAGTTGGAGGGGTGGTTAAAAAAAAAAACAAAAAACCCACCACACAAAACCAGTGGGCCCCTCTCTCCCCAAGAGTGCAGCCACAAAACAAAACAGAATCAACAAGAAAATTTCCCACAAGCCCATGTGGCCTCTGCTGGCAATCAGCCGAACAGGAATTCAAACTTAATCAAACTTTCATGTCTCCCTTGTAAAGCTCAGGAAATTGGTAATTGGTTTTATAATTGAATTTTCTGATCACGTATCAAAGGAATGGGTCCTGCCAAAGGCCAAGGAATGGCTTGTCTCCAGGAAGGACAGCCAAGGTCTCTGATGGAGGCTCTGCCGGGAGGTAGGGGAGGAGAAGTAACTGGCGGTAGCCTAAGAATAGAGCCTGTTATTTATAATCAGAGAAGAAGCTGGTGACCGCTGAGCCTCGCCCTCACAAAGTGGTCTCTCCCAAACATCCACCCTGGGGCCGCAAGGTTGAGATTCAGAAACAGAGCCTTTGGCGACACAGGGTGGGAGATGGGGGAGGCAGAAGGCAGGGAGACCGGCTTGGTAAGGAGCTTTTCCCAGAGCTATGAAGACTGTGAAGGAGGCCTGCCCGGGGCCAGGGGCTGGGCAGAGAGTGGAAGGGGCTGGTGCAAGAACCCTTCTGGAGAGGGAAGTGGGACACAGGAGGAACAGAGAGGTCTGAGGTGTCAGCCCTGGGTAATGGTGAGGAGCATGGTGCTTTCAACATAAAGAAGGAGGACAGAGGCAGCTGGCTCTGCCACCTGGACTGGTCTGGGCTGGAGCCCGAGGGCTGAGGGAACGTCGACCCTTGGTGACAGGCATGCCAACAGGTATAGCGCCCTCATTCGGTGCTTTACCATCATCCTCGTGCTTAAGTTTCACAAGAGCCCAAGGAAATGATAGTTTATTGTCCCCCTTTTTCCAAACCAGGAAACCAAGGCTCAGAGCAGAGGGTAAGATCTGCCCGCTCGTGAGCCCTGGAGCTGGGACTTGGACCCAGGAGAGCCTGACCCGAAAGTCCACAGGTCTACCCCTAACGCCACACTGCCTCTTCCCCTGCAGATAAAGGGACCTTGCAGCCAAGGGATTAGAAAAGGGTCCCTCAAGCTCAAAAGAGAGGTATGAGCTAGAGATGGAAGCCTGAGAGTCAACAAATCAACGTTTATTAATTAATCCACTTAAAAACGTTCATGATAAAGGGAGGCCACAGACTGGAGAAAATAGTCACAATACATATATCTGACAGAGAACTTGCATCCAGGAGATTTTTTTTAAAACTCTTTACAATTGCTGACTAGCGGAAAACATTTTAAGCATAAAAATGTATTCCCCACCCCACCAAAAAAATAAAAATAAAAACCTCTTACAACTCATTAATAAGATGACTAACAACCCATGAAAAGGGAAGATTAAAAAGGTATGAACAGACAGTTTATAGAGAAGATATACAAATAGTGCCAAATATCACTAGTCATCAGGGAAATGAAAATTAAAGGCACAATGAAATACTACTACATTCAAACTAGTATGCTGCTGCTGCTAAGTCGCTTCAGTTGTGTCCAATTCTGTGCAACCCCATAGATGGCAGCCCACCAGGTTCCCCCATCTCTGGGATTCTCCAGGCAAGAACACTGGAGTGGGTTGCCATTTCCTTCTCCAATGCATGAAAGTGAAAAGTGAAAGTGAAGTCGCTGAGCCGTGTCTGACTCTTCACGACCCCATGGACTGCAGCAGCCTACCAGGCTCCTCCATCCATGGGATTTTCCAGGCAAGAGTACTGGAGTGGGATGCCACTGCCTTCTCCGACAAACTAGTGTAGCTAAAATATAAAAGGACTGACAATTCCAAGTGTTGGTGAGAGTACGGGGCAACAGGAACTTTCTCCTACAATGCTGGTGGTTTAAAGAGTACAACTGCTTCAGAAACCAGTTAGGAAGCGTCTTATAAAGTTAACATATCCTTACCAGATGACCAGGCAATTCCATTTATAAGTAAGTAGCAAGAGAAGTGAAAATATATGCCCACACAAAAACCTGTACATCAGTGTTCTGGCAGTATTAATTCACATTAGCCCTAGAAGAGAAATAATTCAAATATCCATCAACAGATAATTAGGTGGATAAATGATGGCCTCTACTTGGGTTGGAGAAGGAAATGGCAACCCACTCTAGTATGCTTGCCTGGAGAATCCCATGGACAGAGGAGCCTGGCAGGCAATGGTCCATAGGATTGCAAAGAGTTGGACACGACTGAGCATTCATACTTGGGTTACATCTCAAGTTTGGTCACAATAAAGTGCCCAGGTGTTGTGGAGAAAGACAACAGCAAGAATCCACAGTCAGGCAGGGGTCAGGGACGGGCAAAGTCTGTGGGCATCAAGACCGCATCTGGTCCAGCTGTTTTATTTCTGCTTGTTTTCGGCAAAGGCTTCTGCTGTGGCTGAAGTGAGGACAGCAGCCCTGCGAGCCGGGTGCTGCACAAACCACTAAGCGGACCTCCTGCCCCGGGCATACAGGGGCTCAGAGAGGGATGAGGCCTGCCAGACGCAGACTCCTAAGTTAGTGCCAGAGCGGGGCCATGACTGGACGCCCCCCGCAGAGACCAGCCTGGGAGTCAGCCACACAGGGGGCCAGAGCCTGGCTCTGCTGCTAGCTGGGGACGTGACTCAGCCTTTCTTTGCTCATCTGTAAAATGGCAGTAATAGCGGCTACTACAGGATTTGGGGGCACAGTCAATGACACGATGCCATGTGTCCTAATGCCTAACACATACTAAACTCATAACACATGCCAGATTCTGCTGTCCGTCGTCTGACACCTTAACCACCCTAGGCTCTGTCTACACTGCATGAACACACTTGGTGTGGGGTGGTCACACAGCTGGCCAGCCCTGGAACCACAGCTCCTGTGCCTTTTCACCCTACGCCATGTTCCCAGACTCAGTCCTTCGTGGGCCACTTCTTTTTCCATGCCAGTAGAGCCCTGGTATCAGCCTCATCTTCAATGGTAGTGTGAAATTATGAGTTTGATGTGACTTTTCTCTAATACCCATTACAAAAGAGTAAATTGTAAAAGTAAAAATCAAGGTTTACATGTAGCTCACATCCACCAAAGTGTGTGTATGAGACTCGAGAAACAACAGCTCGAGAAATGACATTAACAGAAGCTTCCAGAACACAGCATATGGAGTCAGAGTTCCAGGGCTATCGTGCATGTAGGTGCTGGAAGGCAGCCCATTTCTACAGAGTTGGGACAGAGGAGACGGGGAGGCTTTATCACCACCAACAGCCAAGTCCAGGTTTACTCCATCGGGTCACAGGGAAGCGCTGCTCTTTCACTGTGTGACCCCCACAACTCTGCTGGGTCCCCACTGAGGAGGAGATGAACAGGGCCAGGAGCTCCAGGAACATGCACCTCTCACCACAGGACAGGCAGGGCTTCTAGGAGCTGGAGGCAACTGCGCTAAAATCCCCATCCACAGGCTGTGCCAGAACTGGCTTCCTGTGACAAGAGCATTCTGGCTTTTCTTCCTGAGGTCACAGCTAGACACTGTCCAGATCTCATGGCAGCAGGGTGTGACTAGATGACCAAGTTCTGGCCAATGGAATGTGACCTGTCCCCACCCCAACCCCAGTTTTCCCTGTCTGCTTGGCCTGATATCAGGAGACCACAAGGCTGGGGGCTGGCAGAGCCACAGAGCAGAAGGGAGCCAGAGGACCCTCACCTTTCACATTAGGCAGTGATGTGAACAAGAAACATTCCTAAACTGTGTTGAACCACTGAGATTTAGGGGTTGGTTGGTACAGCAGGTGAAGTCAGGCGTTTTTCAGAATGTCAAGCAAACTCTGCTGCTACTATAATGGGACTTAGTACTAGGAAGGGACCAATACTTCCTCTAGGATTTTTGAACAGCACTGGGCTCCTCTCGGAATTGACATTTACCAAACAGGACAGCAGAGGCAAACTTGCTGCCTGTGAGCCACACACATGCTCTGTAGCCACACAACCCAAAGAGCAAATCCTGGCACCATTTTGCACAGGGAAGACAAATACTAGCATCTTTCGAGATTGTTTGCAGATGCGGTGGGATGATGTGAGCAAAGCATCGAGTGCCCAGTGGCTGTTTAGCGTGTGGTGGTCTCTCTACTCTGCCACTCTCACCCTGCGGGGCTGTGGGCAGCACTCGTCTGACCAACACAGAGCCCTCTAACCCAGGGCCACCACAGTCTGGGTGCGGCTGGGGCAGCTGACTGGGTGAGAACCTGCTGGGAACATTGTCCACAAAGCAAGGAAGAGGCAGTTCCTGTAGCCCCAGGTGAGCTGGTGAAAAAGATGAGTAAGACCAGAAAAGGAGGAGGCCCAGGATGTCCCTGGCGGTCCAGCGGCTAAGAATGTGCACTCCCAATTCAGATGGTCTGGGTTCAATCCAGACCAAAGAGCCCACATGCCACAACCGAAGAGCCTGCATGCTGCAATGAAGACTGAGGATTCCACATGAAGACCTGGTGCAGCTAAACAAATAAATAAATGTTCAGAAAAAAAAGAAAGAAAGAGGCCCAAGTAAGGTTTAGGGGAAGAAGTGGGTAGGCTTGAAGGACGACCATCCAGGGAGGGGAAAGATAACCCGCAGACGGGAGAAAACATGTGCAAATCATCTGACACAGGACTGGTGTCCAGAATGTATAAAGAACTCTTACAACTCAACAGTAAGACAAATAGCCCAATTTAGAAGTGGACAAAGGTTCTGAATAGACATTTCTCCAAAGAAGATATACAGATAGCTAATGACATGAAAAGATGCTCAACATCCTTAGTCATTAGGGAAACACAAATTAAAACCACTCTGTGACACTACTTTACACCCAACAGGACAGCTACAATAAAAAAGATGGACGGAAAACAAATATAAGTGAGAATGTGGAGAAACTGGGACACTCACATATTGCTTATGGTGATAAAGAATGGTGTGGCCACTTCAAAGAAATAAAAGTGTGACCACACAGTAACTTTTGCGTGAATGTTCACAGCACCATGATTACTAGGACAGCCCCAAAGTGGAAACAAAAGGTCCATCATATAATAAGCGTGTGAACAAAGTCTGATATATCCAAATTCCAATACAATGGATTATTATTCAATGTATAACACTGGATGAGCCTTGCAAATATAATGCTGGGTGAAAAGAAGTCAGACACAAAAGAGGACACACCATATGATTTCACTGCAATTAAATGTCCAGAACAGGCAAATCCACAGGGACAGAAAGGAGACTGGGGTGGCCAGGGGCTGAGGGTGGCTGCTCGGGTATGAGGCTTCTTTTTGGGGTGCCTGTGCTCTGTGCCCCGCCTGAAGAGGGTCCATGTTCCAGGGGAAGATGCACAGAGCCAGCTTCTGGTAGGAATCACCTCTCGCACGCGTCCCCTGTGTGACCTGCTCTCCTTGCTGCACAGACTCTGGAGGGGGGATGTGTGCTTTTTACTCAGTAGCTGAGAAAACGCAGGCCTGAGAGATGGTCTATGAAGAAGGTGGCTCTACAAGTCAGGATCCACATCCATTCTGGTCTTCCACCATCTAATTTTTGCCTCTGAACTCATGGGGGTCATACCCACAGCAGAAAGGGCAGTGGGCCAGATTCTGAGATATCTGGGCCCAAGAACAGCTCTGCCACTGACTAGCTGCTTGACTCTGGGCCGGTCATCTGAATTCTCTGAGCCTCAGTTTCCTCATGTGTGAACACCTATTATACCTGCCCCACAGGTGGGAGGTCCAGAGCACAAAGAAGGCAGTAGTAAAAGGGACTTACCTTTGGGCCAAACACAGGGCTTGGAGCTGGCAAACAAAGGATTCCTCCCCTTAAGGGGGTCATCACAGAGCTGTGTAATTGCTAAAGACCTCATATACCCCAGGCAACTTCATTACCAAGGGCCAAATCAGGGTAGATCATAAAGGCTAAATCTTCCTAAGCTAAGAGTGTTATAGACTGAATGTATGTGTCTGCCAAAAATGCGTATGCTGAAGCCCTAACCCCTGGTGTGGCTGTACTTAAGAGTAAGGAATGAAGGTTAAATGGGATCATAAGGATGGGGCCCTGACCTGATCGGGTCAGTAACCTTATCAGAGATCTCAGAGAGCTCTCACTCCCCACCCTCTGCAGGTGTGTTTACCTAGGATAGGCCACGTGGGGAGACAGTAAAAGAAAGTGGCTGTCTGCAAGCCAGAAGGAGAGCTCTCACCAGAAACTATTTGGACCAGAACCTCAATATTGGGCTTCTGGCCTTTAGAGCTGTGAGAAATGTTCTACCCAGTCTATGTTTAGTTATGGCAGCCTGCGCTGACTCATACCAAGAGCTTTTGCATACTAGTGTTTTAGGCACTGTTCAAGCCCTTCACGTTGTTGTCCTCAGCATGAGGTTAAGAACTGGTATTCTCCCAATTCTACAGATTAAAAACAAGTAGGACAGAGTAGGTGGGTACCTTCCCCCAGGTCACATCGGGTTCAGAAAGCAGCACTGGGCTCCACGAGTGGACAGGCTGGCTACAGAGCGTGAGCCTAAGCACTATGCAAGTCTGTGAGCTCCTTGTGTGCATAAATCATGAGGTCTGGGTTGAGGGCATGGGTCAGTCAATGAATTGTGTGCACGACATTTGTGATGAAGCCCAGAAGCATCACTGGCCTCATGCCCCCACCCTGAACCGGCTCTGTATGCTCTGCCATCTCATTCTCGTCAAGAAAATGGCTCCCGAAATCCACCGTCCACTCGCTGGCCCCCAGGGAGCCTGCCCTAGTGATCAGAGGGAAGCTGACAGCTTCCCGGGGCCATTCGAGTTCATCTCCCCCCGCAGCCCTGCAACATGGTTTACCCTTGACACAGATGTGGTGACAGTGATACCTGACAGTGTTTTTCTGCTTGATTTAGTGGCTTTATGCCCATGGCTTGGTGGCCCACGTGTCACCCCACGCCAGGCTCCTCCTAGGCTGTCATCGCACCTATGTCTAGAGCCCCAGGCCCTGGCCCCAAGCTGTGCATTCTGGGTGCCCACAGTGGGGCCGCCTCCACCGCTGACTACTGTTTGCCAGCTGTCTAGCACCACTCCCGCCCCTAGACAAGTCAGCCTTTAATTTGCGCCACCTTTGCAACACAGGGGATTCTTTCTCTTTTGGATACACGGGAAGAGGGGGCTTGGCAATCACCTAAGCTGAGCATTTAAGTTTTGCCAGAAGGATTTACAGAACTTTCTAGAAGTTATGAAACTGAAATGGGGGGGGCAGGGTAGAGGGGAGATCTAGAGGCCCTCTGGCTCCTCAGTAGCAACTGCAGGATGAAAGACTTGCCTGAGGTCACAGAGTAAGCTGAGGGTAGGGCCGAAGCCCAAGCTTTCCTGTGAAGCATCAGTGTTCTTCTGCCATAAGCTGAGGTCTGCGGGTGTGCATGCTAAATCACTTCAGTCGTGTCCAACTCTGTGCAACCCCATGGACTACAGCCCGCCAGGCTCCTCTATTCATGGGTTTCTCCAGGCAAGAATACTGGAGTGGGTTGCCATGAGCTGAGGCCGGCTATACCTCCAGCTCAAGTGTGACCCTAATCTGACAAAGACCCTGGCCTCTCCCTGAGTTCCTGGGGGGCCCAGAAGGACTGAGCTCCTGCCCCTCCATGTGCCAGAGAGTCACAGTGAGGGAAGATGGGTCCCCATGCTGGGTGTTGGCCCCATCCAGCTGGGTGGCAGATAAGAGAAGGGCTGGGATGTAGTGGGGAGGCTGTGATCTCCCACCTCCCCAGCTTTTCCAGGAGAAACAGCCTCCACCCAAAGGCTAGATCTGATTCTCTTCTTCCCATCCAGCTTCGAAACGTCTAGGACTTACAGCCCAAGGATGAGCTTTGGGCCTTGCTTCTTGGCTCACTCTGGAAAATGATGCTTGGAGTGGTCTTTCCACCTGCTCACCCCTACAGCTGGCAAGCCCCCAGGAGCTGGCCAAGGAAGCATTGCGACCAACAACGCTAGTGGAGGTGATCAAATTCCAGCTGAGCTCTTTCAAATCCTAAAAGATGATACTGTGAAAAAGTGCTGCACTCAATATGCCAGCAGATGTGGAAAACTCAGCTGGGGCCACAGGACTGGAAAAGGTCAGTTTTCATTCAAATCCCAAAGCAGGGCAATGCCAGGGAATGTTCAAACTACTTACTGCACAACTGCACTCACTTCACATGCTAGCAAGGTAATGCTCAAAATCCTTCAAGCTAAACTTCAACAGTATATGAACCAAAAACTTCGCAAGATTACTCCAAAAAACCCCAAAAGTTTGGGAAACTCTGGATGAGACCCACGTCAACAAGCCTCCTTTCTGCGGGGCTCTGAGTGCCTTCGTGGCTCCCCAAGAGGAGGCACAGTCCGTGCCCCCAAACTTACTCAGTGAGAAAGAGTGTTGCTCCATCACATCGAGGGACGACTGTCTGAGGAATCCCAGCCACAAGAGTGTCAACAATTCCGCCAGCACAGAACCGTACGTTCACAGTGAAACGTGCACTGAGAAAGCTGGGAGCAAACTCTAGTAGGGCTGCTGCAGACAGTGAGAGATGTGGATACACAGACAAGGGAAGCATCGCTGGAAGAGAAGGGGCCTCCGGGGACAGGACGCCCTTTGCAGGTCCAGCAGGAGGCGCTGTGCACCATGGGACGCTCATACTGCAGAGAGGCTTGCCCCTGAGTAGCTGGTGGAAGAGGATCTGAGATTCTGATGTGCTGGGCCAGGACCTTCCATACCACTGGGTCTTGGAGAAGAAGTAAACCGGAAGTGCACTGACATGATGCAACAAGGTCCAGGGAGGGGCCTGCACCTCTCCTGCCCGCCAGGCAGTCTCCATGGAGCCCTTGCTGGCCACAGGCTCTTCCCCCAGTGCAAACACCCCCGGTCTAGGCCATGAGCATCCATACTCCTCACCCTGACACTCAGGACCTTCTCTAAGCCAAACCCACCCTTTTCCCCACGTTCTGCAATGAGGAAGACCTGGGTTCGATCACTGGGTTGGGAAGGTCCCCTGGAGGAGGGCATGGCAACCCACTCCAGCATTCTTGCCTGGAGGATCCCCATAGACAGAGGAGCCTGACAGGCTGCAGTCCATGGGGTCGCAAAGAATGGAACACGGCTGAGCAACTAAGCACAGCACGGGCTAGGAGGGGTAGCAAGGGCAGCACCTCAGGCCTGGAACGGGGGCAGAGACCCTGAGTGTGACAGAGCAACAGGGCAGAAGGGCCTGACCAGCGCCACATCCGGGCTGCTCAGGCAGGAGAGAAATGTGTGTTCATCTTATTTATGCCACTGTTACTTAGGGGTCTTTGTAACAGCAGAGAAACCTGCAGCCTGGTTGATATACACTGGTATTATTTCCATTTTACAGAGGAGGAAACTGAGGTTCAAGTTCAGGGTACTTAAGGAACCTGCCTGAGGCCACAAAGATAAAAGAGGAGGATCCAGTGTTGACTGTGCACTTGCCTGACTCCTGAGCATATGCTCTGTCCCCCACGACACACAGAACCTCACTCGGAGGACGCACGCTGTGGTTCCACATGAGAAGACACAAGAGGCTGAGACCTTATCACGAGGCTCCCTGCTGCAGAGGAGACGCTTGGATGTGGCCCCAGGGAGGGCCGTATCCGGGAATCAAGGTACTGCTCACTCAGGTGTACAACCCGGACCCTGAGAACAGCTGGGGTTGGGGTGGGGGGTACCTGGGCCCCCAGCAGGCACCCTAGTCTGCAGAGCTGGGCGCAGAGAGCCACCTTCCTCTCCTCGGCTGGTTGTCATCAAGGGCACCAGCTGGTCCAGGCACCCGGCAGGGAAGTGCGGCAGGAAGGAGAAGGGAAGGAAGACAGAGGCCTGGGCAAGAAGGGGGAGGGTGCCCACAGAGCTGGAAAAGCGGGACCTAATTTGGCAGTGAGCTATTTCAGGACTGTGCCCCGGGGACCTCGGACCAGAGACACTGGGGGAGGAGAGTCTGGTTGTGCAAACGCTCCTAATCCACAGCTTCTCTAGGGCCGTCAGCTGCTCCTGGGCCCACTTGGGAGCGAGGACGTAGAGGGGCCGACGGCCAGCGCTCGTGCTGGGTGATGCGTGTTTGCTGTCTGAGCCAGAAGGGTCTGTGCCCATCAGAGCTGGAAACATGTTCATGCTGTGCCTGGACAAGCATGTGGCACGGCAGGACTCCCTGTCTGTGGCATTTGTTGTCCCAAGTATAGAAACACCCCTATTTTACAGATGAGGAAACAGGCCAGTCTGCTCATCTCTGCTCATTCCTGTTCACCCACTGCCTGACACACTGCTAGTGCACAGAAGGCCACAGCATGTGTTTCTCAAATGAACAAGTGAGGGGGCTTCCCTAGCTGTCCAGTGGTTAAGACTTCGCCTTCCAGTGCAGGGTGTGCGGGTACAATCTCTGGTTTGGGAGCTAAGACCCCACATGCCTCATGGCCAAAAATCCAAAACGTAAGACAGAAGAAATACTGTAATAAATTCAATAAGGACTTAAAAGAACAAGTGAGACAGCCAATGAAAGAGAGAGAGGGAGACAGAAGCTGAAGGTGCCCAGGAGACGGAAAAGATACTTACAGCCGCAGGGACTAGGTAGGGTTTATGGTGGGAATGATGTTCTCAGATCAGGAACAGCCTTAATACAGAGGAACAAAGCAGCGAGCGTTTAGGGAGCATGTGCTCTGGGCCAGGCGCCCCACTGACGCTGGGACACCTGACGGGGGTCGACCTTTCTACTCAGGAAGAACCATCTCAAGTGTTTCTGGGGGACTGTCACCCAAGGCCAACTGCCTCTCTCCTCTCTGGGGTCCTGCCTCTTCTCTCCCTGGGTCTACCTCTTTTGGCTTCTGTCTCGGGCCTTGCAGGACCCCGGTTCAGGAGCAGCCCTCCTCAGCTCCACTCCTGCAAAGCCAGGAAGAGGGACAGGGGCCGGGGCACCACCTTGCTCCCCGGCCTGGAACCAGAGCCGATGACGGGGAATTTTGGGGGGCAGGGACTGAGGCCACCTCTTTGACTTGTTCAGTGGCCTTGGCACTAGCTCTTCACCCAGTTCTGAAACAATGGTCACAGCCGGGCTTCTAGTTCTGGCTCTCCCTTCACCAGCCAGGGGATGATGTGTGGGTGAGAGGAAGACAAAACAAGAGCTGTTTACTGCACACTTACTGCGTGCCAAGCCCCATGCTAAGCCCTCAACATATATGAATTCTTCAACCGTAACAGCCCTGTGAGTAGGTCACTGTTATTATTACCTTCAGTTTCCAGATGAGGAACCTGAGGTTGAGTGAGCCAAGTGACCACCCTGAAGTCCAAAGCTGATGACAGGCAAGGCCAAGACTCGAGGTTATATCTCTGACTCTGAGCCCTGGCTCTGACCCCTGCAGAGCTGCCTCCCCCTGGGCATGGCCCTCTACAACTGCACTGGTCTGGCTCTAAATAAAGCCTTGACTGGCACATGGCTAAGGTCGCTGCTGGCTCAGGTGGGCTGGGAAAACTGGAGTCTTCCCAGGAGATATTCCCACACACGGGCCCATGTCTTCCACCTGCCTTCATCCCCCATTCTGCCATCACCCCCTGCCGCAGCCCCAGCTGAAAGGCGAGAAGGGAAGGGTGAGTGGGGGGCTGGGGGCTGCACCCGGGATCCTGGCTGGCCCACTGGGAGAAGAGGCCACTAGGGGAGGAGCAGCTCTGGCTCCAGCCAAACTGGGTTACGTCATAATCCTGCTATAGTAGCTTGAGCGTGGCTGGCCATCCACCAATATGATATGAATCAGGCACAGTGGGCAGTGCTAAAGTCAAGGAGAGTATTCAGGATGGCTACGGTGGCCTCCCCAGCATCTCTTTCTTCTGCTTCCACTTCCTGTCTCATGAGCTCCTGGGGAATTCACTCTGGTCCCAGGAACCCTTCAGACAATCAGAGTACCGCATCCCCTTGGTCACAGTGACTGGCTCAGGGATGTTCAGGGATGGACATATGATCTCAGTGGGGCCAAGGAGAGAGGGCAACTCCCAGGATCTAAGTGGCTTCTCAGGGAAGGGTGTGCAAGGGCACACTCAGGGATGCTCGAGGGTCGGGGCGGGGGGAAGTGGGAGGAGGTGAGCTCAAGGGTCGGGGCGGGGAGGTAGTGGGAGAGGGCCATGCTCAGGGGGAGGCAGCTCAGCCATTTTCTTGCAAGATGAGAAGTGACTGTGTGGGTCCAGCAGACGGGAGGCCGCAGGGGACAGAATGTGGGGAGATGGAGAGCCAGGGCAGCTCACGAGAGCTGCTGGCGGAGCCTCTCCTGCTGGCGGAGCCTCTCCTGCTGGCGCAGCCTCTCCTGCTGGCGCAGCCTCTCCTGCAGTGGGCCCTCTAGACTTCTTCCTCCCCTGGACCCGGGGAGTGCTTTTGTGCTTTCACAAGCCAGTTTGATTGTCTTTCTCATCTTTGGTGACCAAGAGTGCCCTATCTTATCCAGAGGGGGTCTTCAGTAGTGGTGCAAGACCCCGGTAGGTTGTGGAGGCGTAAATAAATAAGAGGGGAAGGAGCCAAGTAAAGAGGAAGATGGGTGTGTGTGGTTATGACAAGGGCAGACAGGCGCTGGTTTTCCTGGGGAAGCCACCGCCACCCTGCCTGTGTGGGACCACACCCCTCCGGCCCAGGCATGTAGAGCGTGGGGCCTTCGAGCTGGGGAGGACCCAGACACCACTCCACGGCCACCCTCTCTATCTCATCCACACGGCTGCCTCGGTGCACCCCTGACACCCCACAATGAGCCAAAGTCCGCCTCTGGGTCCCCTGGCTCCTCTGTAAAACACCAGGTCCCTCAGAAAGGGTCCGTCATCCACTAGGGGCTCCAGTGTGGAGTTTGGATCAAATTAGGTAACAGACGTGGTCAGGGAGAGACCGCCCTCCGGGGTGAAAGGTGACAGTGCTCACCTGTGTGCACTTGAACCTGTGTCCCCTGCGGGACCGTGCAGCCGGCCCTGCACTGCGTACTAACATTCTTATAGCTCCTCTGACTACGTTCTGGGTAGCAAAGTTATACTGCATTGCATTAACGGTGGGTCCAAAGTATTAATTTGTTAAGTACACATTTAGAAGTGTTAGTCACTCCGTTTTGTGACCCCATGGACTACAGCCCGCCAGGCTCCTCTGTCCATGGGATTCTCCAGGCAAGCGTACTGGAGTGGGTTGCCACTTCCTTCTCCAGGGGATCTTCCCAACCCAGGGATGGAACCTGGGTCTCCTGCATTGCAGACAAATTCTTTTCCGTCTGAGCCACCAGAGGAAGCCCGTTAAAAATATACAATTTTGAGGCCTTATTTTAAGAATTCTTCATTTTTCAACATGCCAGGAGCCTCAGCACATGAGCATTGGCCAGGCAGGCCTCTCTGAGCTGTCCTCTATATCTTCCGAGGCTGGGCGAGATCCTTGGCAGCTTGTTTGCCACCTTGAGCCCAAAAGATGTGCCCTCAACACTCCCGCTCCAAAGAGGAGGCTCTTGGCTTTCCTGTGGGGCAGCCGGTGGAAATGCAGGGGGTGGGGGTAGACTGAGGGCTGTCATGTGGGCCCCCTATATACTCAAGGGACAGGCCATTAGTGGGGAGCCCCTATCCTGATGCTCGGAAATGTTCACTTGCACAGTCATACCATTTTTTTCACCGTTAGAGCCGGGTAATTCAGGGCTTACAGGGAGAGACAGTCGAGGAGAGTGTGCGCTACTGTGTGAGAGAGAGAGTGAGAGAGAGAAAGAGAAAGGGAGGGAGGGAGGAGACAGAAGCGCAAGACATCCCTGCCTGTGGTTTTCATTTACTGTTAGCTGGAGTCATTAGGTTTCCTTTTTTCTTTTTAAAATTCCACACCTCTTTCTACAGATGATGAATGTGCGGAGACTGGCCGAGGCGCAGGCCTGAACACCCACCCATTCCATGAGCCATGCCATGGCGGGGCTGGATGGAGGCCAGGCGAGGCAGTCACCCAGCCTGCCCAGGGAAGCTGGGGCGCCAGGCCGGGTGGGTGGTGGTCTCGGGGTGGACTGCCCTGCTCTCTTCGGCGAGCCCCACCCCAGGCTCCTCTGCACGGACATTCCTCCCAGACACTCTGGCATAGCTTTGCGCTGCCAGGGGATTTACCTGCCACCAACCACCTTCTCGTCTCCAGTGCCCCTCAGGACAACATTCCAGCTTCTGATGGGGGTACTATAGACTGACTGTGTCCTCTCAAAATTCCTATGTAGAAACCTAATCCCCAGTGTCCTGATATTAGGAGGCGGGGCGTCTGGGAAGGGATTGGGGACGAGTGCCTTTATAAGACTCCAGAGATCAATCCCAGTCCTTCGGTCTAGAGAGGATACGGAGAGAAGACGGCTGTCTGTGAACTAGTAAGAGGTCCTCCCCAGACACCTCATCTGCTGCCACCCTGACCTTGGACTTCACAGCCTCCAGAACTGTGAGAAATATGTTCCTGTTGTTTAAGCCACCCATCTATGGTATTGCTGCTATATTGGCCAGAAAAGACTAAAATGGGCAAACAAAGGCAGAAACCAGAGAAGTTATGACCACCTGTGTCCCAGCTTGGAGGAGCACACTTTCCCCAGAGTAGCTCCCCCACCGTACCCCCATTTCTAGCCTCCAGACGGGACTTCCCACCGACTCAGCACATCTGCTTCCACGTTCTTACAGATCCCCATGGCAGCTCACGGGCAGAGTGGCCAGCGGTGACCGGTGCCATCCCTCAGCCCCCTTCTCTCTTGCCTCTGTGTCCTACGAGAGCCAAAAAAAGCCGTTTTTGTTTTCCTCAGCTCCCTCCCTGCTAGGCCGATGTGTGGTTCGAAGTTGGGCGACCCAATGTTCTCCTTCTGCCTGGGAGTCCCTGTGGGAGGTGTTACCTGGAGCCAAGAGCAACCAGAGGGCCCTGAGGGGTGGACCCAGGCCTGATGCTTCAAGGAGCCCCAGGGCTGCCATCTCTCGCGAGTCCCTGTCCAGAAATTGACGGTATCCCTATAGTCAAGGCAGAGAAGGCAATGGCACCCCACTCCAGTACTCTTGCCTAGAAAATCCCATGGACAGAGGAGCCTGGTAGGCTGCAGTCCATGGAGTTGCTAAGTCGGACACGACTGAGCGACTTCACTTTCACTTTTTGCTTTCATGCATTGGAGAAGGAAATGGCAACTCACTCCAGCGTTCTTGCCTGGAGGATCCCAGGGACAGAACAGCCTGGTGGGCTGCCGTCTACGGGGTCACACAGAGTCAGACACGAGTGAAGTGACTTAGCAGCTACTGTCCAGCACACCAACAGTTGGGCAGTCTTCACTAGCAGCCAAATACATCCTAACTTACACAGTGCAACTCAGAGGAGCTCTGTGACTTGCTCAAGGTAAGGTGTCTATTCGAATGTCCCAGGGTGGCCTATTAGGCCCAGCCTCCTACTAGAATGTCCTTTGTCTCTGGGCCTGGACCACAATCTCTGACATCCATGGAGAGAAACTTGAGGCCCACAATGATCCTCCATCGACAAGGAAATATCCTCGTGTGTTCCCAACACTTGACTTATGAAGGCAGGGAAGGGCTCAGCATTTTATCAAGACTCAAAAAAAATGGTTTTCTGTTTAGCCCTCAAAGCTCTCTGGAAGAGAACCATCCTCTTCTCATGAGCAGCTCTTCACTAAATGCTAATCACACAGAGAAGCCCAAGCTGGCTCCGGCTTTCCTGATTCTTGAGGATGGACATTGACAGGGCATTGTCAGCAGGACTCCTCCCATGAGTGCTCAGATCCCTGCCCGCAGCCAGGGGGCTGCCTCACTTCCGGCATTCATCTGTAATGTCTAACCAACCTTTGAAAACTAGGGTAGTTGTCACTCTGCTTCAAGGCACACGATGCTAACAACAGCTAAGCTTTCCTGAGTACCTACTGGGGGCCGGGCTCTACTCTAAGATTTTGCATCTGGCAGTCATTTAGTCCTCAAGACAGCCCACTGAGGAGCATCTATAGCACCACATTTTGATGAAAAGAAAAAACACCGTCTACCAGACTTCCCTGGTGGTCCAGGGGTTGAGAATCCACCTGCCAACACACAGGCTGCAGGTTCGACCCCTGGTCCAGGAAGATTACACGTGCTGTGGAGCAACTAAGCCCGTGCCCCACAACCACTAAAGCCCGAGCGCCCTCGAGCCATGCTCTGCAACGAGAAAAGCCACCGCAAGGAGAAGCCCCCATAGCACAAGCTGGCCAGAACTAGCGAAAGCCTGTGCACAGCAACGAAGACCCAGCACAGCCCACAAATAGATAAAAATTAAAAACAAATCAAAAGAAAACACCACTGTTTACTGAAGCGTCTGTCTTCCTTGCCTACGCCCTGGTGGCAGGGACTGGGTCTTGCCCACCTCTGCGGGAACACCTATGTGGATGAATGAATGGGTGAATGTGCAGGCAGATAAGAACGTCCTGGCCCTCAGGCTCTCCTCCTTTCCTGTTTGGCTGCAGAGTGCCGGGAGACGGCTGGGGCTGGAGCTCCAGAATGACCCTGTTCAGAGGAGGGAGCGACCATCTTCAGCTGTGGAAACCCAAGAAGAGGCTGAGGAGGAGAGGCATTAGAGGGCCATCTCAAAACCTGGCATTTTAATCCCCCGCCTCTTCCTTTCCCATCTTAAAACCTGCCGTTCCTCTGGGTTGGTTTTTTTGGAGGAGGGCCAGGAAGAGCCACTTGCGCTGCCAACCTGGGCCAAGGTACTAGCAGCCAGGTGTGGCACTCTTTATGGCAGGGCTTAAAAAACAGACACCTGCCCCAAATCCAGGGCCTGGGGCCCAATCCAGTCTCAGATGACAGGAAGCAAGCCGACCTGGCTGCACTGAACCCTGCAGAGCTGGGGAGGCCTTGAAAATCAAAGGGTGGGCCCCCTCTTTCATTTTTGCATCTAACCCTGCCTCCCCGTGCACTGTCTGCCCGGGGTGTTGTGACTGCTCACTGAGTATTTGTGGGATGACTAGCTGACCCACCAAATGAAAGACAACGAGGCCCCAGGCTGGCTGAGTGATTTTGGGCAGGCTGCTGAGATGGAAAGAGAACTGAGCAGAGATTCAGAAAACCTCAAGTTCTAGTCCTGGGCCTGCCACGTCATCCCTGGAGTAAGTCTCTTTCCTGTCGGGGCCAGGTGGGGCCCTCATCTGCAGAATGGAGCAGCAGACTGAGATGGCCTTAAACGGAGGAGTTTCAGGCTCTGTAACCTGGGCGGGCAGAGGTCAGAGCTGGCTGGGGCTGGCCTGCTACAGCGGAAGCGTGGCGGCGTCCAGCGCACGGTGGTGTACCCGCTGCTGCCCAGAGGAAGCCTCTTTCCAGCCTCAGCTTTGGGCCTTCATTTGTCACCTCCCCAGCCCCCCATCAGAGCTGACAATGCCTGCTGAGGTTTCTCCAGACCCCAAGGAACTCAGGCAGATACAGACTAGAGAGCATGCTTGTTTCCATCTGTTTCAGAATTCTTGGGAACTGCAAGGCACACAGCGCTGCACCGTGGAGGACGGCATCACAGCATTTCCCTGATTCAAAAGGAGACCGTGTTGTGTTCAGCGCTCCACTGTGTGACTTAAACGGCACGGTTTCTCTTACCAGAGGAGATTCCATGACATTCTGGAATCTTAGTGTGAAATCTGATTCTGCCTCCCCAAAGAGTACCATATCTCATCTCAGGGCAGGGAGGGGGCACTCCAAAGAAGCCCCTTGGTGAACTGGCAGAGGCTGGGTAGCAATTCCAGCACCAGCACTGATCTTAGCCCCGCTTAGGACACTGGTCCTGGACTGCCAGTTAGGCGCTGGACGAGTCAGGCGCTGTCCCAGCATTTCACGTGCATCACCTCATCTAACCTTAACACCAGATGAAAGAGGACGGTATCAGAATTATGCCCATCTTACAGACAGAAATCCTGAGGAAGCTAAACAGTGTACCCAGGGCCATACAGTTGGTGGTTGAACTGGGACTGGAACGCAGTTTATCCAATGCCTCTTGTGTCAGGCACTGTACTAGATGGATAAGACCTATATTCTGCCCACAGAGAGTTTAAAATTTAGTGGGAGAAATAGGCATGTGAACAAAGAAAAACTGAAAATGAGAGGTTTTTTCAACTGAATAAAGCCTCACACAAGTTCAAAGCATTATTTCTTTGCTATTGCGGGTCATGGTGGAGAGGTCTGACAGAATGTGGTCCACTGGAGAAGGGAATGGCAAGCGACTTCAGTATTCTTGCCTTGAGAACCCCATGAACAGTATGAAAAGGCAAAATGATAGGATAACAAAAGAGGAACTCCCCAGGTCATTAAATGCCCAATATGCTACTGGAAGTCAGTGGAGAAATAACTCCAGAAAGAATGAAGGGATGGAGCCAAAGCAAAAACAATACCCAGTGGTGCATGTGACTGGTGATAGAAGCAAGATCCAATGCTGTAAAGAGCAATATTGCATAGGAACCTGGAATGTCAGGTCCATGAATCAAGGCAAATTGGAAGTGGTCAAACAAGAGATGGCAAGGGTGAACGTCGACATTCTAGGAATCAGCGAACTAAAATGGACTGGAATGGGTGAATTTAACTCAGATGACCATTATATCTACTACTGTGGGCAGGAATCCCTCAGAAGAAATGGAGTAGCCATCATGGTCAACAAAAGAGTCCGAAATGCAGTACTTGGATGCAATCTCAAAAACGACAGAATGATCTCTGTTCGTCTCCAAGGCAAACCATTCAATATCACAGTTATCCAAGTCTATGCCCCAACCAGTAATGCTGAAGAAGCTGAAGTTGAACGGTTTTATGAAGACCTACAAGACCTTGTAGAACTAACACCCCAAAAAGATGTCCTTTTCATTATAGGGGACTGGAATGCTAAAGTAGGAAGTCAAGAAACACCTGGAGTAACAGGCAAATTTGGCCTTGGAATGCGGAATGAAGCAGGGCAAAGACTAATAGAGTTTTGCCAAGAAAATGCACTGGTCATAGCAAACACCCTCTTCCAGCAACACAAGAGAAGACTCTACACATGGACATCACCAGATGGTCAACACCGAAATCAGATTGATTATATTCTTTGCAGCCAAAGATGGAGAAGCTCTATACAGTCAACAAAAACAAGACCAGGAGCTGACTGTGGCTCAGATCATGAACTCCTTATTTCCAAATTCAGACTTAAATTGAAGAAAGTAGGGAAAACCGCTAGACCATTCAGGTATGACCTAAATCAAATCCCTTATGATTATACAGTGGAAGTGAGAAATAGATTTAAGGGCCTAGATCTGATAGACAGAGTTCCTGATGAACTATGGAATGAGGTTCGTGACATTGTACAGGAGACAGGGATCAAGACCATCCCCATGGAAAAGAAATGCAAAAAAGCAAAATGGCTGTCTGGAGAAGCCTTACAAATAGCACTGAAAAGAAGAGAGGCGAAAAGCAAAGGAGAAAAGAAAAGATATAAGCATCTGAATGCAGAGTTCCAAAGAATAGCAAGAAGAGATAAGAAAGCCTTCTTCAGCAATCAATGCAAAGAGATAGAGGAAAACAACAGAATGGGAAAGACTAGAGATCTCTTCAAGAGAATTGGAGATACCAAGGGAACATTTCATGCAAAGATGGGCTCGATAAAGGATAGAAATGGTATGGACCTAACAGAAGCAGAAGATATTAAGAAGAGGTGGCAAGAATACACAGAAGAACTGTACAGAAAAGATCTTCACGACCCAGATAATCATGAGGATGTGATCACTAATCTAGAGCCAGACATCTTGGAATGTGAAGTCAAGTGGGCCTTAGAAAGCATCACTAAGAACAAAGCTAGTGGAGGTGATGGAATTCCCGTTGAGCTGTTTCAAATCCTGGAAGATGATGCTGTGAAAGTGCTGCACTCAATATGCCAGCAAATTTGGAAAACTCAGCAGTGGCCACAGGACTGGAAAAGGTCAGTTTTCATTCCAATCCCAAAGAAAGGCAATGCCAAAGAATGCTCAAACTACCGCACAATTGCACTCATCTCACACGCTAGTAAAGTAATGCTCAAAATTCTCCAAGCCAGGCTTCAGCAATATGTGAACCGTGAACTCCCTGATGTTCAAGCTGGTTTTAGAACAGGCAGAGGAACCAGAGATCAAATTGCCAACATCCGCTGGATCATGGAAAAAGCAAGAGAGTTCCAGAAAAACATCTATTTCTGCTTTATTGACTATGCCAAAGCCTTTGACTGTGTGGATCACAATAAACTGTGGAAAATTCTGAAAGAGATGGGAATACCAGACCACCTAACCTGCCTCTTGAGAAATCTGTATGCAGGTCAGGAAGCAACAGTTAGAACTGGACATGGAACAACAGACTGGTTCCAAATAGGAAAAGGAGTACGTCAAGGCTGTATATTGTCTCCCTGCTTATTTAACTTATATGCAGAGTACATCATGAGAAACGCTGGACTGGAAGAAACACAAGCTGGAATCAAGATTGCCGGGAGAAATATCAATAACCTCAGATATGCTGATGACACCACCCTTATGGCAGAAAGTGAGGAGGAGCTAAAAAGCCTCTTGATGAAAGTGAAGGAGGAGAGCGAAAAAGTTGGCTTAAAGCTCAACATTCAGAAAACGAAGATCATGGCATCCGGTCCCATCACTTCATGGGAAATAGATGGGGAAACAGTGGAAACAGTGTCAGACTTTATTTTTGGGGGCTCCAAAATCACTGCAGATGGTGACTGCAGCCATGAAATTAAAAGACGCTTACTCCTTGGAAGAAAAGTTATAACCAACCTAGATAGTATATTCAAAAGCAGAGACACTACTTTGCCGACTAAGGTCCGTCTAGTCAAGCCTATGCTTTTTCCTGTGGTCATGTATGGATGTGAGAGTTGGACTGTGAAGAAAGCTGAGTGCCGAAGAATTGATGCTTCTGAACTGTGGTGTTGGAGAAGACTCTTGAGAGTCCCTTGGACTGCAAGGAGATCCAACCAGTCCATTCTGAAGATCAGCCCTGGGATTTCTTTGGAAGGAATGATGCTAAAGCTGAAACGCCAGTACTTTGGCCACCTCATGAGAAGAGTTGACTCATTGGAAAAGACTCTGATGCTGGGAGGGACTGGGGGCAGGAGGAGAAGGGGACGACCGAGGATGAGATGGCTGGATGGCATCACAGACTTGATGGACATGAGTCTGAGTGACCTCTGGGAGATGGTGATGAACAGGGAGGTCTGGCGTGCTGCGATTCATGGGGTCGCAAAGAGTTGGACACTACTGAGCCACTGAACTGAACTGAACCGTCCCATTATAATGTGCTTTACATATGCAAGTATATACTGCATATGGACATAAATTTTGTGTGTATTTCTATATACATGTGGGTGTGATCAAATTTATCACAAGGGAGTGTTCATAGACTTTCCCCATCCTCGGCTTGCCCAAATGAACCTCCTAATCCTCTAATTGTCCAGTTTCCCCCAGACTTTGTTCCAGTGTCAGGGTTGAGGCCAGTTCTGCCACATGAGGTTCTCTGCTTTTGTGATGCAGATACAGGCCCTGGGCGTGAGGATGGAGGGAGAAGACAGAGGGGGAAGATCCTCTCAAAAGTTCAGGACAGTTTACATGACAATGAGCTGGGGCGAGTAGGGAGAGCAGGGAGGAAGGAGGGAGACCGAGATGCAGCGAGAGGTGGGGAGGAGGCGGAGGAAGGAGGTGGAGCAAGGGGAGAGAGACCCAGGGAGAAGGAGCAAAGGAGAGACAGCTGGAGACGGGCAGAGGGGGAGGGGGGAGAGGGGGAGAGGGAGGAAGAAGATGAAAGGGGACAGGAGGGGAAAGCCTGGCAGGCTTGTGGGGGTGGGTAGAGAGACGGTGTCTGGGGCACTTAGGAAGAAAGCAGTTCAAGAGAGCAGGACTGGGACCGGAGGAAGACAGGAAAGGCCCTGTGAGAAGAGCAGTGGGCTGTCCTCTGAGCGCCTTTCTGTGTTTTGGGAGAGACTCTGAAGCTTCGTGTTGCCTGGCTGTACTGTGCCTCTTTAAATGGGACTCTGCCCTGCACCTGAGCCACATGGATCATAGCTTCCTTAGGGTTACAAATCTGTAAATACGGATTCTGTGCTGAATGACCTTGGATAAATTGCTTTGCCTCTCTGTGCCTCTTTTTTTTTTTTTTTCTGCTTCTCACTTCCAACTCACCAGGCTCACTTTCTCTTAGGGCCTGGTGGTGTCTGCTTGGAGGCTCTGTCTCTCTTCCTCCCAAGGCTCCTTCTCGAGGTGTTTCCATTACAAATATCCCTTTCAGGTTCAGGGGACCCTTCCCTGGCTACCTAGTGTGAAGTAGCTGCCCCCTTCCACCTCACCCCCCAAACCCCCCCACAGCTGATACACAGGCAGGTGCGGGGTGGGGTGGGGGGGGGTCCCTGTATGCAGCTCCTAGACAGCAAATCCACACCAGGCCACTCCCAGGAAACACCTTCTCCAGCTGCTTGGCTCACAGTGGCCTAAGGTGAAATAAAGCAGGAGGAGACGCCCTAGGGCCTGGAGGACTTCCCGACAAGCCTGAGTGCCGTGGTGCCACCTGCCAGCAGAGGACTGGGCTCCAGCTCATCCGTGTCCAGGGAGCACCCGCTCTGTTCTTGGCCTCCCTTCTCAGTGGAGCCTTTCCCAACCCTCTACTTGAAGGCTGTCTCCACCACACAAGAAACAGCCACAGAGGCCAAGGGGCCCCACAGTATAGACCTTAACACGTCATGTTCCTAGCGATACCCAAGCAACCACCTCTCTACTCAGGATAATAAACTGGGAAAACAAAATCCTCCAGGAACAGTAAATGTTTTCCAAAACCAAAGGAGAAAAGCATTTCAAAGTCAGGCTGTTTTGGGTTATAATCAGGGAAGGAGGTTTTGAGGAAGAGTTGCTTGAGAGGTGGGCGTGGTAGTGAACACACACACTCTTGGAAGGTCTCGCAGGCTCTGGTGGGTGTGTGTGTTTCTGTAAAGTATGTGCTGTGGACACGTGAGCCTTCTGCACTGCACGTCTGTCATCTGGTTAACTGAGATTCAGGCACCAAGCTTTCTTCGACCAAAAGGCAGACAGAGAGACCAAAGGCCTGTCCCATGTCTGAAGATCAGATCGGGCATTTCCTGCTTTAACGCCCGCCCGAGTTGACAAAAGTGAACTAATACTTGCAAAGTGCTTATGGCACAGTGCCTGGCCTCTAGTAGGTGCTCAGTACAAGAGAGCTACTGGTGTTACTGTTGTGACCGTTATTATTAAAATGAATGAAGTCCTGTAACCTGTCTGGCTACTGGTAACCTGTCTTGGCTACATCTGATGATCTGAGCTGATCTTTGCTGACTGGTCTCTCCAGCTCTACTGTCCTGGAGAAGGAAATGGCAACCCACTCCAGCATTCATGCCTGGAGAATCCCATGGACAGAGGAGCCTGGCAGGCTATAGTCCATGGGGTCCTAAGAGTTGGACATGAATGAGTGACTCATACACACACATCTCCAGCAAGGCCTGGCACACTGTATCCTCGGTGAATTCTTAGTGCAAACAAAACTGAAGAGCTCGCAGTGTCCCTCATTCCACAGCCCTGGCTCTGTGACTGAAACCAAAGCCCATCCCCAGGGAGAAGGGTTTCCTCCCTGAGGGGCAGCGCCTGGCTTCCCTGCCCCAGGCTGGCCCTGGACACCCTCAGTCACTCAATTTCCCCTCCTCTGCGGGGAGGCAATACCTGAGCTGGGATGACTGTCACAGAGATTTAGGATTTTGTGCATAAAACATTGAATTTTACATTTAAAGCTATCTTTAGATGTATTTATCATCTGTAGATGTACAGATGATTTATCACACCCAGCGAAGATGAGGATGGTTTTCCTCCAAGAGGGAGGTGATTTTTTGGCAAAGAAAGGATATATATACACAGTGCACAACCAAACCATACAGGAATCGGAGCTTAATGCTCTCTATCCAGAGGCTCCAACGAGGGGCCCAGGCACTCAGCGGCCTCCACCTGCTCCCCACCTTACACTCCAGGTCACAGGGAGAGGATGGTTGGGATTCAGAGTCCCAGCAGGAGATAAAGAGCCACTCCTGGAGAGAACTTTCCAAGGCTGTTTTCCCTCGCCCCTTTTATTTGGCTTTTCCAGTATAGCTGTGTACGGTTCAGTGAATGCAGACGTTTGCAAATAAGAGTTTTTATGACTTATTCCATTTACCACCTATCAGAAGCCTGGAAACTCAACTGAAAACTGTCCCTGTTCTAGGATGTCAACTTCCTGCAGGAAGGAGAGTGCCCCTGGTCCTCGGACACCTCGAAGGGGCAGAAAATACAGCCCCCTGGTGCAAAGGAGGAAGAGAGTGGATTCGAACGGCTGCCCCCACTGCTGGCAAGGAAAAGAAAGCTGCTCTAAGGAGGGGAGATGGTGGCCAGGTGGGGCTTATAGTGCCTAAAAAATATATTTTTTTGTTCAAGTGAGTTGCCCAAGGGCATGTACTTGGACAGTGTTGTAAGGGTCACGATTTAGGGCAGCGTCACCAACCCTTCCTCATCTACACAATAAACCCTGGAATTCTGGGTCTGTCGTCTCCGTCGGCAACCGTGCTGTGGTGGTTTGCCTGCCACCGGAGCCCCCTATTGGGCTGCACTGGCCAGGTGGACGGGTGCCCTGGCTGGTGACAGAGCAGTCTCGCCCTGTCCCTGTACGGCAGGCCGGCCTCATAGAGAGGACACGGCAGGGAGCAGGGACAGGTCGTCTCCTCCCCACGCCCACGGGCGCAGTGGCCTACCTTTCGCTCCTTGTCACCGTACTCGATGCCCAGAGTGTCCATGGCCCGGACGATGGCTGCCAGGGACTGGATGGTGTTGCTGTAGACCACAGGCTTGTACTGCTTCACGTCTTCTCCAGAGAAGCCATCTTCATGGATGATCCTGGAGAGAAACCACACACAGGACGTCTGATGAGCGCGCCGGCCTCACCTGGGAGCCCTCCCTGCCCCTCCCTTCTTCCCTCTTCCCCCCAGTCCCCGGCCAACCTCCTGGCTTAGCTGGCTGAGGGCCTTGTCCAACCTGGATGCTGTGGTCGCATCACAATATCTGAAGGAAAAATCTACCTGAATTACCAAAAATTAATTTGAAAAACAAAATTGTGGAAAAAAGACAGGCAGTCTCTTTATACTCCCTACATACCGTGGAAGCAAGATCAGTCAAGGGGTTGACAACACTTGAAAGCACTCAGAACACACACTGAGCACTCAATATATGCTCGTCATGAATATTTTACCATTTATTTTTGGCTGCTCTAGGTCTGGTGCTGTGTGGGCTTTCTCTGGTTGCGGTGAGTGGCAGCCACTCTCCAGCTGCGGTGCGCGGCTTCTCTTGTTGTGGGGTAAGGCCTCGAGGGCGCGGGCTTAGTGGCTGTGGCACATGGGCTTGGCTGCCCCGAGGCATGTGGAATCTTCCCGGGCCAGGGACTGGACCCCTGTCCCCTGTATCAGCAGGCGGAGTTCTCAACCACTAAGCCACCAGGGAAGTCCTACCAAGAGTATTTTTAAGCAAAGCTCAGGGTTTTAACTTAAGTATCCACTCAGAAGCATACTGTTGAAGACCCCTGAAAGAAGCCTGCAGATGAAGAGCACATCCTTCTCTCACAGCAAACTTCCACTGCTCTTAACGAAGGTAAGGTCACTCACTTCAAACGAGCCACCTTCATCTTTGACAACAGAAGAGCCAGCAGAAGGAGGGGGCCTGTCCACCCTCGGTTGGGAGGTGAGCACTGTGTCGCCCTTGTTCTGGTGGCTGTGAAGGAGAGGGCCTGCTCTCCACCCTCGGTTGGGATGTGGCCACTGTGTCGCCCTTGTTCTGGTGGCTGTGAAGGAGAGGGCCTGCTCTCCACCCTCGGTTGGGATGTGGCCACTGTGTCGCCCTTGTTCTGGTGGCTCTGAACCCGACACGGAGGACACGGAGGTGACTCTGCAGCTCCCGGAGACTGCGCGACACTCAGCGCCCTTCTGTGCTCAGGCTCGGCTGGGGTCAAGGCTGAGGCCGGACATGCCCTGAGGCCCCTGTGCCCGGCAGATGGTGCCCGTTGCTGACAAGGGCCCAGGAAGCAGAGACAACTAGAAAGGGGGTAAAACTGAGACTCTGCAAGAGTCGCTCATGGTTGAGGTAAAGGAAAGACAAATGGATTTTAAGACTAACACCCAACATTAGGGGCTTCTCAGGTGACACAGTGGCAAAGAATCCACCCGCCAGTGCAGGAAATGCAAGAGACGTGGGTTTGATCCCTGGGTTGGGAGGATCCCCTGGAGAAGGGAATGGCAACCCACTCCAGTATTCTTGCCTGGAGAATCCCATGGACAGAGGAGCCCGGCAGACTACAGTCTGTGGGGTCATGAAGAGTTGGACACAGCTGAGCACGCATGCACACGTACACACACACACATCCAACATTAGTCATCTGCCAGTAAACTGCAAACTCTCCTGTGGTCACATTTTTCAGTCCAAGACTGAATACCACCTGTGACGTGTACATCCACCTGTGTAATAGCTCAGACTCCCTTACTACCTCTGCAGCCCTTCTCCAGTTCTCACTGGAGAACACTGCTAGTGCGTCTCTCTCTCTCTAAACAGTTTTACTGAGATAGAGTTCACAGACCATATAATCCACCCATGGAAAACGTGAGATTCACCATTCCTTAGTATATTCACAAGGTTGGGCAATGATCTCTAACTTCAGAATGTTTTTGTCCTCCCCCAAAGAAATCCTGTACCCATTAGCAGTCACTCCATCCCCCACCTCCAACAGGAAGCAACCACTCAACTGATCTGCCTTCTGTTTTTACAATTTGTCTACTCTAGACATTTCACATATATGCAATCAGACAAAGTGTCATCTTTTGTGACTAGTTTCTTTCACTTGGCATGTTCATCTGTGTTCATCCGTGCTGTAGCATCCATTAGTACTCCCTTTCTTTTTACTGTCAAACCAGATTCCATATACAGATATACCATGTTTTACTTAACCCCAGGTCAGTTGATGGATATTAACGATTTCTATTATAAAATGTGACTTGGTGCTGGGTTGTGAGCCTTTATCCTGAGCTTCTCTAAGAAGCAGATCAAAATGACCCCACTGCCTTTTCACTGTCTTTTATTAGCCCTAAATCCGGCTTTGTACAAGTTTCTTGAGCATACATCCAGTCTGCATCATGGATGTGTACTACCCTGGAGGGAATCTCAAAGGGAATTGTTAGTTCCCACTGTAAACAACTAGAGATCTGGACAAAATACGTGAAACAAGGGCTTTCAGACACTGGTGAATAAGCAGCGCGGGACTTGTGATCTGGAATGGAAGGGAAGCGAGCGTGGCGAGTCCTGTGAGGGATGAGTCCTGTGATCGCCTTGGCTTTCTGCCTGGAGGCGTCCACCGGACCTCAGCACGGGGAGGGCAGGCCCGCGCACAGCACAGCCGCCTTCCTGAGCACATGGGGTAAAGGGAAAAGTTCTGGAAGGCTGAGGTACAGAGTACCTGAGAGTAAAGAGGAGAGGAGAGAGAGACAACGAGACAGAGAGCGCCACATATTTGGTTGGGGGTCTTTTTGAGCCTTTGGCTGAATCGAGTGAGACTCTACAAACTTGAGACGAAACATGCATCAGGGAGCTTCTAAGGTAGACCCGTCCCAAAGCTCACCCAAGGCTGAGCGTGGTGCAAGTTCCCACTAGTCAGAATGGAGAGTTAAACCCCTAGGGCATTTTGGCAGAGGCACCAGAAGGCTCACTCGTCAGTAGTAAAGGCTACTTTTAGACCTGCCCTGACAGAACTCAAAAATGAGCCTCAAAGAAAAACCCAAATTGACCCACAAGTCAATAACTGAGTGACAGAATAAAATCTAGCACTCTTTAAATGAGGACGGTGAAATCCAGACACTTACCAATCTAATATTCATAGTATCCAGCATCCAATAAAAACATTTCTAGATATGCAAAGGAGGAGGAAAGTGTGATCCATAACCAGGAGACAAATCAGTCAACAGAGGCAAACTCTGAAGTGTCAGAGATGATGGCATTTACAAATAAGACCTCAAAACAGCTATCTAAAATATTCTCAAGAAACTAAAGGAAAACGTGAACATAATGAGTACAGAAATGGAAGATATAAAAAAGAACAAAACAGAGTATCTAGAAATGAAAATACAGTATCTGAAATAAAAATTTCACTGAAGGGGACTAACAGCAGATGAGACACCCCAAAGAATAGTGAACCTGAAGACACAGCAATAGAAACCATCAAAACTGAAGCAGAGAGAGGAAAAAGGCTGAAAGATGTATTGCAACATACATATGATAACATGCAGAAGTGAAATCTATACAATGATCGCACAAAGGATGGGAGGGGTAAAATGGAAATATATTGCCGAACAATTCTTATATTATACAAGAAGTAGCGTAATATTGCTTCTCTCGTGGCTTAGCGGTAAAGAATCTGTATGCCAATGTCTGTCAATGCAGGAGGCACAGGTTCAATCCCTGGGTCGGAAAGATCTTTGGAGAAGGAAATGGCAACCCATTCCAGTATTCTTGCCTGGGAAATCCCATGGACAGAGGGGCCCGGCTGGCTACACACAGTCCATGGGGTCACAAAGAGTCGAACGTGACTTAGTGACTAAACAACAACGAAGCATAGTGTTACTTGGAAGGAAAGCCTGATAAGACGCGTACTGTGAACGCTAGAGCCATCACTAAAAAGCCTCCATGGCCCGACTCTCCTAGGGTGGGAACTCTGGGTGCCCTGCGAGGTGCAGCCTGGGTCTGCTGGTTCCCATGACACACGCTCGCAAGAAGCCGCACCGTGAGTTTCTCATGCTTTACTCTGGACCAGCCGGCCTTGCTACTCTCCTGGGAAGGCTCTCTAGATCCTTGGCCGCCTACAGGATCTCCTTCCACTAGGGTTATTTTTCCACACCTGTTAGTATTAACCTTCACAGCACCTGACAAGGTAGGGAGGGTAGACTTTTAATCTATCCGTCTGTATGGAGACTGAGAAAGACTGAGTAACTGGCCTAACGGCTGTCAGCAAAAACAGTAAGAGCCAAACGCCGGAACAGACCCCGGGTCTCTAAGCACATGGTCCTTTCTGCCACACCTCAAGCCTCGGGGTGGATGAGACCGAATACTGCCTGGACGGCCTCACAGGTGCCCGGGGTGGCCCCAAACAAGAAAGCTTCATTTGGGGCTTACAAAAATGATGCAATTTGGGCAAAAACTGCTCAAATCATGATTACTGGTTGCATAACTTGTTCACGCTGGCTTATATTAGCTTAAAATCGGGCTTCTTGCTTCAGGGTAGAATTTTATACCTTCCGTTCCCTCTGACTCAACCCTAGAAAAGCTGCACCATGCATAATAACACCGAAAGTAAGTAATATTCATAATGCTACTATTCAGAGAAAAATGCTGCACTTTTTTAGTAAAAGTCCTTCAGTATTTCTTTCACGTCACATTTTTCTCCCCCAACTCTGCCTCAGCATTGATTTGAATCACTTATCCTTAAAAGTATCACTTAAGGCCTCTTTATTTTCTATTTCCCATCTCATTCCGGGGAGAAAAAAGTAGAGCAGTGGTCAGATCTGAGGAGTCAGAAAAATGTGGGTGATGCAACTCCATCACTCATGAGCTGTGTGTTCCTAGGAAAGGATTTAACTCCCCAGGCTTTGGTTTCTTCAACTGCAAGAAGTCATTGTGAGAAATAAATGTAAGGTGCCTACTGCATATAGTAGGGCTTCTCTCATAGCTCAGTTGGTAAAGAATCCACCTGCAATGCAGGAGAGACCCCAGTTTGGTTCCTGGTTCAGGAAAATCCCCTGGAGAAGGGATAGGCTACCCACTCCAGTATTCTTGGGCTTCCCTTGTGGCTCAGCAGGTAAAGAATCCGCCTGCAAGGCAGGAGACCTGGGTTTGATCCCTGGGTTGGGAAGACCCTCTGGAGAAGGGAGAGGCTACCCGCTCCAGTATTCTGGCCTGGAGAATTCCATGGACTATACAGTTGATGGGGTCGCAGAGTTGGACATGACTGAGCGAGTTTCACTTCACTTCACTGCAAGTATATAATATACGGTGGGCTTCTCTGGGGGCTCAGCAGTAAAGAATCCACCTGCCAGTGCAGGAGATGCAGGTTTGACCCCTGGTTTGAGAAGATCCCCTGGAGAAGGAAATGGCGACCCACTCTAGTATCCTCAACTAGGATCCCATGGACAGAGGGGCCTGGCGGGCTATAATGGGGTCACAAAGAGTCGGGCACAGCTTAGCAACAACAAACAGCAACAACAACAATATACAGTAGTTGTCAGTAATCATACCTTCATTCTAAAGTCAAAGTCCCGTAAAGAGAGTTTCCTTCACTGGTGGTATAAGAGAAGCAGAACCGCAATAGCCACTAATGTTTAAGGGTTTGCTCTCCGTGCCAAGTGCTTTGCATGTACGATCACAGTTAATCTTCAAAACAATCCTAGGAGATAATTTTTATCTCCTCTCAACAGAGAAAGCAAACAAAGGCTCAGAGAAGTTAACCCAGTCACCCGAGGTCACACAGCTGGAAAGGGTGACAGTGGCATTTGAGGCCTTGCTTGTGCCCACCAAGTGGATGCTGGGATGCAGGACTGCTGCTTCTGCTAGGATTCCTATTTCCGGGTTCCCTGAGAACCCAGAGATTTCACACACAAAGTCAGCATCAAAACACCTCCTGTATCAGTCCAAGGAGTGTGGGGCAAGGAAGGGAGGAAAGGAGGCACAGGGGTTGGAGAGGTAGCCTGGGGGAGTTGGGTTTCCTGTGGCAGCCCAAGTCTAGCCCTGGAAGAGATGAGGATGGGATATGGAAAGCAGCAATGAGTCTGCACGGGGCACCTTAGTAATGGTCAGTGGCAGCTCCAGCATCTCACACTGCAGCACCCTCAGACAAACTGAGCTCCATCTACACAGCCAAGTGACAGAGGTGCAGAATCAAGTCCCAGAGACAGCACCTGATGACTGGGTCCTGACGCTCGCCCTGTCCTGACACTGCTGAGGGACACAAGCTCTCTGACTCCCTCTTATTTCTGCATAAGCTGATTTGATTTGGGTTTCTGTCACTCACAACCAACACAGTCATGACCAAAACATGTTTTGCACCTTGGGAGGCCATCTCCTAGTACACTTGTTTATTAACTTTCTGTCCATACCAGCAGCCTGTCCGTCGGTCCTGGGAGGTCAGGTACCACATCCCCTCCATCTCAGTTCCCGCTCTCCTTATCAGCTGACACAGGGTAGGCTCTGAACAGACTCTGACACAGGGTGGTTCTCTGAACTCAGAGAACGGGGGATGTAACTCCATGAGCAAGATTACACTGGGGCACAAGATCTGCCCCTCTCCAAGGAGCTCGCTAAAGAAGACAGGTGAGAGAGACAGAGAGAGAGTGTGTGTGTGTGTGTGTGTTGGGGTGGAGTGGGAACCCACTGGATTCCTTACATGTGCAGAGCTAGCATCACAGAGGTGGACTGGGCTAGAGGCCCCATTGGTGTCCACTCCATACTAGGTCATCTCCTACTACACTTGTACTAGGACTCAGGGACTCTGAGGGGTCCTCCAAGCTGCCAGAGCAGAAGAAACCTAGGAGCAAGCAAGGCTGACTCTGCAGCCCTGAGTGTCCAGCTCTGGCGGGACTCTGGAAACCTGGCAACGCAACCCAACCGAGGGAGGAGAACCCACACGGAGATGGGGAGAGCGCGGGAAGGCAGCAGTGAGCTCACGTGAGGTTTCTGGGAGGAGGCGACCAGGGAGGGTCCCCCGGCCTCCCCTACCCCGCTCCTCTCTCTCCTGTCTCAGGGACCCGTGAGGGGGCCTGGGCTGGGGCTCCCTTTGCTCTCTGCTTCCCCTTCTCCACGCAGGACTGCACTGGGCAGCACTGAGGCTCCCCAGGCACCGCGGCCTTATATGGTCATAGAACCACAGGCTCAGGAGCGGGAAGGGACCCTGGAGGATCATCTGGCCCGGCAGCCGTCCCCCTCTCTGAATCACGGATGCCTCTGACACCGTGACAAATGCACCAAGACACACAGTTTTACCACACACACCCCCTCCGCCCAACTTCTGGAGGTTCACAGACTCACAGACGCTAAGCTGCAGGAACACGATTTTCACTCCATCTCCACGGTGGATTAAATGCCCCTTCTCTGCCTCCTTTTCTCAGCACCCTTTCCCCTGCATCAGGACTGTCATTCCACCCTCCACAATAATCCCCTTAAGAGTTCAGACGAAGGGGGTGCTTTTGGAGCCAGACTCGAGCTGTGTGAGTAGGCAATTTCCTTCACTGCCTGGTGCTTCAGTTTCCTTTTCCTTCCTCAGGTGCTTAACTTTCCATGGAGAGGGGCTTGGTAATTAATAGTAACTATCCTCGCTGGGTCGTGGTATGTAAAGAGGGCCAGACACAGGAAGCAGTCAGTGCAGCTGTTACTAGGACTGTTATCATTGTATTTGGTGAGTGGGACTGAGGGAGAAAGGACAGGGTGTCCTGCATCTGTCTTCCTGAGGACAGAAAGTGACCAGGGGCTGCAGGGCGGCAGGGAGGTCAGACACTATGGAGAACCCCTGCCCCCTGGGAGAAGGAAGCAGGGCTCGTGGCCACAGCAAGGAAGCCAAGGTCGGGGGAAGGGGGCCCTGTCCAGATTGGAGCAGAGAATCTGCTCACTCACAGGAGCAGTAGTGAAGTAAAGGCTGAGCTTCCTGAATGGGGACTGCTCCATGAGGTGACAGAAGGCACTTCTGATCATAAGCAGGCTGCCTGGGTTAGACTTGGTGCTCAGAGCTTCACTGGTGGGACCGCTGATGAAGGTTTCCCTTTGTCAGGGAGACCTGATGTGTAACAGGGCTCTGGCCCTGGAGCCACCACCCTCCCCAGTGGAGGGGGGAAGTGACTACCCCGGTTCCAGAGAACGCAGCTTTAAGCAAACAGTCAACAGTGAGATGCCAGTGAGTTAATGAACCACATACCAGCAGTTAGGGGCTTCACAGAGCCCACCGGAGCACTGGATCTGAACAAGATGATAAGAGGAAAGCACCAGGCAGAGCGCAGAGTGCGCCCCACACAGCCATTTGTGTAAAGCTAGATTTGTGTGTGATGATGCTGGTGAGAGGAGGGAGAAGGCGGGGGAGAGAAAAGATGACACAGGAGGATGCTTAACGTGGTTATCACCAAGATCACTTTTGATTTTTTTTTTTTTACTTTCTTATGTTTTGTTTCACTAAAAATGTGTGTTTGTTATTTGGAAGAACAACAAATCATGTTTAGTGGGAGACAGACACTGCTTAACAGTGTTTAACAGAAGCGAAGAATCAAGTAACAAGGGATAGTCATCGATCATTAGGAATTTTCCGATGTGTTTCCCTTGGGTTCAGCCTGGTCCCTGCCTGCCTAGGACTTCTGTTCCAGGCCAAGTGAGAAAGCTGGTGCGGAGAACATGAGAGTTAACAGTAACAAGTGGCATTTCCCAAAGGCCAACTGAAGGGTTGAAAGGGTTGCCAAGGGCAACTGAAGGGTTCAAATTCTACAAGATGGCAGGGTGGAAGGACACGTGCTCATTCTCTCCAAGAACTCCAAAATTACAACTCACTGCTGAACAACCACTGACAGGAGAATGTTGGATCCCACCAAGGAAGATACCCCATGTCCAAAGGCAAAGGAGAAGGCCCCGGAGAATGGTAGGAGGGGCAAAATCACGTTTATAATCAAATCGCATACTGGCCAGAGATGCCTGGAGGGCTCAAACAAACCCTGTGCACACCAGGACCCAGAGACCCCACCGAGACTGAGCCACAGCTGTGTGTGAGTGTCTCCCATGGAGGTGCAGGCCAGCGTGGACTGCTGCAGGGGTAGGGGCTCTGGGGGCCGCAGACCCGGGTGTGGCAGAAGCCCTCTTGGAGGAGCTCGCCATTAACCCCACCACAGAGCTGCCAGAACTTACACGGGGCTGGGGAAACAGACCCTTGGAGGGCACAGACAAAAGTCTGCGCACACCAGGACGCAAGAGACAGGAGCACTGACCCCACAAGAGACTGACCCAGACTTGCTCGTGAGTGTGCAGGAGTCCTTGGTGGAGGTGTGGGTGGGTGGCGGCCTGCCACAGGCAGGGGGCACTGAGTGCAGCAGTGCGTGCATGGGACCTTTCGAAGGAGGTCACCAACATCTTCACACCTCCGCCATAGTTTGCTGCTGCTGCTTGGTCGCTCAGCCATGTCCGACTCCTAGCGACCCCGTGGACTGCAGCCCACCAGGCTCCTCAGTCCACGGGATCATCCAGGCAAGAGTACTAGAGTGGGGTGCTACTGCCTTCTCCAACATAGTTTGGCCTCAGATCAAACAGCAGGGAGGGAACAGTGCCCCGCCCATCAACAGAAAACTGGATTAAACATTTACTGAGCACAGCCCGCCCAGCAGAACAAGACCCAGTTTCCCAGTCAGTCTCTCCCATCAGGAAGCTTCCATAAGCCTCTTATCCTTCTCCATCAGAGAGCAGACAGAATGAAAACCACTATCACAGAAAACTAACCAACCTGATCACATGGACCACAGCCTTGTCTAACTCAATGAAACTATGAGCCTTGCTGTGTAGGGCCACCCAAGACGGACGGGTCATGGTGGAGAGTTCTGACAAAACATGGTCCACTGGAGAAGGGAATGGCAAACCACTTCAGTATTCTTGCCTTGAGAACCCCATGAACAGTTTGAAAAGGCAAAAAGATAGGACCCTGAAAGATGAACTCCCCAGGTGGGTAGGTGCCCAATATGCTACTGGAGAAGAGTGGAGAAATAACTCCAGAAAGAATGAAGAGACAGAGCCAAAGCAAAAAACAGCACCCATTTGTGGATGTGCCTGGTGATGGAAGCAAGGTCCGATGCTGTAAAGAGCAATACTGCATAGGAACCTGGAATGTTAGGTCCATGAATCAAGGCAAATTGGAAGTGGTCAAACAGGAGATGGCAAGAGTGAACATCGACATTTTAGAAAGGACTGGAATGGGTGAATATAACTCAGATGACCACTACATCTACTATTCTTGTGGGCAAGAATCCCTTAGAAGAAATGGAGTAGCCATCATAGTCAAAAAAAAAAGTCCGAAATGCAGTACCAGGATGCAGTCTCAAAAATGACAGAATGATCTCTATTCATTTCCAAGGCAAACCATTCAA
>SJYX01002461.1:0-35070 GCA_006410675.1 Oreotragus oreotragus
TGTGTATAGAGGGTGAGAAGGTACTTTGGAGGAGTCTCCCCAGATTATGTATGTTTGGGGAGAAGTGTGGGAAGGGGAAAGGAGTAAATTCAGCAATAATGTCAACATAGAAAGAAAATATGGAGAAGGCAATGGCAACCCACTCCAGTACCCTTGCAAAACTTTAATACATTCACACATATTATATGTTTACTGGGCTTCCCTGGTAGCTCAGAGGTAAAGACTCTACCTGCAATGCAGGAGACACAGGAGATGTACGTTTGATCCCTGGGTCAGGAGGATCCCCTGCAGAAGGAAAAGGCAACCCACTCCAGTATTCTTGCCTGGGAAATCACATGGACAGAGGAGCCTGATGGGTTATATTCCATGGAATAGCAGAAGAGTCAGACATGACTTAGTGACTAAACAACGTGTTTACTGGGTTGCAATGGAAAATGTCTTTCCTATTGTGGATTACTGCCAAAAAAGTTTGAAAGTTACTGTTTTAGGAGCTGCCTCTAAATCTCACAGAGAGTAGAAAAAACTTTACTCATGACCACAGATATGACCACAAGATTATTTTCCTCTCAGAGAAAACCACATTTATCACATTCTCAGGAGAACAAATACTTCTCAACTGGGAAAAATGATATATAGACGCATATGAATCTCCAAGACAATAAAAAAAATCAGCAAGATGGAACAATAGAAATATAAAAGAAAAAAAAGAAAATTGCCTGTGAAAACAGAAGGGCAAAGGCAGAAACCCAAATTTCCATTAACTGGTGAATAGATAAATGTGCTGTACCCATACAGTGGACAATTTGGTAACTAAAAGGAATGAAATGCTGATGCATATTATGCCACGGACAAACCTTGAATACATACTAAGTGAAAGAAGCCAGATGCAAAATGCGACATAGTATATGATTTTATTTCTGTGAAATGTTCAGAATAGGTAAACCTATAGAGACAGCAAGTAGATTAGTGCTTTCATAGGGTTGGAAGATACAGGGTTAGGGGTCTGATAGCTAAAGGGTAGGAGGTTCTTTTTGTAGTGATGAAAATGTTCTAAAATTGTGTTTATCATTGCATATATCAGTAACTGTGGATATACTGAAAACCAGTGAAGTGTATGGCATGTGAACTATACCTCAAAAAGCTATTGAAAAATACCTAAAATATTCTTCAAAAATAAGAAACTCAGTAGCAATCTGAATATCAATATTACACACAGGTCAGGGGAAAGAAAAACTAGGTCAAAATGTGTTGGTGAGTTGTTATTTTCCCTAGTCAGTACTTTTCAACCTTCTTTTTATAAAACTGTACTGTAAATATTTTTCTGTACACTATCCCTCCCTAACTCTCCTGTTTTGGGTAAGGCTGATCTCATTCCCAGATCCATATGTAAACCTTTAACAGGCTTAAACAATCAGCAAAACTCACTCCTCTGGCCATGGGGATTAATTGAGTTGGGCAAATGACTAACCAAAGGGAATGAGATGTCTTAGACATGTCCTAGAGTTTCTGGGAAAGAAGAAGGCTTTCCTCCCCCATGAGGAGACATTCTGCCACCACTACATATCCTGAAAATGTAGCTGAGAACCAGAGAGTAGACCCGAACCAAGAAAGAGATAAATTAGACCTGGATGATATTAATTGCACCCTAATCAAGCCATGGGCTTCCCTGGTGGCTCAGCAGGTAAAGAATCCGCCTGCAATGGGGGAGACCTGGGTTCCATCCCTGGGTTGGGAATATCCCCTGGAGAAGGGAAAAGCTACCCACTTTACTTTTCTGGCCTGGAGAATTCTATCAACCGTGCAGTCCATAGGGTCACAAAGAGTCAGACACGACTGAGAAACTTTCACTTTCACTAATCAATCAAGCCATACGTGAAGACAGATATAAACCTGGAATCCAACATTCACCTTGTCCTTCAGCCAGATTGTATCCGGTAATCACTCTCATACTGAAGAGTAATAACTGATATAGACACTAATGCATGTGTGTGCACAGACACTCACACTTATTCAAGAAAATAAGGAAAAATAGAGATGCTTGTTGTGAGGAGAATGAGGCTTGCTAGAAACCAAAAGAAACAAACAAACAAACAATTTACTTGAAAAGTATATCCATCCTGCTACAGTAGCCTTAACTAACTGCCTACACTTTATCAGTTCAGTTCAAGTGTAAAACCACCACCATCTATTAATAGTATTTTCAAAACATAGGATTATAGCAAAAATGTATTAAAAATTAACTCTGCAAAATCAGAGGTGTCACTCAGTCTCCAATCAGATCTTTATGGAAACAAGTATGGAATAGGGAAGAAAAACAAAACAGGGACCTAAAAGCCGTAACTTACATAATGTATTTCTGTTAGTAACAGGCCATTAAAGATATGTATTTACAAAATAGGCAGGTAAGGCAGTTATTATCTGATTTAAAGAGGCATGAGTAAGGGTCCTTTTGACTAACAAATCCATTACTAGCTAGCCTCACTGCCTGAAATCAATGAATAACTACTCACACTGCACGTCTACATTAGACAAAGCATTGTGCTAAGTACTGTGGGATTGTACAAGGCATTCTTCTTAAGGTTTAGGAGCCTGTAGACTATATGAGGAGAGAGGAAAATTTATGCAGAGACACACACGAAAAGAATAATGAAAGATACTATATAGAGTTAAGAAAACAGAGATAGAACAAACTATGAGTACTGTAGAAGTTAAGAAAAGAAGGTCAGTGTGGGCTAAAATACATAAGAAGCAGACTGCTGATAATCCCATATATGAGATACACTTTGAACAAGGGATAGGATATGCCGAAGTAGAGAAAAGACTCAAGCCTACTTTCAGTAAAACAACTGAGGTAAAATCAAAGAAACAGAGCTGACTATAATAGAATTTTCACACTGTTGATATTAAGTTGGAGTTGAAAAGGAGTCAGATTATAGGTTATTTTAAATGCCAGGAAGGGAACTTTAGATTTACGAGAAATTAGGAAGTAGAAGGCATTCAATGTGAAGAAGGTTATCTGTTGCTGAGATGGAAGAGGCTATGGGACAGAGACCTGAGAGTGGTCTCCAGGAGCGAAGAGTGGTACCTTTTCTCTTAATTGACATGCTATATATTTTCTCTGTTGTGTGTATTCTGTTTGCATGTCTCTTCTGATAATATGGAAGATTCATACAGTGTTTTCAGTTCTACTATTACTTACTAATGGTTACCTCTGTGGTTATAAATTACTTATTTATATTTATAAAATATTCTATAATTTTGTAGCCAGTATCTGAAACTGGTATCAGGGAGAGCCAAGTGAGGCTCCTAGGCCACAGAATTCAAGAAGGCACTAATACTTTTGTGAAGGACAGTGTTGGCACCTGAGACTGAGTGCTACCTTAAATTCAGTGGTCTAGACACTTTCCTTGCCTCACATTTCATGAGCTCTACTTTTCACCCAAATGACTTAATAGGGGAGCCAGGTAGCACTAATGGTAAAGAACCCGTCTGCAAATGCAGGAGACGTAAGCGATGCGGGTTGGATCCCTGGGTCGGGAAGATCCCCTGGAGGAAGGCATAGCAACCCACTCCAGTATTCTTGCCTGGAGATACCTATGGACAGAGGAGCCTGGTGGGCAACAGTCCATAGGGTTGCACAGAGTCAGACACGACTGAGAGGCAACTTCACACACACATACATACACACACACAATGACTTTATAGGCTGATTCACTGTCTACCAGTTTTGAATATCATTGTGAAGTAGTCTCAGGGCACCTTGTTTTACCTAGATGTGCTAAAGACTCTTAAAGTCTCGTCACTTTGACAGTGCGTGTCTCAGTGATCATCTTGGGATATATTGTGCTTTTTCAACCTACAAATTCAAGTTAACTTCTAGAATGTTTTCTTGAATTTGATCTTTGCGTATTTTTTGTTACTTTTGTTTAGTTCTCTGGGAATAATATGTTCACCTAGATGGGATCTACTTTGTCCACATTACATAGATTTTTATTTAAAACTGTTTATCCTATTAATTTATTTTGCTTTTTTCTGTTTTGTTCTTCATGTGTCTTACCTGTATTTTGGGCAGTGTCTGTTCTCCTTAGTACTGCCAGTGTTTGTTTCATTTTCATGATTATTTTTTTTCTCTTCTGTTATTTTCACGAACTTCCCTGTCTCTCTCACATTATTTCCCTTTATGTTGTTTCATTATAACTTTATCACTCTCTTTTGAGCTCTCTGATTTATATACTGTGTCCTTTCATGGCAATATGTTCTGTTCCAACTTTTTTCTGCTTCTGGGTTGTATGTCCTTCAGTACAGTTCAGTCGCTCAGTCGTGTCTGACTCTTTGCAACCCCATGAACTGCAGCACGCCAGGCCTCCCTGTCTATCACCAACTCCCAGAGTTCACCCAAACTCATGTCCATCGAGTCGGTGATGCCATCCAGCCATCTCATGCTCTGTCGTCCCCTTCTCCTCCTGCCCCCAATCCCTCCCAGCATCAGAGTCTTTTCCAATGAGTCAACTCTTCGCATGAGGTGGCCAAAGTACTGGATTTTCAGCTTCAGCATCATTCTTTCCAAAGAACACCCAGGACTGATCTCCTTCAGAATGGACTGGTTGGATCTCCTTACAGTCCAGGGGACTCTCAAGAGTCTTCTCCAACACCACAGTTCAAAAGCATCGATTCTTCGGTGCTCAGCTTTCTTCACAGTCCAACTCTCACATCCCATATATCCTTAGTGAGTGCTTATCTGCCATTTGTTTTTTCTATTTTTTAAAATTTTTCTTCTGGTTCCTTTGTAGATTATGTTCTGGTTCCATTTAGATTATTACTCATCTTTGAATAAGGTTAGTTCTTCCTGGACCAGCTATTATTAATAGGTTCATGCAGGGGACAGGCTAATGCACTGTTTCTAACAGAATTTTTACATGGTTCAGAGTAAAGATCCTTTCAACATAATGCGTGTATGTGTGTGTGTGTGTGTTTGTGTGTGTGCATGACAGATAGAGAATTGTCTTAGCTTTTATTTATCTCCAGTGAATGAATATTGGAAGCTGTATGGCTACTCAAAATTCAATCCCTCTCTTCTATCATTCCTCAAAACAATTACTGCAAAGATGATGTATGTATATGCTTCCTTATTCAGACTTGAACTCCCTTTGGCCCATGGAACCTTCCACCAACAGTCTGCAGCCCTATTCTCATTTTTCCAAATAAAGGATTATTGGTTTGTTTCACCGTATGAGATGAATACTTTGAGCAGATATGCTCTGCTTTGTCTGAAAATTAGTCATCTCTAGGCATCTTCCCACACTCCTGGATCGTTATGGTACTTGGCAGGCTTTACCCATTCACTGTGATTCAGGCATAAAGTTATTCTGCTTTTCATTCTCCTTTTGTATTTGAGTAATTTCAGAGAAAAGAAAGGGCAGGGTCCCCTTTACTCTGCCATTCTAAAAATGTAAGTCACCTCTAGATTCTCCTTATGCCACAATGTCTTTCTTCTTTGCCAGTGTGACAAATTTCTACTTTTCCACTAAGTCTTAGCTCAAATGTCAACTTAATTTCTGAAACTTCATCTTGCTTTCTCTAGAAAACTTAGGCACCCTTTGCTCTCTCTTTTTAATGTATTGGGGACATAGTTATAATAAAGGACATATTGTGTTGAATTGTAATTGTTTGCGTATTTGCCTTTCCAACCAGGCTGAGTTTTCTAGGGAAGGGGCTGTGATTTATTGGTCTTTTTATCTCTTCCACTTGCTTGACAAATGGTAAGTATTCGACAAATACTGTTGAATTAGTGAATGAATTCCAATCAATATTCTGCATGACACATCTGATCACTTTAACAAATAAATTGGTGGGGCTCTGCATTTTCAGAAGAAATATGCCAAGCATATGAGGCCCTTATAAGCTGTCCCCAAATTATCTTGATGTATCATCTTTTATTGCTTCTGTTAGTATGCTATCACTTAGCCAGATTCAAATTCTTGCAGTTTCTAGAATATGCCATGCCCTTTCATGCCTCTGTGCTTATGCACATTCTGTTCACTCTGCCAGAAATGTCATTCCTTTCCTTTCTGCCTGATAAATTTGTATTCATACTTCAAATCTCACCTTCTATGTGATGGCTTCCTAGATTTCCTGTTTGTTATTTAATTCTCTATGCTTTCATCACATGCGTGTTGCTTGTATCTTTATTATAAAACTTACTACATCACACCATAATTATTTGTCTACTCCTCCACTCTACCAGCTGATTGTGAACTTCTCAAGGTCAGGAAAATTGTCTAACTTTTCATTTCTGGGAACCCAGTCCTTTGCACATGGAAAGTGCTTGCCAAATGCTTGTTGAATCAATAAATTCTAGTGTTGAAACAGACTTTAACAAATGGTAACAAATGTTTTTCACTTTAAATTGTAAAAAAACACAAAAACAAAAACACATCTTTTTCTACTTATATCTTCTAAAGCCTTCAAATGGCTTTACTCACTGAATAAATTCTGGCTATAAATAATGACTTGCAGAAATCATTTCATGAGCTTGCTCTTATGGAACTCTTCCACCACTTGGCACTAGGCTGCTAACTTGCATTTGAGTTCTTCCAAGTGTGATTTATTTCAGTAATCTTAACTAATGAATTGGATCAACTGTGCAGTGATCCAATCAAATTCATGGTGATTGGCTGTCTTGACGGTTGGGAAAAAATATTGATCTTATTCTGGTCAATAGGCCTAGTTGTATTCATGGCCACCAGAATTACTTTTATCAAAACTGTAAGTAAGCAAATTGCTCAGTAGAAAACCTGTGATCACATTTGTTTTTAATACTACTCCCCTCAACACATGCCTCCCCATATCTCTCCTGTAACAACCCCTTTCCCCCAAGGGGAATTTTTGTATTTCATAACTTTAGGAGTCTCACAAACTGGTAATAATATTTCATATAGTATCTGAAGTAAAGCAAATTCATATATTGTAGTGAGTTGTGTTTAAGGAATCAAATTGATTCTTTTCTCTTCTGAACTTACTGGCTTAAGCTGCAAGCTGCTAATTATATAAGGAAATGTCACAATGGCTTGGTCTACAGAAGATTAAGATTGCAACATTTATATTTAATAGCCCAATCATATATCCAATAATGTATTTTTCTCTTTTAGAAAATGCTTTCTAAAAGATATTTATTTCCCTTTTGAATCAATAAAGCAAAATTTAACCGAGTTTCTTACTAAAATTCCTCCTTTTGCAAATATGTTCACCATTTCCATCTTAACTTCTTACTCTTCAGATTAGATTTACCTGGAAATTTATATATTTCTAGAGTCTAGATGAGCAATTAAACACATTAAGGCTTCAATCTGGTATGGAGTACACCATGTAAGAAAACATTGTTACTACTTAGTATATATATAATATCCCCCAAATGTGTAAAAAGTTTGAGGTTCATTTCCTTATTACTTTAATAATAACTGTTGAGGTATACTGCTAATATAAGACTTTTAAGTTTTGTAAAATGCATGGGATAAATATAACCAGTAATTTAAATATTGTTCATAATGCAGTATCTTGAGAAATGATCCTGCCTGGAGCAAGTGTTTGGCTTTCTTATGTCCATATCCCTCTTGGGTTAATTAAAAATGTTATTTTATCATATTCATGTTAGATAATGTGACATTTAACACAGCTAACTTATTTAACAGAAAATGATGAACAAATTGCTGACCTAATTTTTTCTACCACACATTTTGCATATTTGAACTTCACACCTTTCACATAGAATAAAACTTACACGATTAGACCATTAACATTGCAAGAAACTTGAAAGAAACAACACTAAATATTTTTTTCCATCAAAAGACACAAAGTTCTCTTTTGCTGTAAATAGTTAATAAGTTTTAACTGCCCTAGAAGGTGGCTCAGACAGCAAAGAATTTGCCTGCAAAGCAAGAGACCCAGGTTTGATTTCTGGGTCAGGAAGATCTCCTGGGGAAGGGAATGGCTACTTATTCCAATATTCTTGGGGCTTCCCTGGTGGCTCAGACGGTAAAGAATCTGCCTGCCAAGCAGGAGACCTGGGTTCTATCCCTCGGTTGGGAAGATTCCCTGGAAGAAGAAATGACAATCAACTCCAGTATCCTTGCCTGGAGAATTCCATGGACAGAGGAGCCTGGTGGGCTACTGTCCACGGGGTCACGAAGAGTTAGACATGACTGAGCCACTAACACTTTCACGTTAAATACATCCAGCAAGCAAAAAGCTCAAGCCATGAAAATCATCATTTAGGAACAGGTATTTATTTGTATTATAATGTGACCAGATTTTCTACATTAGTTTATATACTGATCCCACACAGCATGTAAACTATAAAAAGATTTGCATATGGCCCTTTAAGAACATACTTCATGAGGGAGCTAAGAGACACCTGAGCTTCAAGAGAGCACTTAAAAATCTACATTCTTAAATAAGCTAGCAAGTACTCAAACGTACCATGATAAGGCAGCAGTTGCTATGCACTAAAGTTACAAGACCTATAAACATATTATTGGAGAAAGATTTTCTGGAGCAAAACAAAAATGAGCCAGAACAGTGAAGAACAAGCAGCAGTCTTTTCTCACCCATATCAGGACTCTGTAATAAATTACCCTCTTCTCTCTCATACTGTCAGGAGAAAATGATGTTTAGATTAAACCTCGCTAAGGCCTAAAAGGATAATTTGTCAGTATTTTCCAGTTTACTACCAATGCAGTATTGATTTGCTAGGGCTCTTCTTTCTATTTTATTTACACTAATTCAATCTGGAACAACTGAAACTTAACTTGTTGGAAAGCAAGATATTTCTTTATTTTAAGTCTCACAGGCCCAAGGTATAAGGTACAAGAAAATATGTCCAAATTATTCTTTCTAGTTCTTGTAGGTAAAGACTAACCTCTTTATTGGAGGCAAACCATTATCAGAGAAAACCACATATCTGCTGAGATTTACCTTGGGCTAATTTCTTTTTATACAATTAGGGTTCTTAGAAGAATGTGATTAAAAAAAAAAGTTCCAAATGACTGCTCAATTTAGCAGGCTCGTGACTCTAGTTGTAGGCAGCTGCTTAGAAACGAAAAGTAAAACAGAAACATCTTGATAAACCTCCTTGTGGCTGAAGCTGATAAAAATGGCAGTGTTAGTTTGATGTCCAAATGACAGAGCTTAGGGAGAAAACTATACTTGAGGGAAAAGATAAAATTACTTTCCAAATCCTTACTGCTCCCTGTGCAAGTTACTCAAATTAACAGAAGGTATCCTACAGATCCAGGACTAAAATGAAAGCACCCAAAGGTTAAAGTAATTTTACGCATATATGTTGCAGGCAAGTAAACATATATATGTATCAAATACTTAATACCCATAGAGCTCCTGTTTGTTTCCTTTCCTTCATTTTTAGTGATTGCTTTGTTTAGTTCTGTTTTGTCTTGTTTTTCTTCCGGAAGTACTTCAATATCTGTTGTGGCATTGTTTTGACACCAGTAAGTATGGGAGGACTGGTGAAAATGTCATGAGTTGATGGGTTCATGACTCTTTCAAGGCTAAAATGTTGAAATTTCATTTCCCAGTCTTTTTTCCACTTTTACAGCCACTTCTTCAAACTCTGACATGACTCAGGATTAGTAAAATCTTACTTTAACATCTTATACTTTCTTATCATAGTTTTAATTTAGACTTGACTGTCCTATAGACTCATATTTCAGTTTTGACTGAACTGACTGATCAATTCTAATCAGAATGCTTTGAAAAAAAACACAATTGATGGGTTATTTGATAAAATATGGTTAGGCCTTCATAAACAAAAGGTTCAATAACTTCCACTAGAATGACCAGGCAATTCAGACAACATATCACTTTAAGCAATGTCTTAAATCAATTAACCTCTTTGATAATTTTGATTGACTTCCTTATTTTCATAAATCACTCAAAAAGATAGCTGTATCTGCTTATTTATTTATGTATATGCAAGTAATTGGTATCTGCTATTTCTTAGTCTTAAACTATGCTGACTATAAAGTTCTCAACAATACTCATTTGACTTGTAGTCTAATTGTGATTGGATATGGTTATGTCTACATGCATTGATTTGGCATATCAACTGCAGTGGTTTTTCCATGCAGAAATTAGCTTGAATATTCTCCCTATAAAAATCAATACAGTCTTCACAAACTAAAATTAAACAAATCCAGGAAACAAGAAAACAGGTCTGACTGATTCAACTACCAGCATAGGGGTTTAAAAACTACTGAGTTTATTGAGCTGACTGGCCAAATCATAGAAACCAAACTGGTTTACACACATAGACAAGGCACTAAAAAATCAATTGTGCAAGAAATAACAGCTGAAATCAATCAAATACAGTTATTCAGTTCTGTGCAAAGACACAGTCAAAACATACAGAACAAGAATTACATTTCTATATTTATTTACTAGTTAAAAAATATTTGTTGAATACTTAGTAAGTGTCCAAAACAATATAGAAGCTTGAAATACTTCAGTAAGCAAAACAGACAAGGATCCCAGACCTTGTGGAGCTTATAATCCAGACAATAAGCAATAATCACAGAACATAAGTTAATTATATAGAAGATAATACATGCTATGGGGGAAAAAAAGGACAGGGTAGAGGGTATTGGGAGTTTGGGGCTGGATGATAGTTACAGTATTATATAGCACCACTCAGAGTCAGCTTCATTGAGCAGGAAACATCTGAATAAAGACGTGAGGAGTTGTCAGAATTAAACATGTAAGACCTGGAGGAAAAGAGTCCCATGCACAGGACTCAGCTAAGGTAAAGTCCCTAAGGCAGAAGTGTGCTGCAGCTTTTCTGGAGATTGACAAAGATGGCATTGAGATGGGAGGGGAACTCCCATCTCTGTAGAAGGAAGTGAGCACAGAAAGGTATCGGGGAGCAAATTTTAGATCACAGTAAATACTTTACTTTCAGCTAAAGGAGAAACATTGGCATATTTTTAAGCAGAGCAGACTGACATTTTAAAAGAATCATTCGAGGTACTTCCTTGGAGGTCCAGTGGCTAAGACTCTGTGTTCAATCCCTGGTCAGGGAATTAGAGCTCCAGTGCCATAGCAAAGATTGAAGATCCTGCGTGCCACAACTAAGACCTGGCAGAGCCAAATAAGAAATAGTTTTTTTTTTTAATGGATCATTCTAGGAAGGAGGAAGACCTGTTAGGGGGCTGCTATATTAACCAGGTGAGAGATGATGGTGGTTTGGACAAGGGTGATAGCAATGGGATTGGTAGTGAAGAAACAGTGCTTACTGATTGAGTGGATGTAAGGTGTGGGAGTGAGAGAGTTTTTTTTTTTTAATGGATCATTCTAGGAAGGAGGAAGACCTGTTAGGGGGCTGCTATATTAACCAGGTGAGAGATGATGGTGGTTTGGACAAGGGTGATAGCAATGGGATTGGTAGTGAAGAAACAGTGTTTACTGATTGAGTGGATGTAAGGTGTGGGAGTGAGAGAGTTCTCAGGATGGCGCCAAGGATTTTGGCTTGAGCGAGTGGTAGGCTAGAGTTTTCGTCAATTGAAATGGGCAAGTCTGCAAGCGGAGCAAGTTTGAAGAAGAGGGAAGATTAGGAATTCTGTTTTGGACAAGTGAAATTTAAAATACCCACTAGACACCCAGGTGAAATCTTCAAGTAAGTCGAAAATAGATGTTGGCAGAGAGGTTTTGAAGGAATATGAGTTTGGGGCTCATTTGTATAGTAGATGGTATTTTAAGCAGCAAGACCATATGAGATCACACAGTGAGTGAGTGTAAATGGAGAAGATTCTAGGACAAGGCGCACTGGGACACTCCAATATTAAAATATCACAGAGAAGAGGAAGAATCAGCAAGTAAGAGAAGTAACTACTGAGATAAGGGGAAAATTAAGGGCATGGTAACCTGGAAACCAGACAAAGAAAGCCCAAAGAACTCATAAATTCATCAGAAAATGACATATTCCATTAGTCTTAATCTTTTCCTCTTGGCCCTTGTTTAGCAGAGGTAACCCAAGGTTTACATTAATTAAAAATGTGGTAGAAGGGAGCCCTTGTTTAGCAGAGGTAACCCAAGGTTTACATTAATTAAAAAATGTGGTAGAAGGGAAATTCTCGGATTATTTCACAAGGCTGCCAATTTTCTCATAGAAAACGTTATTAAATCTTCGCACAGAAGATTTCTACAGGCTACACAATCATTCTAGTCCTCTTGGCCCTTGTTTAGCAGAGGTAACCCAAGGTTTACATTAATTAAAAATGTGGTAGAAGGGAGCCCGTGTTTAGCAGAGGTAACCCAAGGTTTACATTAATTAAAAAATGTGGTAGAAGGGAAATTCTCAGATTATTTCACAAGGCTGCCAATTTTCTCATAGAAAACGTTATTAAATCTTCGCACAGATTTCTACAGGCTACACAATCATTCTACCTGAAGGATTATTTCAGCAAATCTAAACTTGCCAAGGAACAATGAAAATAAAAGATAAGTTATCTCAAAAAACTAGATTTACACTTATAAACATCAAAATAAATGAAAATTATTTAAGCACAAATTTTCAATGATAGAATACAACTGAAAACAAAAAATTAAAAATATAGACTTTGGAGAATAAAGAAATGCTGTTTAAAGTCAACCACTTAGTATAATAGTTATTTTCTCATGGAAATGCAATTATGTGTACACTGCTGAAATTGTTAAATGACAAATACATGGCTTCGGTTTCAAAGGAAAATAGTATAGTATATATGACATCAAAGATTTGAAATGTGCAGCTTTGTTTTAAAACTGCTAATTTGGCAGACACCTTTGAAACATAAAACTGCTGATTGGCTGGTTAACAACACTTCCATGTCTTCCTTGCTTTCTCTGTAAGACATAAACTTGATCTCCAAACATAGCTTTTCCCTAAGTAAATAGAAGAGCATGTCTCATCCACATATGGGGCTCTAATTTCATATGACAATTTAAAATGAGCCAGTGACTTAATAATGATGTAAAGAGCAAAATATTACATTACCCTTGGTCTAATATATTTTTTTCTCATCTTATTTTTAGAAGGAACACACATCACAAAAGCTGTGTTAAAGAAAGAAATTAAGAGCTAAACCTGGATATTACCATAAAGGAAATATTTAATAATTCTGTGCTTTTATTTTTTTTAAGGAAGCTTTTTTTTCCTATTTTTTTAAAAAACATTGGAAAGAACCCTGTAAGCAGCAATTAATTGTTGGTTATTTTTAAAAAGTAGTCTAGAAAGCAGGTGACTTGGATTCATTCCTCTGTGATATCACTGTCATTTTATTTACTTTTTAGATATGTTAAACAAAAATTTTAATAACATATGGTACAAAGTTCTAAAAGAACAAAAATGCACAGAGGAAAACAAATCTCCCTCTATCTCTATCCACAGTCACCTAGTTGCCTTCCACAAATGCAATCAGAATAATCTATTTATTTGAATATTTCCAGAGAAATTGTATGCATCTTCAAGCATAATGGGCTTCCCTTGTAGCTCAGTTGGTAAAGAATTTGCCTGCAATGCAGGAGACCTGGGTTCGATTCCTGGGTTGGGAAGATCCCTTGGAGAAGGAAATGGCAACCCACTCTAGTATTCTTGCCTGGAGAATCCCACGGACAGAGGAACCTGGTGGGCTACTGTGCTGAGGTCACAAGAGTTGGACACAACTTAGCAACAACAGACTAGACTAGACAAGACAAGCATATATACATGTAGTTCCATGTAAAATCACACACCAAGTGTAGTGTACCAGACATCACTGCTTTTAAATTGCAGGTTTTGACCAATTAGTTGGTTATGAAATAAATTTACTGGATTACAAATTAATGTTAGAAAGACATGAAATAAGATAGAAAATATCAGAGTGCTTTTTTTATAGTAAGGGTAGATACTATCTTGTGAAATTTTTTTCTAGTTTTTTTTTGTTTGTTTAGAGATTCATTGAGAACTGGGTCACAATGTAAACTGTATTTCTTACTCTGGGTCACAGACAAAAAGGTCACTTCTATACAAAATGATTCAAACTCAGTGGGTTTTGTTTAAAAATGTACATTGAAGATTGTTCTACTTCAATATATAATTGTGTCATTGTTTGGTTAGATTTATTTTAAAAGTTTCAGACATCCATGAAGCTAAGTCACTCAGTCATGTCTGACTCTTTGCGATCCCATGGACTGTAGTCTACCAGGCTTCTCTGTCCATGGGATTTTCCAGGCAAGAGTACTGGAGTGGGTTGCCATTTCCTTCTCCAGGGGATTCTCCTGACCCAGGGGATCCTATCCAGGTCTACATTGCAGGCAGACGCTTTACCCTCTGAGCCACCAGGGAAGCCCCAGACATCCATAAAAGTATATAAAGAGCAATGCTGTAAACACTCATGTACCCCCCTACAACATAGTTTAAGAAATAAAATATTATACATAGAAAAATATGCAAATTTATTACATATATTTACATAAATATATGACCCCACATAAATATAGGCTCAATAGAGTTGAAAGTCCCCTCTACAATCCTCCCTAAGACATTCCATTTCTCCTTCTACTGTATATATTCATTCCTTGTAAGGCTGCAGAATATTCCATGCTGCATGACTCTACTATAAATTATAGTTGCTTCCCTGGTGGCTCAGTGGGTAAAGAGTCTGTCTGAAATGCAGGAGAGCTGTGTTTGATCCCTGGGTTGGGAAGATCACCAGGAGAAGGAAATGGCAACCCACTCCAGTGCTCTTGCCTGCAGAATTCCATGGTAGAGAAACCTGGTGGGCTACAGTCCATGGGGTCACTAAGAGTTGGACATGACTGAGTGACTAACAACACACACACACCATAAATTATACAAGTAGTCTCCTATTGATGAACTTTTTGATTGACAGCCTCTATTTTTTGATAGTTCAAACAATGCTATTATGAACATCTGCACATATATCACTGCATATCTATTGAATATTTATAGGATAAATTTGAAGAAGTGCAAATGCTAAGTAAAAAGGAGGTAGAGTTTTTGCTAGATGTTGACAAATTTCCTTTCATAGAGACTGTATCTATTTATAATCCTATCAGTTCAGTTCAACCCTTTGTGACCCCATGGACTGCAGCACGTCAGGCTTCCCTATCCATCACTAACTCACAGAGCTTGCTTAAACTCATGTCTATTGAATCGGTGATGCCATCCAATGATCTCATCCTCTACCATCCCCTTCTCTTCCTGCTTTCAATCTTTCCCAGCATCAGGGTCTTTTCCAATGAGTCAGTTCCTTGCATAAGGTGGCCAAAGTATTGTAGCTTCAATTTCAGCATCAGTACTTCCAAAGAATATTTAGGATTGATTTTCTTTAGGATNCTTCCACAAATGCAATCAGAATAATCTATTTATTTGAATATTTCCAGAGAAATTGTATGCATCTTCAAGCATAATGGGCTTCCCTTGTAGCTCAGTTGGTAAAGAATTTGCCTGCAATGCAGGAGACCTGGGTTCGATTCCTGGGTTGGGAAGATCCCTTGGAGAAGGAAATGGCAACCCACTCTAGTATTCTTGCCTGGAGAATCCCACGGACAGAGGAACCTGGTGGGCTACTGTGCTGAGGTCACAAGAGTTGGACACAACTTAGCAACAACAGACTAGACTAGACAAGACAAGCATATATACATGTAGTTCCATGTAAAATCACACACCAAGTGTAGTGTACCAGACATCACTGCTTTTAAATTGCAGGTTTTGACCAATTAGTTGGTTATGAAATAAATTTACTGGATTACAAATTAATGTTAGAAAGACATGAAATAAGATAGAAAATATCAGAGTGCTTTTTTTATAGTAAGGGTAGATACTATCTTGTGAAATTTTTTTCTAGTTTTTTTTTGTTTGTTTAGAGATTCATTGAGAACTGGGTCACAATGTAAACTGTATTTCTTACTCTGGGTCACAGACAAAAAGGTCACTTCTATACAAAATGATTCAAACTCAGTGGGTTTTGTTTAAAAATGTACATTGAAGATTGTTCTACTTCAATATATAATTGTGTCATTGTTTGGTTAGATTTATTTTAAAAGTTTCAGACATCCATGAAGTGAAGTCACTCAGTCATGTCTGACTCTTTGCGATCCCATGGACTGTAGTCTACCAGGCTTCTCTGTCCATGGGATTTTCCAGGCAAGAGTACTGGAGTGGGTTGCCATTTCCTTCTCCAGGGGATTCTCCTGACCCAGGGGATCCTATCCAGGTCTACATTGCAGGCAGACGCTTTACCCTCTGAGCCACCAGGGAAGCCCCAGACATCCATAAAAGTATATAAAGAGCAATGCTGTAAACACTCATGTACCCCCCTACAACATAGTTTAAGAAATAAAATATTATACATAGAAAAATATGCAAATTTATTACATATATTTACATAAATATATGACCCCACATAAATATAGGCTCAATAGAGTTGAAAGTCCCCTCTACAATCCTCCCTAAGACATTCCATTTCTCCTTCTACTGTATATATTCATTCCTTGTAAGGCTGCAGAATATTCCATGCTGCATGACTCTACTATAAATTATAGTTGCTTCCCTGGTGGCTCAGTGGGTAAAGAGTCTGTCTGAAATGCAGGAGAGCTGTGTTTGATCCCTGGGTTGGGAAGATCACCAGGAGAAGGAAATGGCAACCCACTCCAGTGCTCTTGCCTGCAGAATTCCATGGTAGAGAAACCTGGTGGGCTACAGTCCATGGGGTCACTAAGAGTTGGACATGACTGAGTGACTAACAACACACACACACCATAAATTATACAAGTAGTCTCCTATTGATGAACTTTTTGATTGACAGCCTCTATTTTTTGATAGTTCAAACAATGCTATTATGAACATCTGCACATATATCACTGCATATCTATTGAATATCTATAGGATAAATTTGAAGAAGTGCAAACGCTAAGTAAAAAGGAGGTAGAGTTTTTGCTAGATGTTGACAAATTTCCTTTCATAGAGACTGTATCTATTTATAATCCTATCAGTTCAGTTCAACCCTTTGTGACCCCATGGACTGCAGCACGTCAGGCTTCCCTATCCATCACTAACTCACAGAGCTTGCTTAAACTCATGTCTATTGAATCGGTGATGCCATCCAATGATCTCATCCTCTACCATCCCCTTCTCTTCCTGCTTTCAATCTTTCCCAGCATCAGGGTCTTTTCCAATGAGTCAGTTCCTTGCATAAGGTGGCCAAAGTATTGTAGCTTCAATTTCAGCATCAGTACTTCCAAAGAATATTTAGGATTGATTTTCTTTAGGATTGACTGGTCTGATTTCCTTGCAGTCCAAGGGACTCTCAAGAGTCTTCTCCAACACCACAGTTCAAAAGCATCAATCCTTTGGCACTCACCCCTATGGATGTCCAACTCTCACATCCATACATGACCACTGGAAAAGCCATAGCTTTGATAATACAGGCCTCTGTCAGCAAAAATGATGTCTCTGATTTTTAATATGCTGTCTAGATGGGTCATAGTTTTTCTTCCAAGGAGCCAGCATCTTTTAATTTCATGGATGCAGTCACCATATGAAGTGATTTTGGAGTCTAAGAAAATAAAGTCTGTCACTGTTTCCATTGTTTCCCCATCTATTATTAGCCATGAAGTGATGGACCAGATGCCATGATCTTCATTTTTGGAATGCTGAGGTTTAAGCCAGCTTTTGCACTTTCCTCTTTCACTTTCATCAAGAGGCTCTTTAGCTCCTCTTCACTTTCTGCCATAATGGTGGTGTCATCTGCATATCTGAGGTTATTGATATTTTTCCCGGCAATCTTGATTCCAGCTTGTGCTTCATCCAGCCCAGCGTTTCTCATGATGTACTCTGCATATAAGTTAAATAAGCAGGGTGACAATATACAGCCTTGACGTATTCCTTTCCCAATTTGGAGCCAGTTCCTTGTTCCATGTCCAGTTCTAACTGTTGTTCTTGACCTGCATATAGATTTCTCAAGAGGCAGGTAAGATGGTCTGGTATTCCTATCTCTAGAAGAATTTTCCACAGTTTGCTGTGATTCACACTGTCAAAGGCTTTAGCATAATCAATGAAGCAGAAATAGATGTTTTTCTGGAATTCTCTCCTTTTCCAGAAGCATTTCCAGGCTTCTTTTCCCATTCAAACATTTTGTTCACATACTAGAACATTATTTTAATTAAAATGAACTGAAATGTCCAGCATATTTATTATCTCTTATTTTTTCAAATATTTTCATCCTGTTCTTGCAAATTTGTATTTTTTTCCATTTAAACATTAGAGCTAGTAAGTCATATTTTTTACATGATCAACTGATATTGTTTTTGGAGGCATATTAAAATTACAGATTAATTTAAGGAGAATTTTAGGATAGTGATATCATCCACAAACAGGCTAAGGCTTTCAATTTATTTATATTTTCTTCTGTATTCCAAAATAGTATTTTTTTTGTGTATGTATGTGTGTAAATACATGTGTGTATGAGTGCGTGTCTTGTTCTTTTTTCTAGTTTATTCCTAGGCATTATGATTGTCATTCTTGTTTCTGTAATTTATTCAACTATATTTTCTAACTGATTGTGTTTTTTATGGAAAGAAAACTATTAAATTGGTGTCATAATATTGTACCAAATCAGTTTCCTGAATTCTTCTCATTTGTATTAATTTGTTTGGTTTTCTAAGATTTTCAGATATACAAATATATAACTTACAAATAATAATATAACCTCATTGCTTCTAATTTTATTGCTCTTAGTACAGTCTTTCTTCTCATGGTTACAGCTGCTACCTTCATAAAAAGTTTCTGATAATTGGTGAAAGCAGACATCTTGTTGTGTTCTTGATTCTAACAAGGGAACATTTCATGGAAAGATGAGCTCGATAAAGGACAGAAATGGTATGGACCTAACAGAAGCAGAGGATATTAAGGAGAGATGGCAAGAATACACAGAAGGACTGTACAAAAAAGATCTTCATGACCCAGATAATCACAATGGTGTGATCACTCACCTAGATCACTCACCAGATATCCTGGAATGTGAAGTCAAGTGGGCCTTAGAAAGCAACACTATGAACAAAGCTAGTGGAGGTAATGGCATTCCAGTTGAGCTGTTTCAAATNCTGGAGCGGATAGCCTTTCCTTCTCCTGGGGACTTTTCCAACACAGGGATCGAACCCAGATCTCCCACATTGCAGGTAGATGGTTTACCAGCTGAGCCACAAGGGAAGCCCGTGGTCCATGAAGGGCCATATAAATAAAAGGTAGCATTGCCATCCCTTCAGGCCTTGGAATAACTCTAGACAAGGAGTGATAAAAAAAATAACAATATTTTAAAGTCAGTAGTTAATATAAAAGCAGTCTTGAAAAGGTTAAATTGTTTAATAAAATTCTGACACATATGAGTTGGTTTTAACATAAAACAAGGCTGACCACTGCAAATTTAAAAATTGATATTTTGGTATACAAGCTATGAATTTCAAATAATGAGCGCTCCAAAAATTTGGCAAAAAGAGAAGGACAGCAACCCATTGGCCATGGATTTAGGAAAAACAAAAGAAAAAAATTTATAGCAATGTTAAACTAATGGGGAATGAGTTCTCTGTATTGTCTTCTGGTTGAAATAGTCTCACAAAGAAAGTTGTCCTCACTATTATTTTTAGCTTAAAGAATTGGAAAATGAATTCCTAAAAAATTCTTCAAAATACACCCTAGGGTGTAGAACTGGGAAGTCTTTGATCAAACCAGCCACAAAGCCCTGGTAGAAGATGATCTTTCAGTTGAGTCAAAACTTCTTCTGCTCTTATGCATCAGTTCAGTCCTATATGAAGTGAAGTGATGTGAAGTCGCTCAGTTGTGTCCGACTCTTTGCGACCCCATGGACTGTAGCCTACTAGGCTCTTTTGTCCATGGGATTTTCCAGGCAATAGTCCTGGAGTGGATTGCCATTTCCTTCTCCAGGGGATCTTCCCAACCCAGGGATCGAACCCGGGTCTCCTGCATTGTAGACAGACGCTTTACCATCTGAGCCACCAGGGAAGTAAATGACCACCTTGGCAAGTTTATAGAACGTCCGGGAGTGTGCAGGTGGCTCCTCTGAGAGACTGTTTTCATGAACTCAGAGAACTTTTTTTTTTTTTTTCTTTTCAGAGATAGAAGTAGCTTTCCAAATGGGCAAAAGTTGTGGAAAGAACTTTTAGAATGCTCATTAGGAACTTCCAAATTTTAATTCTGTTTAGAGAACAATTCTGGAGGAGAATTCTACTTCCAGGCAAGATAGGGTGACAGGGACCAAATGTGTTCTCATGCCTGAAACAGCAACACAAAGCAGACAAAATATATGAAACACTGGTTTTCAGACATTGGGCAACAAAGGAAAGTGATCCCTGAGATATNTTTTAATTCTGTTTAGAGAACAATTCTGGAGGAGAATTCTACTTCCAGGCAAGATAGGGTGACAGGGACCAAATGTGTTCTCATGCCTGAAACAGCAACACAAAGCAGACAAAATATATGAAACACTGGTTTTCAGACATTGGGCAACAAAGGAAAGTGATCCCTGAGATATGGCAAGCAAATGGCATGAGCCCTATGAATTCTCCAGCTTACTGCCTGCAGAGCAGATCTTAGCACAGGGAGGAAGAGTGTAGGGGAAGCCTGGCAGTTTTTATGAGTTGAGGAGACAAACCTGGTAGTCTGGAAAAGCCAACAACTAGAGTTGGCTGTACTGAATACCAAACAGGAGAGAGCTGCAGAGAAAAGAGAATTCTAGAGATATGCAGTTGTCCCCAGAGTCCAGAACAGCACATGGATGCAAGGAAACCACCTGAGACTGGAGAAAGAACCATCTGAAATGATTAAAGGAAACGACTTTGAAACAGGGATACTCCAGTATTTGAAACACTCCAGTATTCATGAACACTGAGTAGGGTACTCAAAAAGAGTTCTGTAGTCCTATATCTATTATTGAAATTTGTTAAGGGGTGTGGTCAATGCCTGGCAACAGTTTTCTTCTTTTGCATCTTGCTATTAAGTATTTGTAGGTGTGAAGTGAAGTGAAAGTCACTCAATCATGTCTGACTCTTTGTGACCCCATGGACTATCCATGGAATTCTCCAGGCCAGAATACTGGAGTGGGTAGCAGTTCCAGTTATTTGTTGTTTTTCCCTTGCTGCTTATACTCTTAAAGGCAAACAATGTGACCTCTGTAACATTCTACTCTAATCTGTAAACATTTATTTTGTGATGATTGAGTGAAGATATCAAGAGAGAACTGTGTACTAGAGTCACTGTCCACAAAGAACTATTGAGTAAATGGAATTCTGCTCCATTAATGGATTCTTATCACCATCTTTCAAAGATGACCTATTTATTTTTGCCTCAGTATCTTTGGACATCTTGTATCAACCACCTAGAATATGTCCCTCTGATTTTTCACCAGTTTAATTTCTAATATCTGGCTTGAGTCAGTACCTTCACAAAGTATTCTCCAACTTTCTCCCTCCTGCCAAAAATCTTATACCCTTCCTTAGAGCATTTCTAATCTTTACTACATGACTTTTATATTCTTTCTCTGTATGCATATTGTCTGCATTACCTGCTGAATTAGACCTCCAGACCCTAATGTTTCCTAAATTTTTAGAATCTCCCAACATCAAATGAGATAACTTCTGCAAAGTGTTGTATGATCTATGAGTGAAAGTCACTCAGTCATGTCCAACTCTTTGTGACCCCATGGACTATCCATGGAATTCTCCAGGCCAGAATACTGGAGTGGGTAGCAGTTCCCTTCTCCAGGGGATCTTCCCAACCCAGGGATCAAATCCAGGTCTTCCACATTGCAGGCAGTTTCTTGACCAGTTGAGCTACCAGGGAAGCCCCCATGTCTTATAAAGTTATACATACTCTTAGATAACTATTTATCCAATAGAAATGAAATCATGTATTCATACAAAGACATGTACACAAATGCTCACAGCATTTTTATTTGTAATAGTCAAAAGTTAGAAATAGTTCAAATAGCCATCAACAGATGCATAACTGCATACTCTCCTACATTCATACAGTGGACTACTGCTGTTCTTCAGTTGCTAAGTAGTGTCTTAATCTTTTCAATCCCATGGAATGTAGCATGCCATGTTTCTCTGTCCTCTGCTATTACCCGGAGTTTGTTCAAATTCATGTCCATTGAGTTGGTGATGCTATTTAACCATCTCATCCTCTGCTGCCCCCTTCTCCTTTTGCCTTCAATCTCTCCCAGCATCAGGGTCTTTTCAATGAGTCAGCTCTTCACATCAACTGGCCAAAGTATTGTAACGTCTATTGAGCCATAAAAAGGAATAAACTATTGATACATATAAAAACATGGATAAATATCAAACTATGCTGAGTTTTTTAAGGGTCAAAAAGTCTACATACTCTATGCTTTCATTTATGCAAAACTCTACAAAATGTAAACTAATCTATAGTGACAGAAAGCAAATCCCAGGTTGCCTGGAGTGGAGATGGTTGGGAATGGTAGAGGGAAAAGTATTACAGAGTGGCAAGATAAAACTTTGAGAGGTTATTGATATATTCATTATGATGATTGTAATGTTTTCATGGGTCAAAATTTGCCAAATTTTATACTATAAATATGTACAATTTATTATATATTAATTATACCTTAATAAGCAAGGCTCTAGAAAATGGAGAAGAAAAGAACATTTCGTTTGCCCAATTTAAATTTTCCGGTTGAATACTTGGAGCAATGAAACAAAGTAACAATTGATAAGACTGAAAAACCCATCTGTGTTCACAAACTGCCATGAGTGAAGGAAATGGCAGGTGAATTTCTCCTGACTTGCCTTCCATTTTTCCTTCACTCTGGTAAAATCAGACAAGTTTCAAATCTGGATTTTAAAATTCCTGAATGCTTTGATTGTTACAGACATGTAAAAATGATCAACAAATTAGGTTTGATCCTAATGTGGCAGGAAAGATTCATGTGCCAATCTGGGCTCAACAACAAAGTACTATGACCAATCAGGTGGACTCAATACTAGTGACACACATTTGCCATTCCCACCTTAACAGGTTAGTTGCCTTTGTTTTATTCTATAGCTATAGATTTCTCACATAATCCTGACTAACTATTCTGTCCAAATGCATGTTCTTTGTTGCAAAGAAGACTAGAAGAGAAGATATGATTAATTCAGTGCAGATGCAGCCCTACTCTAAACAACACTCAAAAGCTACCTCTCACTAATGGGAGGTTATAATGTCTCCTTTGTTTACCACTAATTTCTGCAAGGGCTCTTTAGTAGCATTGTGTATATATATTCAATGGTAGAATGGGTTATTACACAGAAACAGTTGCACAGTAGTCAAATACTCTAGTAATCAAAGCCAGTCTTGACCTCATTCTGAAGTACAGTTCAACTGAACTAATAGAATTATTTTTGAGAGCTGTGTTTACATTACAATCCTACCTGTACAACCTCTTATTTAGAAAGAAAAGCTGTTCTCTATTTGCTGTGGAAATTGGGAAAACTACCTGATTTATGAGTAAATTCATTTGTAGCTGATAAAGTACAAGGTTTCAGACTTAACAACTTGGACTAGTAATTCGGATTTCAAAGCACACATTCTCCAGTCCTAGGGCACAAGCAGATGGAACTCAAGCTATGTAGGGACATGCAGTAATTTTTTTTGTTTGTTTTGTTTTCTTTTTTTGTTTTACATATTGGGGAAGAAAGTACATCTGAGGCAGGAGATAGATGGGCCTCAGGCTGAGTAGCTGGAATCTGTCTCCTGTAGACAGAAACTCCAGGACAAAGATAATGATAGGAGCAAGGAGATAAAAGATAAAGAGATCAGATTTCTCATTCCTGAGGTCAAGGAAACTTCCCAAACTACACATGTGCAGAAAGGATCCTCAGGGGTCAGGGAAGGGATGGGGTGCCAGACCATACTATGTTAGGTCAACTTCCTAAAGACCCTTGCAGGAGAATTCATCTTGGCTAAAAAATGCAGGCACACACAGGTGAGGGCCCTAAGTGAGACCTAATGATGGACTCAATGCAAGCAAAGCAAGATGACTGGCCAGAGGGACTGCCTCTATGTAAGTGATTCAATCTACCACAAAGGCACGACTCTGAGCCCACCTATGTATGCTTTTTCCCTCAGAGTAAACACTTTACTTGTTTCACCACTTTCCATCTCTTTGTTGAAATTCCTTTTTCCAAAGTAGATGTGCCAGGGCCTTGTCACCAGCCACTGGCAACTGTGGTCCAGTGGCTAGGATTGGCCCTCTCACTGCCATGGCCTGGCTTCAATCACTGGTCAGGGAATTGAGATCCTGCTTCGAGGGGTCACAGACAGAGGCCACCCGAGATCACATCCAGATATGAATTTAGCATCTTCAACACAACAGGCCCTAAGATACATTATTTTATTTCTCACAGTATGTTCTATGAGAAAAGTTATTATTATCCCTATCTTCCAAACAAAGCAACTGAAGCTCAAAGAGAGTATATGTAAATTGTCCAAGACCACATAGATATCAAGTGGCAAGGCCAACTTCGAACAGTTTTAAGATTGAGTCCTAATCACTTTACATAGCAAATGAAGTTCTAAGTAGCATATTCGAATGCACAGCCTACCTTTCCTCATTGGTACAATGTGCATGTGGCTCATGCTAGAACTTTCTGCTTCTTGCCTTCCTAGGTTTCATTCAGCTTGCTGCTGTTTCCATCTGGATTTTCACAGCCAGCCGCCAAAACACTTTGAGGAATATGGCAGTTGGGAGAAAATGGGCATTTCCTTTGTCGCTGACAGTGTGAAAAAGAGATCCCTAAACTATGTATATATTAATTCATTGTTCTTATAAGAGGTTAATGTATTTTTACAACTTCTTTTGAAGTTTTATTTCACTTTGTACTGATTCTTATGGATTCACTTCATCACCATCATGTCACTTTGACTCACTGAAAATAACAGTGATATTTTAGAGCACATTCCAAGCTTCCAGACAACACAAACAGTATCTGGGTCTACAGGCAGAAAAATAAAAGAAAACATTGGCCTCTCCTGTGTTCAGATCCCTAGCTCATAGCAGCTACCTTGAGGAGAGTTTTGAAATTATTTAATATTTACAAAAATGAGAAGAATATTATTCATTGGGAAATGTGTGTTGGGGTATTACTTCAGCACATTATCACCCAGCCAGAGGAGACAATCAGATCAAAACTGGGGCATTTCCTGTTTACAAGGTAATATTACCATTTCAGGCTAAATACATTGAGCCTAAATCTGTGATATACATTCAGAATTTAACATGTATCACAGCATTCAGAGAATGGCTTTGAGCTCAAAATACTCTAAAAATTTTGATGAAATGTTGAGGAAGTTTCTCTTTATTTTAAATTTATCAAGGGGGTATGAAATTAGATAAAGGCACGCTTCTCTTTAGTGATCATTTAGTGCTAACACTGCAGGCAATTTCTACAAAATGTGTTTTCCAAAACCTCTTAAAGCTAGAAAGCAAATACAAACAGCAACAATAACATTAGTGCTTTTGAATTGGAAACTTCTATGGCCCAATTCCTTATTAACGCTGCCCTAAACATTTAACCCAAACAAGCAAATGAACATTTCAGGCACTTAAAAAACAATGCTCAATCTATATAACCAATTTCAATTGTGTTCATTTTACAGATTTTGGAAAGATGTGTGGGTGAATCAGTCTATGAGAATTGCCCAAGGACATTAATGATATATGTAACATGAGTGGACACAATGCCTGAACACTTGACTCCATCCAATCTCCAAATCATCATTTTTTGGGGAAAAAGATCCCATACAAGATGCTTGGTGAATATTCATTTTTTACATAGTTACTGGCTCTTTCACTGGTTCCAAGGTTTGTCCTAGACATGATTCTAAGGTAGGTATCTTCCTTCTGTCTACCCACTTGCCCCTGAGCCTCCCCTACTTCATACCCAGCATCCATTATTTTTATGGTGTCACCTCCTTGACTAGAACTTTAAGTCCATCTGTTTCTTCTCTCTTTCTTTTTCAACTGTTCCTTTTTGTAGACAGATTCCTCAGAGCAGAGCACTATGCTAACAAATCTGATAAATGAAGCCAGGTTTATTTAGTACACTTACTTTCTCCAAACTCATGCCAAACTATATACTATCATTTTTAATAGAACATCCCCACTTTTAGTTTTCATATATTCAACTCATAAGTTATAAAATAAGCATCTATTAAGCACCTACTGTATGATATGCACTATGATAGGATTCAGTCAGATAAGAAAGAATGGGAAAGACATGACCTCTCCCCTTTAACCGCTGACAATCTAGTGCTGGCCTGGAAATGATGACAGGACAAGGAGGAAGTCCCATGACAAATTTACACATAAAGGACTGTGGAGTCCCAGGGACGTGAGGGATTCTTCCTGCTTGGAAGATTGAGAATGGCTTCAGAGAGGAGTTAAATCTTAAAAATGATGAATGTGACTTTGGAAAGTTAAAAACATGGTAAGATCATTTCTAGCAGAGAGAATCACATGTTTAAAAGCAATGGTCTGTGCAAGGAAATGGTAAATTCAAAGAATAGCAAATTTGCTGTGCCTATGTCATAAGTGAAATTCTTCAAGCTAGGTTTCAGCATTGTGAAAACTTCCAGATGTACAAGCTGGATTTAGAAAAGGCAGAGGAACCACAAATCAAATTGCCAGCATCCACCGGACCATACAAAAAGCAAGAGAATTCCAGAAAACATTTATTTCTGCTCATTGACTACAGTAAAGCCTTTGACTATGTGAATCACAACAAACTGTGGAAAATTATTAAACAGATGGGAATACCAGACCACCTTACCTGTCTCTTGAGAAACCCATATGTGGGTCAAGAAGCAACAGTTAGAACTGGACGTGGAACAATGGACTAGTTCAAAATTGGGAAAGGGGTATGTAAAGGCTGTATGTTGTCACCCTGTTTATTTAACTTACATGCAGAGTACATCATGTGAAATGTTGGACTGGATTAATCACATCATGTGAGTTGTTGGACTGGATGAATCACAAGCTGGAATTGAGATTGCTGGGAGAAATATCAATAACCTCAGATATGCAGATGCCACCACCGTAATGGCAGAAAGCGAAGAGGAACTAAAGAGCCTTTTGATGAGGGTGAAAAAGGAGAGTGAGAAAGCTGGCTTAAAACTCAACATTCAAAAAACGATCATGGCAAGTAGATGGGGAAAAATGGGACAGTGGCAGATTTTATTTTCTTGGGCTACAAAATCACTGTGAATGGTGATTGTAGCCATGACACTGAAAGATGCTCCTTGAAAGAAAAGCAGTGACAAATCTAGACAGCATATTAAAAAGCAGAGACATCATTTTGCCTACAAAGGTCCGTACAGTCAAAGCAATGGTTTTAAAGTAGTCATATATGGATGTGAAAGTTGGACCATAAAGAAGACTGAGGGATGAAGAATTGATGCTTTTGAGCTATGGTGCTGGAGAAGACTCTTGAGAGTCCCTTGGACTGCAAGATCAAACCAGTCAACCCTAAAATAGATTAACCCTGAATATTTACTGGAAGTACTGATACTGAAGCTAAAACTCCAATACTTTGGCCACCTGATGCAAAGAGCTGACTTGTTAGAAAAGACCTTGATGTTGAGAAAGATTGAGGGCAGTAGGAGAAGAGGGCAACAGAAGATGAAATGGTTGGATGGCATCACTGACTCAATGGACATGAGTCTGAGCAAACTCCAGGAAATAGTCAAGGACAGGAAAGCCTGGTGTGGTGCAGTCCATGGGGTCACAAAGAGTTGGACAGGATTTAGTAACTGAACAACAACATGCTATGGGTGTATGGGTTGAGGGGCTAGTTTGCAAAGGGCCTTTCTTGCCTCAAATTTTATCCCACTCTGCCTACTGTTCCTTATATGTAAGGATGCCAGAATCATTATACACAATTGAATTTTAAGAATTTTTCAGAAATCTATGAAACATCCTGGAAATTCTGGAGTTCTGAATCTTCCTCCAGAATGTAAGAAAATACATTTTTTTTTAGCAATTATGTATTAACCATATAATGCAGCAAGTATTTTTACAGGTACTAGTGAAAAATCAATGGACAATACAGAGAAAAATCCCTGCCATTATGGAGCTCATGTTCTACTTGGAATAAATTTGTAATAATGGTGTTCAGACCAAACTCAGTATTAGAATTAGATTTTCATCTGTATATTAATTTGTGTATTACTCTCTGGCTATTTCATCTGGGTATTCATTCAAGGTCCTTCTAGAGGTTTCATTAAACCTTGTCTATATGAAAACAGTGATGTGCTGGAATTTAGCTTCTTGTAACACCTGAATCTACTCTGTGAAAACAATGTCTTCTGTGTATCCTCTGTCAGGGAGGTTGAGGACCTTGGGAAGCTAGGCTGAAGATGTGCTCCATTTGACCTGCTATATGTGTTCAGTTTGCCTACAGAGAGATTTTTGGCTAAATACTTGAGAGGTTAAAATAATCTTGAGGCAAGTGGATGAAGGGGGTGGCCAGCCTTCAGTGACTGGGACTTGGTAGGGAGGAGAAAGAGAAAAATTGAATTATTCCACAGTTTATCTATAGAATGATAAGCCTATCACTGTTCTACTTCATGCTACATAATCAATAAGAAAAAACACACACACACACACATTCTGAATAGGGTGTCCTACATAAATACCAAACAATATTTGCTCTAAGAGTTTCAAGTCTGGGCAGGGTTATTTAAAATAGTCAAATTGTGAACAGTTTAATTTTAGCATTAGGTTAAAATTACAGAAAGATAACTTTCACTCATCTAGGAAATCAGTTTTATTTCTTAGCCTACATAAAATTCAAATGGGCCTTAGGAGAGGTGTGAAAAGAAAACTAGAAAGGCCATTTGGAATTCTAATTATTCATATATGAATTATATATATATATAAAATCTACTGGTATATTAAAAGTGCCACTGGATTTCAAATTCACATTTCAATAAAGAAGCCCTTTACAATAAGAATTAGTAGAATAATTTAAGTATAAACTTGGACTTGTCGGTATGTAAAAAACTAGAAAAACATTTATCATAAATTTTTTTACTACTACTATTCATGTAAAAGAGATATTGGGTTTTTATAAGCAGAGGTAGCAACTTATGTCTACTATACAGTTCTATACATTTCCAACATAATTTGATACATAAATATTTCATTAATATAAATAAGGAAAAAAAGCCCACATTTCCCCCTACGACTCTTCATGTTAAAAAAGAAATATCCTAGTTCTCTTGGTAAGGTGACAGAAAACTATTTAGTCTTTGCACATACATTAATGGGGGGAGGGGTGACTAGGGCACCATTAAAGCAACTGGAACAAGTAATTTATAAAAAGCACCTCCTACTAGTTTGAATAATTAATATGTTTCTCTCCTCTGAAATGAATGATTTCTTTTTAGTTGTTAGCAACATAAAAACCTGGAGAAGGCAATGGCACCCCAGTCCAGTACTCTTGCCTGGAAAATCCCATGGATGGAGGAGACTGGTAGGCTGCAGTCCATGGGGTCTCAAAGAGACACTTACTGAGCGACTTCACTTTCATTTTTCACTTTCATGCATTGGAGAAGGAAATGGCAACCCAGTCCAGTGTTATTGCCTGGAGAATCCCAGGGATGGTGGAGCCTGGTGGGCTGCCATCTATGGGGTCGCACAGAGTTGGACATGACTGAAGCGACTTAGCAGCAGCAGCAACATAAAAACCAGTACATAGCAGGCATCGTGAGCAAAGGGTCCTCCTAATAAAAATGATTAGTAAGTACATATTTACTTATTTTTTAATATAAATTTATTTATTTTAATTGGAGGTTAATTTCTTTACAATATTGGATTGGTTTTGCCATACATCAACATGAATCTGCCACTGGTATACACGTGTTCCCCATCCTGAACCCCTCTCCCTCCTCCCTCCCCGTACCATCCCTCTCGGTCATTTCAGTGCACCAGCCCCAAGCATCCAGTATCATGCATCGAACCTGGACTGGCGATTCATTTCACATATGATATTAGACATGTTTCAATGCCATTCTCCCAAATCATCCCACCCTCTCCTTCTCCCACAGAGTCCAAAAGACTGTTCTATACATCTGTGTCTCTTTTGCTGTCTCGAATACAGGGTTATCGTTACCATTTTCTAAATTCCATATATATGCATTAGTATACTGTATTGGTGTTTTTCTTTCTGGCTTACTTCACTCTGTATAATAGGCTCCAGTTTCATCCACCTCATTAGAACTGATTCAAATGTATTCTTTTCAACGCCTGAGTAATATTCCATTGTGTATATGTACCACAGCTTTCTTATCCATTCATCTGCTGATGGACATCTAGGTTGCTTCCATGTCCTGGCTATTACAAACAGTGCTGTGATGAACATTGGGGCACACGTGTCATATTTATATACATATATCCACATGTGCACACAACGCACACATTGTGATTTCCAGCCATACCTTAACTTATGCTTTCTGAAACACAAGAGACTGCCTCCACTAGAATGTTCTCTAAAATCAGGAGCCAAGCTCCATCCAGGGATAAAGACGACAAGTTAATGACTGATCTTCATTGGATGTCCTATTACAGAACCTTCTGATCCCTACCAAAATAACAACAATAATAACAACAACAACAATAAACCATCATTCTAATGCTTGCAAACGAAAGTGGTAGTTGCTCAGTTGTGTCCAACCCTTTGTGACCCCATGGACAGTAGCCTGTCAGGCTCCTCTGTCCATGGAATTCTCTAGGCAAATATACTAGAGAGGGTAGTCATTCCTTAACCCAGGGATCGAACCCAGGTCTCCTGCATCTCCTGCATTGGTAGGCAGATTCTTTACCACTGAGCCACCTGGGAAGCCCTATTCTAAGCTTATCATGTGACAAACACTATGCTATATACTTTGCAAACATTATGCATTTAATCCTAACAATAACTCTCTGAGATAGGTATTAGTATTATCATGAATTAACAAATGAGGAAACTGAGAAGAGGTTAAAATACTTGACTATAGTCACCACTTCTTGTAAAAGAGGTGAAGTTAAATATCAAATTCCAGTCATCTGTATTTAACACCTGTTCCTTCTAACACCTGTCCCCCAGTGGCTCAGCAGTAAAGAATTTGCCAGCAATGCAGGAGATGCAGGAGACATGGGTTCAACCACTGGGTTGGAAAGATCACCTGGAGAGGAGAACAACTACTTACTCCACTATTCTTGCCTGGAGAATTTCATGGGCAGAGGAACCTGGCAGCCTGTGGTCCATGGGTTCGCAAAGAGTTGGACACTACTAAGGTGACTGAGCATACACACACACACATGCACACACGCACTTCTAAGTGTATACTACCTAGTAGCAAAAAGGTTATGAATTCACTTTGTTACAGGTAAAATGAGCTCTTACTATATGTAAAGCTAGTGGTGGTAGCAAAGGATAGTTGAAGCTAACATAGTCTCTAATATCAAGAAACTTAATTTCTAATTAGAGAAACAAGATATAACTACATATACGTGGTAGAATATACAACTGGAGCCTAATGAATGGTCCAGATAATAAGTATTAGGAGAGCATGGAAGAGAGGATGGTCAGAAAAATGGGTTAGTGACATCTCATGGTGGTGGTAGATTAAGCTAGGATTTAATGAACGGGTAGGTTTGAAAGAGTAGAGGGAAGTTTAGACTCAATACTGTGCTCCATATTTGTATATTCAACTATTCATCAGTCATCTACCTTAGCTATGTAAAGTGAAAGTGAAATCGCTCAGTAGTGTCCAACTCTTTGCGACCCCATGGACTGTGCCTACCACACTTCTCCATCCATGGGATTTTCCAGGTAAGAGTACTGGAGTGGGTTGCCATTTCTTTCTCCAGAGGATCTTCCTGACCGAGGGATCAAACCTGGGTCTCCCGCATTGTAGGCGGATGCTTTACCATATGAACAACAAGGTAAGTCCTATGTAAAAGCTACCTCAAATAAAAAGAAAATGTGCAAAGCTAATATGACTATCATTGCCTCCAAATCCAACCCTCCTCTTGCCATTGCATTTTAGTTTCTTGTGCAGAAACCTGAAACCTAGGAGTCATCCTGCCAACCTCAGATTCAACACATCAAATCTGGTCATTTTTATCTCTTAATTATACCTTGAACCTATCCAGTTCTTTCCTTTCCACTCTTAATAATCCCTGGTTTAAATGACTGCAATAACCTAACTGGCCCCCTTGCTTCTAATCTTGTTCCCTTTCTAATACATTCTCTGCATAGCCAACAAACATATGATAAAACTAACCACATATCCTTCCTGTAATGTTCAGAGTAAATCTCAAAGTCCTTAATATACTGTTCAAAGCCCCTAAATGATCTGGCTTCCTGTTTCTCTAGCCTCTTTCTCTCTCCCTCTAGCATTACTGCACTTCTTCCACTTTTTCATCCTCCTCTTCATTTCATGATATTTATGCATACTGTTCCCTCTTTTCCTTCTCATTGCTTTACTCTTTACCTGGTTAATTCCTTCTTCTCTACCAGATGATAGCTCACTTCTTTGGCCCTTCAGTCTGGATTAGAGCCTTCTTTCTTCATAGCACTGATCAAAATTATAATTTCAGGATTATTTACATAATTATGCGATGACTGTCTAAAATGACCAGAATGTGAATTCCTTGAGAGTAGCGACCATGACTGTCTTAATCATCATTGTATATAGCCTTGTCCAAAACAACTGTTTATTCAAAGAAGCATCAATATATATTTGGTAAATAAAGGAGTGCATTGGGAATGCTTACTAAGCTAAGACAGTAGTATAAGCAGACAGTGGGAATGAGAATGCCAGACCTAGGGAATTGATGATAGCCTGAGAGTAGCTTCAACACATGGTTCTTTGCTCAGGAAATAAACCAGCTTTTCTGGACTATAGAATTCATACAGAGGGTGAAGAGAAACTAAAGCTGGCTTAAAATTCAATATTCAGAAAACGAAGATCATGGCATCCAATTTCATAACTTCAAGGCAAATAGAAGGGGAAAAAGTGGAAGTGGTAACAGACTTTATTTCTTAGGTTTCAAAATCACTGCAGACAATGACTGCAGCCATGAAATTAAAAGATGCTTGCTCCTTGGAAAGAAATCCATAACAAACCTAGACAGTATATTAAAAAAGCAGAGACATTACTTTGCCAACAAACCAGTCAAAGCTATGGTTTTTCCAGCAGTCATGTAAGGATGTGAGAGATGGACCATAAAGAAGGCTGAGCACCAAAGAATTGATGCTTTCAAACTGTGGTGCTGGTGAAGACTTTTGAGAGTCCCTTAGACAGTAAGGAGATCAAACCAATTAACCCTAAAGGAAATAAACCCTGAATATCCATCAGAAAGACTGATGCTGAAGCTCCAATACTTTGGCCACCTGATGCAGAGCCAACTCATTGGGAAAGGCCCTGACGCTGGGAAAAATTGAGGGCAGGAGGAGAAGGGGGCCACAGAGGATAAGATGGTTGGATGGCATCACCAACTCAATGGACATGAGTTTGAGCAAACTCTGGGAGATAGTGAAGGACAGAAGCTTGGTGTGCTGCAGTCCATGTGGCTGCAAAGATTTGGACATGACTTAGCAGCTGAAAAACAACAACAACAGCATAAACAGTAAAAGGGCTTCTCATGTGGTGCAGTGGTAGAAAGTTCACCTGCTAATGCAGGAGACACAGGAGATGAGGGTTCGATCCTTGGGTCAAGAAGAATCCCCTGGAGAAAGAAGTGTCAACCCACTCAAGTATTCCTGCCTGGAAAATCCCATGAACAGAGGAGCCTGGCGGGCTACAGTCCATGGGGGTCACAAAGAATCTGACACAACTGACCGTGAACAAAGCAAAATAGAGGGTGAAAAGAATGATGATACTGTGAAGGAAGACTGTGAAGGACCTTAATTAATAAGGTAAGTATTTCAGAATTTATCCTATAGGCAATAATAGAGAACAACTGAAGGCTTGAGGTGATTCAGATAACTCTTGGTTATCTGTTGCTCTCACAATTGCTGTGTGTTCTCCATTTTAGCCAAGAGTTTCCAAATATCTGGCCTTAACTTCAGTATATATGGACCAGCTGTGTTTGGAGACATTCCTGCCCAATGGAACTGCCACATGTTTGAATGACTGACTCACTGTGATTTCCCCAGTGATCATATCTATCTGTAGTCTCACTTCTTTAAGGAAACCGTTCTTTATACCACTATTTTAGACTTTTGATTGAAAAAAAAAAGAAGCTCCTATCTGTTTTGCAGTCATAGCCACAGTGACTGTTTAAGAGATATACACCTGATCTAGTCTGGGTCTTAGGCAATGCCAATCCAGATATGTCCTCAGGCCAGGCCAATCCAGATATGTTCTCAGGTTTTCTTTCTTTCTTTCTTTCTTTTTAATATTTATTGCAAGTAGGTAGAAGAGACCCTTTCCTCTTAGTCTGCTACATAGGTTGACAGCCCAGAACAGTTAGCACTGGCCAGATTTCCAATTTGTACATAATGAAGGTGATATGCAGAGAGCGAAGTAGGGATAAGAAGCAGTTTTGATAGTGCTCAAGTCAATGCTTTCAACCTGTGTTCTAACTTTCCTTAAGACCACGTCCACCTTGTTGAATGGATACTAGCCAATAAAAATGACTTCTCTTAAGCTAGTTGGCATTGGGTTTCCATAATTGCAATCAGAGTCCTGACTACTAAAAAAAAAAATTCAGAGGAAATAATAGGTATAGAGTTCAATTTGGGAAATGTCTTCATGGTCAAGTCTCTGCTAATGGATGTTTGTATACCATCCCTTATCCTCACACAAATTTACTGGCTCTTGTTTTTTGACTTGGATTCTTAACTGTTCTTGGGTGTATCACCTGTACATTCCAGGACCCAGGGGAGAGCCTGATCCATAATCAGTTCAGTTCAGTTCAGTCGCTCAGTCGTGTCTGACTCTTTGCGACCCCTGTC
>SJYX01002461.1:49374-64611 GCA_006410675.1 Oreotragus oreotragus
CGCAAAGAGTCGGACATGACTGAGCGACTGAACTGAACTGAACTGAACTGAACCAAAGCTCAATATTAAATTAAGCTTTATGTTTAAATGTTTTGTTTATCATATGAAGTGGAATTCTGAAATCTATGTTTTCACTTTTCTTTGAAGTTTCACATTTTTGTGAAAATTATGATTTTCATTACATAGCATTGTAATAGAAGACATTGTCACAATCATAAAAAAATCCAGTATTATCTTTTCACTAAACATATTGGTTTAGATACATTTTCATACTTTATATATAACTACATTTCACCCTTTTCTTCATTGCATTGGCTAGCACATTAAGAATAATATTTAGTAAGCATCATGACTGTCTTAATTCTAGTTGAAATGCCTAGTGTTTCATCTTAATATGCTGCTGCTGCTTCTTTCCGGGAGTTGGTTATAGACAGGGAGGCCTGGCGTGCTGCGATTCTTGGGGTCGCAAAGAGTCGGACATGACTGAGCGACTGAACTGAACTGAACTGAACTGAACCAAAGCTCAATATTAAATTAAGCTTTATGTTTAAATGTTTTGTTTATCATATGAAGTGGAATTCTGAAATCTATGTTTTCACTTTTCTTTGAAGTTTCACATTTTTGTGAAAATTATGATTTTCATTACATAGCAGTGTAATAGAAGACATTGTCACAATCATAAAAAAATGCAATATTATCTTTTCACTAAACATATTGGTTTAGATACATGTTCATACTTTATATATAACTATATTTCACCCTTTTCTTCATTGCATTGGCTAGCACATTAAGAATAATATTTAGTAAGCATCATGACTGTCTTAATTCTAGTTGAAATGCCTAGTGTTTCATCTTAATATGCTGCTGCTGCTTCTAAGGTGCTTCAGTCGTGTCTGACTCTGTGCAACCCCATAGATGGCAGCCCACCAGGCTCCCCCGTCCCTGGGATTCTCGAGGCAAGAACACTGGAGTGGGTTGCCATTTCCTTCTCCAGTGCACGAAAGTGAAAAGGGAAAGTGAAGTCACTCAGTCATGTCCAACTCTTCTCAATCCCATGGACTGCAGCCCACCAGGCTCCTCCGTCCATGGGATTTTCAAGGCAAAAGTACTGGAGTAGGGTGCCATTGCCTTCTCCTATCTTAATATATATTCATGGCCATCTCTTTAACTCTTGAAATATTTATCCCGCTATACTACCTATGATGCTGGAATTTTGTATACATGATATCCTACATTTTAATTCAAGATATTATGTCTTCCTTAACAAATATCCTGACTATTGATTGTGTTGGAATTCCTGCCTGAAGCTAATCCCTTCAAATCCAAAGCTGGCAGCCCATTGATCAGTGAGGATTTATCTTTCCAATATGGTCAACATAAAATAAGCATGAGTGAAGTCCTCAATCCACAAAGTGAAAGATTCTCTGCAATGGATGTTCTGGAGCTAACAGTATATACACAATTCAAGGCCAAACACAATAATTCAGAAGTAACTGAATTCATCCTCTTGGGACTCACAGACAGTCCTGAGCTTCAAGCCCTTCTTTTGGGGATCTTTTTAGTGATCTACTTAGTTAGTGTCATGGGTAATCTTGGATTAATTATGCTAATTCATGTCACTCCTCAGCTTCCTACAGCTATGTATTATTTCCTTAGGCACCTAGCTTTTGTTGATTTTTGCTATACCTCATCGGTCACTCCTAACACTCTGGTGAACTTCCTCCAAGGAACTAAAAGGATATCCTTACCTGCTCGTGCCACTCAGTTGTTTTGCTCTATCATGTTTGTGGTTTGTGAATTTTATATACTCTCAATCATGGCTTATGACAGGTATGTGGCCATTTGTAATCCTTTACTCTTCACCAGGGTCATGAACAAGAGGGTCTGTATTCCGACGGTGATTAGCACATATCTATACAGCTTTTCTGTGGGACTCCTACAAGCAGTTCTTACATTCCACTTATCTTTCTGTCATTCAAACATAATAAATCACTTCTACTGTGATGATGTCCGCTTGGTTGCCCTGGCCTGTCATGAAACCCATTACAAATATACCAAAAGCTGTTACTGTTCACACTTGCTAGTTTCAATATCTTTTTCTCTCTTTTTATCATCCTTGTCTCCTATGTGCCATTCTAAGGATTAAATCAGCTGAAGACAGAAAAAAGGCATTTTCTACTTGTACTTCCCACTTGACTTCCATCACTATATTTTATGGTCTGATCATCTTCATACATATGCAGCCAGAAACAAGCCATTCCCTGGATCCTGATGAAATATCTTCTGTATTCTATATAGTGGTAATTCCCATGCTAAATCCTCTCTTACACAGCCTGAGGAACAAGGAAGTAAAAAATGCTTTGAAGAGAACTATGAAAAAAGTGTATTCTACTATAAAACAAGTGATCTATGCTTTAACTGAAAGCCTTCACATTTAGGAGGCCAAAAAAAAAGCAAATAAACAAAAAACAAAATAGTTTTTCTGCATGATCATACCTTTAGTAACATGCTTTCTAATACTGCAGTATTTAAAAAGTGAAAGTGATAGGGTTGTCTCAATCTTGTCTGACTCTTTGCGACCCCATGGACTATAGCCCCCCAGACTCCTCTGCCCAAGGAATCCTCCAGGCAAGAAGACTGGAGTGAGTTCCATTCCCTTCTCCCATGGATCTTCTTCACACAGGGATTGAGCCGGTCTCTTACATTGCCGGCAGATTCTTTACCATCTGAGCCACCAAGGGAAAGTTAATATTAATATAGAAGATACATTTATTTTCTAATTTTATTTTTATTATTTTGTAAATTATAACTTGTGATAATGCTGAATATGCATTGGCAAGACTGATGCTGAAGCTCCAATATTTTGGCCAACTGATGTGAAGAGCTGATTCACTGGGAAAGACCCTGATGCTTGTAAAAATTGAAGGCAGTAAGACAAGAGAATGACAGAGGATGAGATGGTTGGATGGCATCATCAACTCAGTGGACATGAGTCTGAACAAACTCCAGGAGATAATGAAGGACAGGGAAGCCTGGAGTGCTCTAGTCTATGGGGTTGCAAAAGGTTGGACATGGTTAGTGACTGAACTACAACAGCAATATTGAAAGATATGAGGTTGAAATAAATTCAGTTGCAAATAGTGGGTTAAATTTTTATTTTTGTAGATCACTTAAAATCTCTATCTTTTTTTCATAGTGTAATTTTGACTTGAATGCCTTAATTCATAAATCTTACATGATAAAAAAAATCATATCATCTTTAGATTACTAAAGCAGCTTTCAATTATTAGTATGGTATAAAATAGACTCATGAACACACACATACACAAACACACACACACACAAAGTAAAAAGAATCTGAAAAGAACTGTTGATTCTAAAACTCTAACATGGACACTGATATCAACACTGACAGAAAATCTCACTTAAAAAGACTGAAACAGTAACTTGAATTTTAACAAGGGAAGCATGTACTTCTGCAAAGAGTAAGGTCTACAGATCCAATAATATAGTTAATTTGCTGATTTTTACTGAAGTTATTTGGTCTTTGAATAATGTCCTTGCTTTGAGTAACATACACCTATGACTACATGAAAACAATTACACTGAATATATAAACTGCCTTGGAGAATATAGTAATTTTAACAAAACTAATGAGCACAATATCTCATTCCATTTATTTTGTCTTTAATTTTATTCATAAATGTCATTGATTTCTGAGGAAAGTCTTTGGCTAGATTTATTCCCAGATATTTTATTCTTTTTATTCAATTATTAATGAGATTATTTTCTTAATTCTTCTGATGGTTCATTATTACTATATAAAATATAATGACTTTTATTTATTAAATTTGTGTCCAACAACTTGATTCATTGCTGAGTTCTAACAGGTGGTTTTTGTTTTTTTTTTTTGGTGACCTCTTGGAATGACTTATATAGCATATCATATCATCTGCAAAGAGTGGCAGTTTTACTTCTTCCTTTTCAAAGGAAGATATTTTGTTAAAGGTTTTTGCATCTATGTCCATCATGGATATTAACCTATAATTATCTCTTTTGGTAGTGTCTTTATCTGGTTTTGGTATCAAGGCAATACCTGCCTTGTAAAATCAGGTTGCAGGGAAATGCAAATCAAAACCACAAGATGTGAGCTATTACCTCACATCTGTCAGAATGACTATTACCAAAAATGTAGCAAATAACAAATGCTGCCAATAAAACAGAGAGAAGGAAACCCTTGTGCACTGTTGATAGGAATGTAAATTGATACAGCAAGTACTGAAAAGAGTGGGAGATTCCTCAAAAAATTAATAGTACATATCATGTGATCAGAACTCCATTTCTGGATATCTTTCTAAAGGAGATAAGACAGTAATTTGAAAAGATATATGCACCTTTGTGTTTACTACAGAATTATTTACAGCAACTGATTTATGAAAGCATCATAAATATCCATCAAAGAAAATGGAATTTTACTCAGCCACCAAAAAAAAAAAGAATGAAATCCTGTCATTTGTGATAACATGGATAAACCTAGGGGGTATTATGCTAAGTGAAATGTCAGATAGAAAAAGACAAATGCCATACAATTCAACTGACATGTGAAATCTAAAAAACAAACTTACATGATAAAACAGAGAATAAGTAGTTTCTTGATGAAAGTGGAGTGGGGAGATGTGTGAACGAGGTGAGAGACCTTAAGGAGTACAAACTTCCAGTTAGAAAATAAATGAGTCACTGTATGAAATGCAGCTAGCATGGGGAATATAATCAACTGCATTGCAATGCATATGTATGCTTCAGTTCAGTTCAGTTCAGTCACTCAGTCGTGTCCAACTCTTTGCGACCCCATGAATCACAGCACACCAGGCCTCCCTGTCCATCACCAACTCCTGGAGTTCACTCAGACTTGCGTCCATCGAGTCAGTGATGCCATCCAGCCATCTCATCCTCTGTCGTCCCCTTCTCCTCCTGCCCCCAATCCCTCCCAGCATCAGAGTCTTCACCAATGAGTCAACTCTTCTCATGAGGTGGCCAAAGTACTGGAGTTTCAGCTTTAGCATCATTCCTTCCAAAGAAATCCCAGAGCTGGTCTCCTTCAGAATGGAATGGTTGGATCTCCTTGCAGTCCAAGGGACTCTCAAGAGTCTTCTCCAACACCACAGCTCAAAAGCATCAATTCTTCGTATGTATGGTAACAGACAGTAACTAGACAAACCATGGTGACTCTTTTGTAACGTATAAGAGTATTCAGTCACTATGTTTTGGAGATGAACCAACATAGTGTTGTAAGTCAGTTATTTTGTTATTGTTGTTCAGTCACCCAGTCGTGTCTGACTCTTTGTGATCCCCTTGATTGCAACACCCCAGGCCTCCCTGTCCTTCACCATCTCCGGGATCTTCAGAATGGAATGGTTGGATCTCCTTGCAGTCCAAGGGACTCTCAAGAGTCTTCTCCAACACCACAGCTCAAAAGCATCAATTCTTCGTATGTATGGTAACAGACAGTAACTAGACAAACCATGGTGACTCTTTTGTAACGTATAAGAGTATTCAGTCACTATGTTTTGGAGATGAACCAACATAGTGTTGTAAGTCAGTTATTTTGTTGTTGTTCAGTCACCCAGTCATGTCTGACTCTTTGTGATCCCCTTGATTGCAACACCCCAGGCCTCCCTGTCCCTCACCATCTCCGGGAGTTGGCCCAAGTTCAAGTCCATTGCATCAGTGATGCCATCCAGTCATCTCATCCTCTGATGCCCTCTTCTCCTTCTTCCCTCAATCTTTACCCAAATCAGTGACTTTTCCAATGAGTCAACTATTTGCATCAGTTCAGTTCACTTCAGTCACTCAGTCATGTCTGACTGTTTGTGACCCCATAGACTGCAGCACACCAGACTTCCCTGTCCATCAGCAACTCCCAGAGCCTGCTCAAACTCATGTCCATCAAGTCGATGATGTCACACAACCATCTCATCCTCTGTCATTGCCTTCTCCTTCTGCCCTCAATCTTTACCAGCATCAGGGTCTTTTCCAATGATTTGACTCTTTGCATCACGTGGCCAAAGTATTGGAGATTCAGCTTCAGTATCAGTCTCTCCAATGAATATTCAGGACTGATTTCCTTTAGGATTGACTGGTTTGATCTCCTTGCAGTCCAACGGACTCTCAAGAGTCTTCTCCAACACCACAGTTTCAAAGCTCAGCTTTCTTTGTGATCCAACTCTCACATCAGATGACCAAAACACTGGAGCATCAGCCTCAGCATCATTCCTTTCAATGAGTATTCTATAACTCAACTTAAAAAAAATAGAAAAAAAGAAAAAGTAGGCACTGGGGTAAAAGCAAATGAAGGTTATCTCTGAGAATGGAGATTATAGGTGATGGTTAATTTTTACTTTAGGTTTTTCTGTGTTTCTATTCGTGTGCAATGAAAAGTATTAGAGAGAAGACAATAAATGTTATAAAAAGTAGTATATAAAAATAAAGAGGTATCGTGTCTTTGACAATCAAAGAATTCAAAGAAAAAAATCTGTTAAAATGGTTAATATTTAAGGAATATGGGCAAAGGTTATACCGGAATTCTTTGTAATATATTAGCACCTTTTCTTGAAACTCTGAATTTATGTCAAAATAAAAAGTTAAATAAGTCATCTAGCATTTGATATTTAATTTTAATTTAATGTTTTAATTGAACAATATTTTTAACACATTTTTTATTTTGATGTTCTGATTCATAATCCTTTGTAACTTTAAAAGGCTATAACTTCTTGCCAGTAATACCTTATAGTAATATATCTTTCCTTAAGAAAATAAATAAAACAATTTGTCCATCTTTCCTAAAGTTTCAGTTCAGTTCAGTTCAGTCACTCAGTCGTGTCCGACTCTTTGCGACCCCATGAATCACAGCATGCCAGGCCTCTCTATACATCATCAACTCCTGGAGTTCACTCAGACTCACGTCCATCGAGTCAGTGATGCCATCCAGCCATCTCATCCTCTGTCGTCCCCTTCTCCTCCTAAAATTTAGGTTAACACAATTGCCTTTTGCTTTATAAGGGCTTATTACTAAGATTGTACTTCTCATTTGTCACAATCTGTTACAAAACAATATACCATACTTTTTAAGAAAACTTTAAATTGCAATTTTTATAATATTTTTAAATGGTTGTATATTTGTTAATAACTTTATGATCAGCTTCAAAATTACACCCAAAGTAATGAATATATCAAAGTCTCTTTTCAAGTATTCAGCTCTTTTAAGTTAGGAGGATAAATACAGCTTTTAGACTAAATTTCATTACTTCATGTTGGGAGGTCAAGTACTTTGCAGGCATGACAGAGGAAAACCAACCTCTGTATCCACTGCATCATTTTTATTGTGTCCGAAGTGTCTCCTGGCCCAAGCAAAGAAGGCTTAAATCATAGCCATCACCTGTCAGATTCCTGGTCACTTCCATAGATTCTACTGTGCCTGCATTATTATGTACTATGGGCTATGTCTTCCTAAGATGGGTCTTTTGAAGTATGTTTCAAGATATTATAGACTCATGGTGATGATCTATAAAAGGTAATTCAAAGCTGAAATAAATTTAAAAAATGGTTTATGATACAGTCTCTTGCTTGAAGGCACAATCCCCATTGGTGTAAAAGGAACTGACATGTTTACATTATTTATTGAGGTAACATTGGTTTACAATATTATATACATTTCAAGTGTACATTATATCTAAACATCTGCATACACACAGCACAAGAAAAGGGAGATTATATATATATACTTGCGTGTGTGCCAGAGAAGGCAATGACACCCCATTCCAGTACTCTTGCCTGGAAAATCCCATGGACAGAGGAGTCTGGTGGGCTGCAGTCCATGGGGTCGCTAAGAGTCGGGCACGACTGGAGACTTCCCTTTCACTTTTCACTTTCATGCATTGGAGGAGGAAATGGCAACCCACAGAGTCGGACACTACTGAAGCGACTCAGCAGCAGCATGTGTGCTCAGTTGTTTTAGCCGTGACTCTTTGTGACCCCATAGACTGTAGCCCACCAGGCTCCTCTGTCCATGGGATTCTCCAGGCAAGAACACTGGAGTGGGTTGCCATTTCCTCCTCCAGGGGATCTTCCCCATGCAGGGATTGAATCCATGACTCCTGGATCTCCTGCATTGCAGGCGTATTCTTTACCACTGGAATAGGCACCCCTCTATGGTATTCTTACCTGAAACATTCCATGGACAGAGGAGCCTGGTGGATTACATTCTATGGAGTTGCAAAGAACCAGACACAACTGAGCATGCATACACACAATCACGAGATTCCAAAAAACAGGGTGAGGTCAATCTTCATATAAACCTCAAACACGCTCTTCAGGATCCAACCCAAGCCCCCCTAATTTTTCCCTAATTTGTATATTTGAGAAGGCAGATGCCTTTTCACCTGAATATTTTTCAGTGACTTTCCCTCACGACATTAATCCAATACATCAGGATATGTTAGATTGCAGGGACTTCACCTTAGCCCACTGGGAGAAAGTCTAAGACAAATTTATCAGCAACCACTACTTGCTTCCACTGTCTGGCCACAAATCTCTCTGTATGCAACTTTCCATGTGGCAGGCTAAATAGCGAGGCCATTGGCAACAGCCCAGGAACCAAAAATACAATAAGTAATACATAGCAAGTTTTTTTTTCAAGGAATTCAGAATGTTTCACTTAAAAGAAGCTCCTGACTAAGACTCCATGGGCAGCAGTGTCTCCTTGAGGATGGGTGGGCCCTCCGGGGCCTCTGTAACCTGCAGACAGGGCAGCTTCAGGAGACTGGTCATGCTCAGGGCTGGCTGTGGGCTGTGGGCTCTGAGTATTGCCGTCCCTCAGTCTGGGTGCCACCTCTTCCTCCTGTGAAGACCACTAGTGGGCCAGCGCGTGCTGGGCATGGCCTGAGAGATCCCAGCGGACAAGCTGACAGACTCTGTGCTGGACATGGTCAGACTGCTGTCCAGGCTCAGCTCACAGACTCCCGGTACAGGCTCCCGGGGACTCGTGGTCGGGACGCTGTGTCCAGTGGCCGTGCGTGCTCACCAGAGAGGCCGGGGGCAGCCCCGAGGGCATAGCCTCTTGGGTGCCTTTGTCCAAACCTCAGTCAACTCTCAGCTCATCGAATTTTCTCACTCTTCCTTGGCTCTTTCTCTTTGTTTCATTACACAAATAATCTCACCCTGTATCACAGAAAGAGTCTTCCTTATTTGGGACAGAAAAGGATGTATTCAAATGCATGATTGTAAAATTCATCTCTGATATCACAGGATGGATGGGGAGCCTGGTGAAACAAAGAGGTGTGGAGAGCAGTGTCTAACTCTGTCTTTGCTACTTGACCAGTTACAGCTTTCCAGCTTCACCACTTTGTCTCTTTTTAGTCCATAACCGGAGTAAGGAACCCACTGCTCCATCCTTTGCAGAAGATTCAAACCCTGCAAGTCTTTTCCCACACATGGGAATCCTCACTCAGTCCCACTCACTCACCACAATAAAAAACCTCAAGCCCATAACCATTACTGGTTCCTCCTAGCCATATTTTCAGATCAGATTGGGAGTTCACCCTCCTCTCCCCAGAAAGCCCCATTATGTGAACAAAACTCTTAACGTCTTTTCTTCTTAGATGTGCGGTATCATCTGGCTGGCCATCTAAAGCAAGTTGTGAGGTGGATGAAACTGGAGCCGATTATACAGAGTGAAGTAAGCCAGAAAGAAAAACACCAATACAGTATACTAACAAATATATATGGAATTTAGAAAGATGGTAACGATCACCCTGTATGTGAGACAGCAAAAGAGACGCAGATGTACAGAACAGACTTTTGGACTCTGTGGGAGAGGGAGAGGGCAGGATGATATGGGAGAATGGCATTGAAACATGTATAATATCATATAAGAAACGAATCACCTGTCTAGGTTTGATGCAGGATACAGGATGCTTGGGGCTGGTGCACTGGGATAACCCAGAGGGATGGTATGGGAGGGAGATGGGAGGGGGGGTTCACGAGTGGGAACTTAGGTACACCCATGATGGACTCACGTTGATGTATGGCAAAACCAATACAGTATTGTAAAGTAAAAAAGAAAATAAAATTGGGAAAAAAAATTAAGGAAAAAAAAATAAAGCAAGTTGTGGTTGGAGAGGTCCATATATTTCTGTGAGATGTCAGTTGACCTATGATTTGTATGTTTTATCTTCTAGATACTGAAGAGAAAGAAATGGATATTATTTTAATCTTTGCAGCTGAACTGAAATGTCAATCATAATATTGATTTGAACATTAATCTCAGAAGGAAGGAATAAAAGTTTTGGGGTGGGAGGTGGGAGGGGGGTTCATCTTTGGGAGTTCGTGTAAAAAAATATGGGAGGGGGGGTTCATGTTTGGGAGTTCGTGTAAAAAAAAAAAAACACATGGGTTTTGGACAATGTAAAAAAATAAATAAATAAAAAATAAAACCAATGAGTGAAAGATTGTTAAAAAAAAAAAAAGAAAATGCAATCAATAGGAAAAAAATTAGAGAGCCATTCCATTAAAAATTAATCTACCTCATTATTTCTTTTTTTTTCATTATTTCTTTAAATTACATATATAAATTATATAAATACAAAACTATAAATTATGTTATATACATATAAATAATGATCACAAAAATAATATAAACATGTATATTTATACATAGAAAATGTATAACAATATTATATATTTCCTGTGACTCTTATTTTTCAACACTACAGATAACTTTTTTCCAATTAGTGAAGGTGATTTTGTACCCTATTTATTGATACACTTGATATTAATACAATATCTGAGACATTTTAGCATTCAGCCTACTTGCATGTCAATGTGATAATTTTTTAAAGTGTTCTCAAAACTCTGGACTTGAACCATTACCAAGGAGACATAATTGGACTTTAGTAGTGAAACCTTGTAAATGTCTTAGTTGAGGGTAGAGAAATGAATCTTACCTTAAACCTTTAAATTCTAAGAAAGGTTTGGGTGCTGTCTCTTATACACATCTCCAAGGTTTTCAAAAGAGGAGACAAACATTTATAAGATTGCTGTTAANACCAGTCCCTGTCTCTTATACACATCTTAGAGAAATGAATCTTACCTTAAACCTTTAAATTCTAAGAAAGGTTTGGGTGTGTCCTTATTAAATTCTTTTTATTTTTTTGCCTGTGAGCTCATTTCTAACTTCTTCTTCTTCCATGATATAAAAAGACACAAAGGGTCATTTGTTCAAACAGTTAAAGACTCAAGAGTAATAAAATTAAATACTTCATATGTTACAGGAATGACTGGCACCAAAATAGCACTGCATATGGTCCAGTTTATACTGACAGGACAGCAGAATTCTCAGCTTTTAGTATAAAAGGCTTCAAATGAGAATATTTCCAAGGTTCAGGGGGATTCAAGATTTATCTTCTGCCACCTCTAGACCCTTTCAGAATTATAATGAGAAAGAAAAGTGCCAAAAATAAATAGAACTTATTTGTATATGGAGCTAGTTCTGTATCACAGATGACCAAAAAAGCAGGAAAACCATTTTCTGACAGGATGGTTTCCTGACAGGACATGTTGGCATTACCTCACAGTCATTCCTTTGCAGATATTTAAAACCGCTTTTGCTGTTCACATAAATATAAAGCTACATTTTGAAATGCAAATTCTGAAATCTTGTTCAAATCTTTGTAATAAAAGAGAATCAACATGTAACATGGATACTCTCTCAATTAATTCTATGAACTTTTCAAGATGCCACGGCTTCCCTTTTAGGTATTGAACCAAATCCATGCCCCTTCACTTCACTTTTTAGGTTTAGCAACTGCTTTCTTCTATATTTCAACAAGCTCCCTTTTTCATCAATCTTCAGTAGTCTCTCTGCTTCAGCCAAGTTATCTATCATGTTTGTCATTCAAATGGTCTGACTTACCCATGTCTGGCCTTTGAGTTAACCATATAATAAACAGGCCCTAAAGAGTTAAAAAGGAAAAGAACAAAGCTTTTTTTTCCCATTTTCACCACCCCGGGATATATATCCCCTTTGAGTTTGCCCTGTAGCTGAAGCAATTCAAACAGAAGAACCAAATTATGTACCTAAAAAGAGGACAGTTGCTTTGTTTCCCAGGGCATTGTCATCTCTGTGACACTCAGCCAGGAAGCCAGTCTTTCACTTCTGAAATTATGTAGCTCCACAAAGGAAAATACATAATTCCACAGTGTAAAGAGTTATTTATGAAGAAAACTCCAGAATTATTCTTCATACTGTGGTGTAGTTTTGATCTAGATTGAGGAAGAAGCATTAAAGGGTTAAACATAGTATTAAGCAAAGTGAGCTCAGGGATAGAAAGTTGAAATGGATGAGTGTGCAGAGGTAAGAGAGATTTTCAGACTGAGAGCAAAAGGCCATGCAGCCTCAAAAGCTGCAAGGTTGAAATGGGAAACTGACTGAGCTATTCCTGGATAAAGAGTGTCCATAGATAAGAGAGATTGGTCAAAGGTAAAACCACACTGTGAAATATGTCTATAATTAGTGTAACTATGTATTGTTTTATGAAGTTAGTTTAAGAATCTATATAGAGAATCTATATAGACAATTTGCTGTATAGATTAAAATCTATATAGAGAATTATATAGGGTTATTATGAAATATAACCCTTCATGGGAAATAGATGGGGAAACAGTGGAAACAGTGTCACACTTTATTTTTGGGGGTTCCAAAATCACTGCAGATGGTGACTGCAGCCAGGAAATTAAAAGACGCTTACTCCTTGGAAGAAAAGTTATGACCAGCCTAGATAGCATATTCAAAAGCAGAGACATTACTTTGCCAACAAAGGTCCGTCTAGTCAAGGCTATGGTTTTCCCAGTGGTCATGTATGGATGTGAGAGTTGGACTGTGAAGAAAGCTGAGTGTCAAAGAATTGATGCTTTTGAACTGTGGTGTTGGAGAAGACTCTTGAGAGTCCCTTGGACTGCAAGGAGATCCAACCAGTCCATTCTGAAGGAGATCAGTCCTGGGGGTTCTTTGGAAGGACTGATGCTAAAGATGAAACTCCAGTACTTTGGCCACCTCATGCGAAGAGTTGACTCATTGGAAAAGCCTCTGATGCTGGGAGGGATTGGGGGCAGGAGGAGAAGGGGACGACAGAGAATGAGATGGCTGGATGGCATCACCGACTCAATGGACGTGAGTCTGAGTGAACTCCGGGAGTTGGTGATGGACAGGGAGGCCTGGTGTGCTGCGATTCATGGGGTCACAAAGAGTCAGACACGACTGAGAGACTGAACTGAACTGACTGAGGTGAATCCTACCACTTGATAATATCTTGGTATCTAGGAGATGATGAATTGTGACTGATTGGTGCTACCTGTGTGTGTGTGTGTGGTTAGTCATTCAGTTTTGTCTGACTTTGTGATTCCATGGACTATAGCCCAGCAGGCTCCTCTGTCCATGAGATTTCCCAGGCAGGAATACTGGAGTGGGTTGCCATTTCCTCTTCCAGGGGATCTTCCCGACCCAGGGATAGGACCCTCATCTCCTGCACTGGCAGGTTGATTCTTTACCACCAAGCCACCTACACTTATAGCTTAATGATGAAGAAGGGGAGTTTTACAGAAATGGGGACTTCTGAAGGATGCATGAAGGTGCAATTTCTATAGTGCATTGCTGTAAATAGCCTTCCTCCATTTTTGCAACTATTTGGCTCCCTTCCCTTCTCTGAAGTCAGGTTCCAAACTTATGTGTACAATATGTATTTTTGTACACATCAGCCTAACTTGAAGTCATTTGTATGTAGAGGTGTGTTATATAAATGTCTATATAAGGAAACATCATCTCCCTTGTCAGAAACAAAATGCAGACCATCTGTGGATTTAACACTAGGTAGAAAACTTTCCAGTTAATGATGAACACAGTAAATCAAGGTGACTCAGTGCCAAGGGAAGGTGAAATTCAGGGGCTGAGCTTTCCACCTTCAAAAGCTTTTCCTTGTAGCTTCTACTTTTAGTACTAAATTGTGTAAGATCTACGCTGCATTAGCTAGGGGGACATGAAATTCCCTTAGCATGTTCCACGGATACAGAAGGACTTCAAGCTTCCTGAAACCCTTGAAATACATGGCTGATATAGTATGTATGTGCATTTTTTTTTCTGAAAAAAGATTCAGAGCTTTGACCAGATTCTTAAAGCATTTAGTAGTCCTCTGCCCCTCTGTCCTCTATTGTGAAGAGCCATCACTCTGGGCAATAGGAGATGTTGATGGATTTTCAGAAGAACAGTATGATCTGATTTGTGTTTGCAGAGATCACTGCTTAACAATATGGAGGAGCGTCTGGAGTTCCCTTTTTATTAGAAGAAGAAATTATAACATATAAAGTAAATATCCTATCTCCCTCAGATATATTACAGAGTGGTGTCTCCCCAAATAAAGAATTTCCAACTTCAGTTTAGCACTCAATACTACTTGGAAATCATGTTTGCAAATGAGAACAAATATTTAAAGCATGGAGTACAGTGTGGATATCATGTACCAGAGCTGCATCTAATAGTGTAGATGGAAGAACGTAGGCTTTAATCAGTCATGAATTTATATTTTAGCTCTGCTATTTACTCAGGCTATGTACTTCTATAATATAGGGGTCATGATACTTATCTCCACATCACAGGGTTATGAGAAGGACTAAAGAAAAGCGATATGTGAACCCACTCAGCAGATTACTTGACATGTCGTTGTTTAGTCACTCAGTCACGTCCGACCCTTTGACAACCCCATTGTGTGACCTCTTGAGCAGCCTGCCAAGCTCCTCTGTTCATGACATTTCCCAGGCAAGAATACTAGAATGGGTTGCCATTCCCTTCTCCAGGGGATCTTCCCTACTCAGGGATCGAACCTGGGTCTCCTACATTGGCAGGTGGATTCTTTACTACCTGAGCCACCAGGGAAACCCACTTGGCATATAATGGTCAATAATATTAATTGCCATTAATATTTCCACCTCTCCATCTTCAGTCCTGCCTCACCTGAGCTGAAGATATGTATGTACACTCCATCTTGGCCAGGTTGAAAACCTCCCTTGTTACTCATATAAAGCTCTTGACTTGATGCCCACTTTCAGCAGACAGCCCTCTCTCTCCTTTATCCAAGACATGAAATTCAATGCTTGCCACTCCATTTTGTTTTTTTTTTTTTTTTTGTTTTT
>SJYX01002461.1:64742-99414 GCA_006410675.1 Oreotragus oreotragus
TTTTTTTTTTTTGGTATTTATTTATTTTTTTACACGAACTCCCAAACATGAACCCCCCTCCCACCTCCCACCCCACATCTTCCCTCCAGATCATCCCCATACACCAGCCCCAAGCATCCTGTCTGAGAGGAAGCACTGGACTCTTTCAAAGCCTTTCCTTCTACCTGAGATTCTAAAATACTCCCCAATAGAGCCTTATTCCAAACACTACATTCATTTGTACTCACTCTTCAAGTCCTTGTGATTTGGTGTCATTCTCTAAGATTATTGGAACTGTTTATCATCTTGAATGCACACTGCAGAATGGAATCTTCTCAGGGATTTTATTTAACGCCTGGGTCCCACCACTAAAAATTCGGATTTAATTGGTCTGAGGAGCAGTGTTGGCACTGGGATTTGTAAAACCCCAGGTAATTTTAATGTCCAACTAAGGTAGAGAATCTCTGGTCCAAAGCTAGCAATGATCTTCTAACGGCATGTTTTTTTTTTTTTTTTTCCTTTTTCTCGATCTTCATTCTATTTGTTGATTCTGAAGTCTTTGACTGTTTAGTCACCTCTTCCCACTGGAAAGCCTCTCCCCTTCCCTTTGATTCTTCTCTGACATCAAAACCAGCCTTTATCTTCTACCCATTATTTTAAATTCATAGGTCTCTTGGGGTATTATATTTGGCATTCTTTATTTCTGACTGTACATCTTCTCACTGGATGATCTTTTCTACTCTTGCTACTTCAGGAACCACCTATCTCTAGATGATTACACACACACACACACACACCCCCAGATACCATTTCCTTGAACTCGAGATCTAAATTTGGAGCTATGTCTACATACAGTGACAGCAGTGGGACCTAATGTCAGACTTCCTAGGTTCCAATATCCCAGTCCTATTACTTAATCGCTGTGTAATACTGGGCAAGTTATTTAGCATCTCTGATTCTCACTTTACTCATCTGTAAAATAGGAATAATAATGATCCAAACCTCATAGCATATTAGGAAAATTAAATAACACAATCCATCAAAAGTACCTTACTCAGTGCCTGGTGCTTAATAGATGTTAGATCCCTGGTGGCTCAGCGGTTAAAGCGTCTGCCTCCAATGCGGGAGACCTGGGTTCGATCCCTGGGTCGGGAAGATCCCCTGGAGAAGGAAATGGCAATCCACTCCAGTATTCTTGCCTGGAGAATCCCATGGACGGAGAAGCCTAATAGGTTACAGTCCACGGGGTCACAAAGAGTTGGACACGACTGAGCAACTTCACCTTCACCTTCACTTATAATCATCATTATCATTCCACAAGCAGAATACCTGGTTCTAGACTCTCATAGTACTTTACATATACCACTTTTGTAACATTAATCATATAGCAGTACTGTGAAGTGAAGTGAAGTAGCTCAGTCGTGTCCGACTCTTTGCAATCCCATGGACTGTAGCCTTCCAGGCTCCTCCGTCCATGAGATTTTCCAGACAAGAGTACTGGAGTGGGGTGCCATTTCGCTAGTTTATATCTGCCTTCCTAAATGTCCTCTGAATTCTTTGAGGGGAAAGATTGCTTTTCATTCATCTGTATCTTCAGAGTTTAACTTGGCAGAACTTGGCACAGATAAGCAGACCACAGATAGGAAATAGGTTTCATCTCCCTTGCCAGCTCTAATTGATTGACAATGTTTGCACAGAATAATGTGCAGATAAGTATGTGAGGCCATAGTTGGGCTCAGCAGGAAAGAGCTCCACGATTTGATTAGGGATTTTTGCTGTGCTACAGGTAGAGGGTACAGTGCATAAATGCCATGGGTATTCCATAGCAGTTTTAGATGCTACATAAATAACCATTAATCAATTAACTTTTCATAAACAAATGATACTAGCTGAAAGACATGAACCAGTTGAAGTTGTTGCTAAATAACTTAGTTTTAGCTAAATAATGTAGTTTAAAATTTTGGGCAGTCACTATAGATTTTTATGCTGGAAACTTGTGACAACTAGAAACATAACATGCTTACAGCAGGAAATTCATCACAGGTGATCAAATGTGGTTGAAATTTTCATTTTACAGGCCTTGCTACATTGTATTACCACCTGCCACCTGTGATATTTCCCATATAAATACAGATTTGGAGACTGAATTCTTTCAAGATTTTTGTGGGAACTGTTCTCCAAACTGTTTAGATATAAGCCAACAATAGTTTATACTACTGATAAGTGCTTGAAATTAGAGTCAAGATGTGCTTTTCAAATCTGGGCTTCTGTCTACGCCTTGAACCCACAAGTGGCCATACTGTTTGAGCAGCTTCTGCTGTGGGATGAAGTAGCTTATTAGTCAGGGTCAATAAGGAGGAAAATAATAATCATCTGTGCCCATTTATTTCAAGATGAACTTCATTCACCTAGCAAAGTACCTGGAACACTTGACACTAAATTAATGTTTAATGAATGAATGAATAAATGAAAAAATGGATGGAAGGATGGTTGGAGGGATGGATGGAGGGATGGATGGATGGATAGATGGGAGGATAGGTGGATGGAAGGATGACAGATTAGCTTTGTTTCCATGTAATTTTGGTAAATTCAGATTTGCAATTTTACTTTCTCTCCACCAGATGGCGATAATGTGAGATTTAGGTTTAGGTTGCAATACAGAAAGCAGAAAAACAAACAAAAACCATATTAGGAGAAAGAGAAGCTACAAAAGAGAGGTTAAGAAGGAAGAAATGAAATGTTTGTGTCAGATGCAGTTCTCAAGATTCTATGATCCCGTGGGATTTGTAACAGCTCTTCCTCATACCATTTGTTATGCATGGGTGACTTTCATTCATAATCACTTTTCAGTAAAGCAGCTATATTCAAAACCAATCTTACTTATTATAAAAATCATAGGGCAATTCTCATAACTAAAATTATTATCTTTGATTTATATATCCACACATTTTCATTCATTTTATAATCATTTCTTAGTTAATTGATGCCTCACTTGGAAGTGAGGCTGCTTGGGAACAACTGCTAGCCTGTGTGCCTCCAGGAAATGTACCCCAGCTATTAGACCTGCCAAAAATCATATAAAATAAGCTTGCCTAAGGCTCATTCATCCTATTAGCAAAGAATTGTGTGTAATATTAGATTAGTGTCCATCTCTTAATTAGAAAGCTTTTGGAAAATAAGAAAACTGGTTTTAAAATCCAGTGCTCTGTGTACATAGTGGGGGTGGGGATGGGTTCTGCTTTTTTGGCAAATAAAGATAAGAATATGAAGATTTAAAATAGGATCAAGTATTTCCTCTTATTAATATTTCCCCAAGCAAGTCCTGAATTGAATGACACAGTAAGTTCCTTAAAAAGTGAAAAATAAAACAAGACTCAGAAATATTTCATTATAAATATTGAGTGTGATATAGCATATCATTTGCCCCTTACTAAAGAAAATCAGAACACAAAGGCTTTTTAAACCTCCTTGTAAAACCTTGGTCACTGAACACAAAAGAAGCTGAAAAGGATTTTAGGGAAGCAAATGAAAGGAAACTAACAATTACTGAGTTCCTAAACACTTTCACATTTATGATCACAATTAATCCTCACAACCACCTCATGATGTACATATGGGAGGCAGTGTAGCACAATTAACAGTGGAAACTTTGGAGTCATAGACTTGATTTCCAGTGCCAACTCTTACTACTTCTTGGCTGTAAAAACCGGCAAGTTATTTCTCTCCGAGCCTGTTACCTCATTGGTAAACTGGAGATAACATCTCATCTCATAAGGCATTCATGAGGAGTAAATTTGAGTATCCAGTAGAGCCCTGGAACACAGCAGGTACTATTCAAGTTTTCTTTTATTCTTATTGCTACTTTTATTTTTTCTATTGCGATTATGGTATTGATGATGATGAAGTCAACTCTGCGGTCAACTTTATAGGCTCAGAGAGCTGAGGTAACTTGCTTAAGGCTGCACAGTTAGCAAGCTTAAAAGGCATCTAGCACAGTGTCTGATTCTATAGCAGGTGTCCAGTCAAACTTATGTTAACTTTCTTCTTTCCTATCTTAAAACTCAATGATTTTCTAAGAATTTTATTCCTTAAAAATAATGAGTCAGGTCACCTCTAGCTAGTTTGATGTAAGATGCTACTATATATTTGCGAAAATCAAGAACATTTTCTTATACATAAAGGTATACATGGACCAAAATAACACAGAGGATTCCAGACTTCACAAAAAAGACAATCAGGGGCCCACAATTTTGCCTGGTGCAGGTTACTTCATTTCTCCCCTCAAGAGACACATATGTTCCCTCCTGGGTGTCTCTAAAGATCATGAAGTCAGTGACAAGAAGACCCTAACTTTCTAAACTCTCACTTCCTAGATCTTTATACTTGACATAAGTCAATATAGCAAATGATGGTGCTAGTTAAAATAGGTCAAAAACATGTTTATTTCAGTTCATGGATGATAGATTTGGGTTTTGTTCCTTAATTTTTTTCAGGTCTCACTCTACACATTCTCCCTGGGTAATCTCATTCATCTCCAGGCATCTCCTAAGATATAAGACATCAGTGAACTCAAGTCTATTTATTTCAACAGTCCAGATCTTTCCTGAAGTCTAGACACACATTAACAACTGCTTGGCAGGAAAATCCACCTGTATGTCACCCAAGTAACTTCAACCTTACATGTTCAGAAAGAAACTCATTTCCTTTCAAACCCACTCCTCCTATTTTTCTTCTCTTGGTAAATGGATCACCATCCTCCCAGTTTTCTGACTTGAAATGCAGAATAATCTTTGACTCTGTTATCTCTTTCAAACTCGACAAGTAATCAATTACTAAGGCTTATCAATTCTACCACACTAATACCTCTTGAATATGTTTCTTCACCTCTACTGATACAGCCAGAGTTTAGACATTCATCACCATCCTTAGCCTGGGCTAATTCCGTGGCTTCATAGATGGTCTCCCCTGCATCGAATTTCCCCCAATTGCAATCAATCTTCTACACTGCTGCTTACACATTTACAATATGCTTCTACACTTCTCATCTAAAAAATTATAAGTCATCAGGAAATTCTCTATTACTTAAAAGCGTTTTTAAAAAAATGTGTAAAGGAAAAAATGGAACTCCTAACTTGGGCATGGAAGACCTTTTGTGATCTGACACCAATGCACCAATTTTCATATTGAAATTTTCATCATACTAAGCCTTTTCACAGTTTTATGGTTTTGTACCTGCTAACCTACCCTCTGGGCTTCCCTGATAGCTCAGTTGGTAAAGAATCTGCCTGCAATGCAGGAAACCTGAATTTGATTCCTGGGTGGGGAAGATCCACTAGAAAAGAATCTGCCCTCTTGGAATGTCCTTTTCCTGAGTGAGTGAGTGAGTGAGTGAGTGTGTGTGTGTGTGTGTGTGTGTGTGTGTATACAGTCACTCAGTCATGTCCAACTCTTTGTGACCCCATGGACTGTAACCCGCCAGGTTCCTTTGTCCATTGGGTTTCCCAGGCAAGAATACTGGAGTAGGTTGCCATTTCTTCCTCCAGGGGATCTTCCCCATTCAAGGATCGAACCTGCATCTCTTGTATTAGCAGGCTAATTCTTACCATCATACCACCTGGGAAGCCCTTGTCCTTTTCCTGGTAAACTCTTATTCAAATGTGAAAAAACTGATCAAATTTCACTTTTCTATGGATCTTGTTTCACCCATGTACTTCCATAGCACTTTATTTATCTGTAAATGTACCTGCTACATTTAAGTGTAATGATTTGTCAGATGTCTATTTTCTCCACAACATTATGGGTTTCCTACAAGCAGAAACTATCATGGTCATCTACATCCCAACCATCTGACTTGAAGCCTGACACATAGCAAGTGCTCAATAAAAGCTTACTGAATAATAATAGACTATTAAAGAGAAATTAGGATGACATTTTAGAAGACAAACTTTCTCTCATCTCAAAATTTATTTTGAGCACAATGCATGCAGACAAAATCTGGCTAGGTCTTTATACTGATTCAATATAAAATTGCTTATATTTTTAGAACAAACTGTCACCAGAAGTGCATTCTTATTTAAATTCATAACATTATTAGGTCAAGCACTCTATACACTGATTCTATAAGCCACAACTCACAGTTATAAGTTCATATTCTGTAAAGACAATCTTATAGAGAAACATTGATGGTAATTACACATTGCTTAAAGCATAATAGAGCCAAAAAATTCCCATATGAAAATATTTCCCAATGTCCAGTTATGCAGAAGAAAAAAATTACTCATAACAAATTTGCAGTCTTCAGCAGACTAAATAGGGAAGACTAAAATGAAGTTCTTGAAAACACAGACATAAAACTTTTACCAAGTATGTTAAGAGCTAAAATATTAGTGCTTTTTTGCATTTCTTTTTCTTGGAGATGGTCTTGCTCCCTGTCTCCTGTACAATGTCACAAACCTCCATCCATAGAGTGTCCCTTGGACTGCAAGGAGATCCAACCAGTCCATTCTAAAGGAAATCAGTCCTGAATATTCATTGGAAGGACTGATGTTGAAGCTGAAACTCCAATGCTTGGGCCACCTGATGTGAAGAGCTGACCCATTTGAAAAGACCCTGATGCTGGGAAAGATTAAAGGCAGGAGGAGAAGGGGATGACAGAGGATGAGATGGTTGAATGGCATCACCGACTCAATGGACATGAGTTTGAGTAAACTCCGGGAGTTGGTGATGGACAGGGAGGCCTGGCCTGCTGCAGTCCATGGGGTTGCAGAGTCGGGCACGACTGAGCGACTGAACTGAACTGAAAACATTAGTAACATAGTTAATATAAATATTTAGTGTATATCTAAATGTTGGTATGAATATCTCAAATTTTGGCTCAATTAAAAATTTTTCTAATGTAAGATTCCAATAAAGCAATTTTCATTTGTAAGAATTTTACATAGTCTGTGGTGGTCCCTGAGAACTTGCATTTCTAACAAGTCAGTAGGTGATTCTGCTGCTGGTGGGCCAGGGTCCATGCTTTGAGAACCATTGATCTAGATAATCAAATCATTAAAAAAAAAAAATCTCCACACAGACTTATTGTTCCTTTTTAAAAAAGTAATCAGTGCCAACATCATTATCTCTTTTTCTTCCTATGAAGTGAAAATGGGGTCTAATACCACTTCTTTATCATCTGAAAAGAAATAAGGAAATCTTATTTCCATCTACCTGTTGTCTACTTATTAGAAACTATCTTGTTTCTCAATTGTCAATCCATAATTGAGAAATTAAGGTTGTCCAAAGGATATGCCCCACATCATGGCTGTGGTAGAGAGGGTTCCAACCAATTTTTACCTTCCCTTTGGCCTGTGCTACACACGGTTTCAGCATTCCGTCGACAAACTTTCTGGACCTTTGCTTGGTAGTCTCCACTAATCTTTTTACAGCTCTTTTAGATGCTGAAGATTTATCTGAGACTTTCATCCCACATAGGCAATGGCTTGAAAAGCACTTAGCTGTTTACTTTTCATCTTACTATAAATTATTTATCTTTCAGTCTGTAAATGGCTATTTGTAGGATTAAGCAAATTTTGAATGCTCTGATAAGAGGATTGCTGCATGCAAACTCATGCATAATCCGTAAAAAGCACATGTAATCTACAACCACAGTTAGGATTGGCATATGAAACAGATTCACTAAGCATATGTAAGAAGTACGAACTGTTAACCAGTTAACATCAGCAAATTTGCTTCCAAGACATAAGTTTACGCACACAACCCATTTTCTAGTGAGAAATCATATTAGCTATAAAAATCCAATAAAAACATACCTTGGGTAGATTTCTCGACTTCTTTCCTCGTCCTACTCTGACTATTGTAATTTATCCTCAGCTCTTGGTTATAGTCATGCAGGGTTTCTCTGGAGTTGTATGACTGTCTTGGTTTTCTTCCATCTTCACTCTCATCGGAAGAACTGGTATAAGCTAGGTCCATTTCATGCTTGACTTTTGACAGAGGCTGGTAGGGTTTGCAGTCTGTTTGCTCCATCTCTGATGAAGCAAGCTCAGTTTCATGAAAAAAGGAAGAGGAACTCCTTTAATGTAAGCAGTCCTGAAAGAGGGATGGAAAAACACAAGCTTGCTTAGATTTGTCCTTTTGCAAGAAAATGCATCTGGCAGATTCACAATTGGTCCTGATAATACTATCAAAGGAGGGGAGCCAAAGACAAACTGTATGACATGAAACTAGCCTGGGGCAATAATAACACTATGTTCCTGCATACTTCATCAGGCATTTAGGATTAAGCTGGAGGTAGCAGTATCAGAAAATACTTCAGGTTAAAAAGAGACAGCCTTCAAAAATATTTGTAACGGAATGCAAATAAAGGACTGTGTTGTTACACGGTGTGTGCATGTTTTTAATGTTAAAGTCTGTGGTCAGATTAAAAAAAATTATAAGATTTTAAAGTGGCCAGAAGTACAAATATTAACTCAGCACATCCTACATTTGAAATGAAAACTGGTAAGAGAACTACATTCAGAAAAAAACATGTTCTTGCCTCTGGTTTAATATTGCATTTAAGAAAGGGGCTCCGAGGAAGAGAATGAATCTGAGTTAGAGAGGCTCATGAAATAAAGTGTCCTTAAGGGGGACTGAGCTCTTTGTGTTCATATTGTGGCTTCTGCGCCTCGGGCTTGCAGAGCATTTTTAATGAGTTAGGTGGTGGTAAATTTTTGTTCTTCATAGTACCGAGAGGATATAAACAGCACTTCTAGTGAGTATACTGGTGTAGAAACAGCAGGATCTAAATCGGGTTTAGAAATAGAAATTTAAAACTTCATGATAAATCATTGAAAGAAATCCCCTTCCCCACAGAACGCTGAGCTAGGAGTCATAAGGCTCTTAAGACCAGTAGAGGCATTATCCCCCTTACTGAGCACAGAGCTGTTTGAGAAGTTCAAACACCATCTGAGATGTCAAAGCCTTCTGAAAAGTTTTAAGCCCTGTAAACATGTGTTTATTTTCATTCTATATATTATTTTATCATCATTTTCCTGCACTGTTGCAACTTTGCAACTTGGCCCTTTCATACAATGTTAAAGAAACTTAGCTTGAAACCAAACAAGGCCATGATTTTATTTTGCAGTGAAAATGACTCCCTGATTTTTCTTCAGCTCTTCACCATATGCATTTTCAAAGAAATCTACTGACATCTGGATGGTGGCTCCTTTGTCACGTACAGTATCTCACTTTGGGGAATTTCTATCACATGTATAGCAAAAAGAACACTGAAATCACTCTGTAAAGCTAATAGACTGACTGATGAGCATTCAAAGGTACACAATGTTTCATAGCATGAACAGTTTCACTAGTTGAGGCCTTAACCACATATTAAGGTCCTTGAAGGCAGATTCTGAGTCTTGTGCATCTTTATATACCCCATACCACTTAGCACTACTCTAGGCACATACATAGGAAAAACTATTTAACTCCTGAACCTACAAATTCCATAAGTGGTCTATGGAGGCATCTTGTTTGCTTGAATTGATATCAGAGCTGAGCATCCTTGGAGAGAAAGCAGATAAATGAGTATAAACTGGTGATTCAGCAACAATCTAAGTTCATGCCTTCTTACATACTGAATCTAAAATCCTCAATTCACAGCTCCAGCCTAGGTCCCTCCCCCTGTGCCACAGACTTGAGTATCCAACAGCTTTCTCAATGTATCTACTTAGATATCTAAAAGGTATCTCAAATGTATTGAGCTCAAAACTGAGCTCCTGATTCCCACCCCTTCCCTTCACTTTCTTTCATAGTCTTCTCTTTCTTGGTAAAAGGCAACTTCATCATTCTGTTTGCTCAAGCCACAGACTCTGAAGTCATGCTTGATTCTCATCTTTCACATTCCACATACAATCCATCAGTTCATCCTGTTGGTATTACCTTTGAAATATATCCAGAATCCAAAGGCATCCTCTACTTCCCCAATACCACACCAGAATTACTGCCAAAGCCTCCTAATTGATTCCCTGGTTTACACCATTGCTCCCTTATAGCACATTCCTCACATTCCAGCCAGAATGAAGCTTTTAAATCTAAGTCATATCATCTCTTTTTGGCTCAAAAGCATTATTGGCACCTGCAGTTCAGTTCAGTCACTCAGTCATGTCCTTTAAAATAAAAGCTGAAATTCTTACAATGACCTAGGTGGACTCCTACAATGTTCACCTCTCCCCACCCTAACCTCTCCAAACTCATCCTCTGATGTTTCTTCCTATGTCACCCACTCCAGATGTGTTGGGTTGGCCAAAATGCTTGTTTGGGTTTTCATAAGGTGTTATGGAAAAACCTAAATGAAGTTTTTGGCCAACCCAATATTAGCCTCCTTGCTGTTTCTGAAAATACCAGGCACAATTCCACTTCAGGGCCTTTGCAACCTCTCATTGTAAACCACTAAAAAATGTCATTTCTCGTCCTCCTTCCTGTTTCATAGAACTTGTCCTAAATGGTATACTGTATATTTTATTTGTTTATTGTCTGCCACATGTCTGTCCGATTGAAAATATAACCTCCATGAAAGTGGATATTTTTATCTGTTCTATTCATTTCTATATTCCTAAAATGAGCACAGTGCCTTGCATATAGTACACATTTGATCAATATCTGCTAAATGAATTAAACAAACCAATGTCAAGACTTACAAAAGAGGCTAGAGAAAATGTAGAAATGAATAGACCATAGTCTCTGCACTCAAGGAACTCACAGTTGTAATATAAGTGATAACAAACAACTCTACTGCAAAGTAGAAGGGAATAACTCACAAAAAACCAAAGTACTATCTAAGCATTAAAGATGAAGTTATTGGGAAAGGACTGCTTATTTGTTCACCACCACCACCATCATTACAACCACTGAAATTCCAATGAGCATCTAAGGGCAATTTTAATCTCTTTCTTTTCAAGTTCCCATAGCATGTTCTTCATAAGGTAGGCAGTTGTCTGGATTTTAGGCCTTGAAAGTGAAAGTGACAATGTTAGTTGCTCAGTCATGTCTGATTCTTTGCTGCTCCACAGACTGTAGTCTGTCAGGTTCCTCTGCCCATGGAATTTTCTAGGCAAGAATACTGAAGTGGGTTGCCATTCCCTTCTCCAGGGGATCTTCCTGATCAAATCCTGGGTCTTCTGCTATACAGGCAGATTCCTTACTGTCTGAGCCAACAGAGAAGCCCCTTGATTTAGCTACAAACAGCGCACGGTGAGAAACGTAACAATAACAGACTTCTGAGATGCATCGTTGCAGCTGAAGATTGGACTTTCACCCAGAAAAGGAGACATTAATAACATTTATTTCACTTCATTTTAACTAACACATACAGTTCTTTGTTTATTAAAGACTGAAAGTTTACTGAGCACGGGTGGAGAGCTATTTTCCATATAAGGTCACTGATAATGGAAAAATATCAAATAAGAATCTTATAATTTAAAAAATAAAATATTTAATAAAATGTCATAATATGGAGATAAATAGGTATTGTTCTACTTTCTAAATACATTTCCCAACTCTTACTTGCTCTTTCAGTGAAGCCGTTGGTTCACTCTGCCTGGGATTAACATAGCAGAGATATGGTCAAAATAATGCTCCCTGTTAAGTCTCAGTTGGTTATAAACTTACATCACTCAAACCTGTCCATTTAAATTTAAAAATGAAAACCATTTCACTTCTATGCCTAACATTGTATTTTGGTTACTATGATTTATCATGTTAAAATCTCCTCTATTTTTACATATAGAAATTTAGACATTCTTCTTTCCCTCAGTATATGTATTTGCAACACGAAAATGAGATGAGGAGAGAGAGTGAGAGATGCCTATATCCATTTTGAACCATTCTTAATGTTCTCATCACAGCTATTCACAGCTGTAATCATTGAGTATAGCCTGGAAACAATCTTACACCACAAACTGGTAAAAAAAAAAAAAAAGAAAAGAAAAAGAAAATAATCCTTCCCTAACCCTCAACCACAATTTATCTTTAAATTTACATCAGTGGACCCAGATGGCAGAAAATACATTCCAGTTCTCTTTAGACACATGATATGGAGGCATATATAACTGTGTGCCTAGAGCTGTGAAAGTATATAATAGAGATTTACCCAGGTCTTAAGAGACAGAGCTTGACATTACTCACAACTAGTTTACCTTTTGAAAATAAAAAGTGATAAAACATTAAGAAAAATATTAATATTTTAAATGTAACAAAGTTTGAAAGCACAATACGTCTGAAAAGATGCTGTTCTAAATATGCCAAGGCAAAGAAAATGCTCATATTTGCTTAATTGACTTTTTCATTCAGTGCTCAACATGGCATCCTGGAGGGCCACTGACAGCCAATGTCATTTAGACATGATGATGATATTGTCAACTCATAGAAAAGCCAAATGTACATATAATGCAATACACACCAAAATAATTTTTAATTTCTCGATTATTTTGATGAATAATAAACAAAAAAGGCAATTGTGTAGGTAAAACACATGCTCCTATGTAACAGACTAAAAAAAAAGAAGTCAATTATCTTTCCTACTGCAGAAGATTCATCTTGATAGATCGCATAGTATAAATTCAAATGTCACCACCTGTGGTTTACCCTTGTGTTTTCCACTTTCTACTTGCTAACAAGATAAACTCCAAGGTGACTTCAGAGGAGACCCAAGGAGGTTCTATGTTTATTTCTTTAGTCACCATAAGGCTAGGGAGAGACAATCCAGTGTAGGGAAATTGCTGGCCTTGCAATGGTAAGATTATCACAACCACAACAAAGCAGCAGCAGCCACAGCAGTAACTACCTCACAGCAGGTATCATCCCTACCAGTCACTGTCCTAAACGCTTTAAACATATTAAATCTTTTCATTCTTACAGCACTCTATGAGGTAGGTACCATTTTATAGCCATTCTATAAAGAAAACCAAGGAACAGAGCAGTTAGGTGACTTGCCCAAGGTCACACAGCTAGTAACTAGCAGTACAGCTGAGATTTCAATTTATACAATCTGTCTCCATCACTGTTCCACTATGTCTTTCAGAAGAATACCGGGAAGAGTGGCCTAAGCCACAGAACCTTCCCCTCTCTTGGAGCCTCTAGTTTATCTCAGGGTCATAGGAGATTAGATTATCTCAAAGAGCTCCTCCAACTCTAAAATCCCATGACTGTATATGAAATTGAAGGGAAGTTTAGATCGACTGACCCAAAAAATGGTGGGTATATTCAAAGCTAACTTTGCATTCCCCTCCTCTCAGCTCCCTTTTCTTCCTTTCCTGTTCCTTTTCCCAACCCTTCACACTCATTCCAGTCTACTATAGGGTAGTGTAAGTAAACTATTGCTTTTGAATCCATGGGTCTGTGTATACATCTATGTGTTGACCATAACCTCCCTTCCTTTTTTATCTATTCTGTTATTTTCTTTCCGTATTTTGTTCTTTAACATATGGCTGCCCTCTCATATTGGAAAACAGATCTGTCCAACTCGTAGGAACTGTTTACAAGTTTGGGCTTTCACTAAAAAGGCTCACTCCACTCTAGAGAAAAACCCAAGGAAAACAGGCCTTCTTAGCACACCAGACAAGAGGAAATCGGAGTACCAAGTACCTGGAGAACATCTAGCAAAGGGGGATAGTACTCTTTGGAATTATTACAATAATTTGTCTTTAATAATGACCTTTTATTTTAATGCAGACTGACTGATTCAGAAAACACTGGACTTAGGAAGTGAATGTGAACTCTTGGCTGATTCTTTTCTCACCTTTCTTTGTTTTTCTTAAGCAAACACTTATGTACTGAACTGTCATGGTGGGTGAGAATAGCTTTAAAAGTAGCATAATTGCTTGAGGGAGAAAGGTCCCCTATAAACTTACCAGCCAAGTAAGAGTTACTGCTGTCACTCTGGCCCATTTCCTTACAGTCCTAATGTACACAGATATTTTTTCATGTTCTTTATGTCTCTGTAGATGTTTTTTGCATGTTTCTGTAGAATTTGTGTAACAATCATTTTTAATGGCAGTATAGTATGGATGTATCATAATTTACATACCCATTCCCCTATTATTGGAATTATTTATATTCTTCCCTTTCTATTTATAAGTATTATATCTGGAGGCATACAAAAATAATATGAACATCTTCAATATTTTTTATTATTTCCTTAGGGTGGATTCCAAGAAGTTGAATTAATGAGCCAAAAGGTTTGAACATTTTTGTGGCTTTGGAGGACTGTAATGATTTACACTGCTGTCAGCAATGTGTGGGAACATTCTTCTTCAGCTGTACCCTGATCAGCTTTGAGTATTTCTTTTTAATGTTTATTTGAAAGAAGTAAATGAAAGGATCTTCTTCCTTTTAATTTGCATTTCCTTGATTATTAGTGAGGCTGGACATTTTCTCTGCATGTGTTTTCTAGTTCTGTTTTCTCTCTTGTGAACTATTTATGGTTTTTGTGTCTTTATCGACTGGGAACCTTACTTTTAAAGAAATTAAACTATATTGGTATAATAAAGCAAATAAATAAAGCCTTTATAATATTTGCTGAAACTATCTTTCATAGTCTGCTGTTTGCCCTTTTTATTTTTCCCCTTTTTAGATGAAGGAACATTATACTAAGAAGAAAGCAAATCAGTGGCTGGACAGAAATCAGTTGCTTTAGATGTTTCAGAAAAATATGACAATCTTGATAAAGGTAAGAGTCTTTCTGAAAGAATTTGTTAGTATCTAATTACACTCCAACTATTTGATTGACTTCATTTACTTATATACGAAATAAATTCTAGTTTGATGGAATTAGGTTGTTTTTTNCATTATACTAAGAAGAAAGCAAATCAGTGGCTGGACAGAAATCAGTTGCTTTAGATGTTTTAGAAAAATATGACAATCTTGATAAAGGTAAGAGTCTTTCTGAAAGAATTTGTTAGTATCTAATTACACTCCAACTATTTGATTGACTTCATTTACTTATATACGAAATAAATTCTAGTTTGATGGAATTAGGTTGTTTTTTAAAAAATACCTATCAATGTGTGTATGATGATCTCATATGGCTTTTGTAACGGAACTGGCCGAGTATTATGGGGTTTCATGGATACTGTCATAACATTCTAGTAAGTAAAAAAAGAAGTAAATCACCATTTTTCAGGAGACAGGCTGAAAATTTTACGTACTGTGTATGGGTCTCCTTATCCAGGAAATGATACCTGTAGAAGTAGACTGCTTTTGTGGTACATAGATATTCTGTTATATCAGAGATAGCACTCAGAGTTGAAATGAAATTCTGTCTACTTGTATTGGTTTACATTAGTTTGTTTAACCTAACTGTTTTATTAGTGCTTTCAAAATCTAAAAATGGAAGCATGAAAGGTCCCTTCTGGAAAAATATTCCTCCAAAACAACTGATTTGACTCAGTTGTGAGAACAGCTGCAGTGGATTTCCTCATAGCACCCCAGCAGGCACTTTAGGCCATTTTGAAAGAGAAAAATGAAAGTCATTTAATTCCACAACTAAATAGTGATGATTAATTGATCTCACATCTCTTCCTGTATAGGCTCTGTTTCCTGCCCCCCTCCCCAGCTTCTTGTTTCTATTTGTTCTCATTATTTTTGGATAAAAACTCTAAACATTTTTATGGATACGGATGCTAGATCACATGAGGCAAGCAGGGAGAAAGAATGGAAAAGGTGGTGTTGCTTCCAAGCTCTACAAAAACACTCTAACCTGGAAAATGATTTTAAAAGAAAAAATCAAGAATTTTAGACCAATTATTTTGGACACTTACCCTCATTTTATACTCTCCATTGCTACTTAGGAAATATGGACTCCAAAACTCACACACACAGATATATGGTCAAAGTTCTTGGGAACTGGAACAATATATATCATAACTTTAAAGATTTATTGAGTATTTCATAATATCCCATTAGATAAATGGCAACAACTTACTTCACGCCCAAATGAGGGCACAGAATCTCTAGTTCATATTTCACATTCAATGAGCAGGATTTTTCTTTAATTGTGTATAACTACTTCTAAACTATTTTCAAAAAAGGCAGAGGAACCAGAGATCAAATTGCCAACATCCACTAGATCATCAAAAATGCAAGAGTTCCAGAAAAACATCTATTTCTGCTTTATTGATTATGCCTAAGCCTTTGACTGTGTGGATCACAATAAACTGTGGAAAATTCTGAAAGAGATTGGTATACCTGACCACCTGACCTGCCTCTTGAGAAACCTGTATGCAGGTCAGGAAGCAACAGTTAGAACTGGACGTGGAACAACAGACTGGTTCCAAATAGGAAAAGGAGTATGTCAAGGGTGTATATTGTCACCCTGCTTATTTAACTTCTATGCAGAGTACATCATGAGAAACGCTGGACTGGAAGAAGCACAAGCTGGAATCAAGATTGCCAGGAGAAATATAAATAACCTCAGATATGCAGATGACACGACCCTTATGGCAGAAAGTGAAGAAGAACTAAAGAGCCTCTTGAAAGTGAGAGAAGAGAGTGAAAAAGTTGGCTTAAAGATCAACATTCAGAAAACTAAGATCATGGCATCCAGTCCCATCACTTCATGGCAAACATATGGGGAAACAGTGGCTGACTTTATTNAATAACCTCAGATATGCAGATGACACGACCCTTATGGCAGAAAGTGAAGAAGAACTAAAGAGCCTCTTGAAAGTGAGAGAAGAGAGTGAAAAAGTTGGCTTAAAGATCAACATTCAGAAAACTAAGATCATGGCATCCAGTCCCATCACTTCATGGCAAACAGATGGGGAAACAGTGGCTGACTTTATTTTGGGAGGCTCCAGTGGAAACAGTGGCTGACTTTATTTTGGGAGGCTCCAAAATCACTGCAGATGGTGATTGCAGCCATGAAATTAACAGACGCCTACTCCTCAGAAGGAAAGTTATGACCAACCTAGATAGCATATTCAAAAGCAGAGACATTACTTTGTCAACAAAGGTCTCTCTAGTCAAGGCTATGGTTTTTCCAGTGGTCATGTATGGATATGAGAGTTGGACTATAAAGAAAGCTGAATGCTGAAGAATTGATGCTTTTGAACTGTGGTGTTGGAGAAGACTCTTGAGAGTCCCTTGGACTGCAAGGAGATCCAACCAGTCCATCCTAAAGGAGATCAGTCCTGGGTGTTCATTAGAAGGATGGATGTTAAAACTGAAACTCCACTTTGGCCACCTGATGCAAAGAACTAACTCATTTGAAAAGACCCTGATGCTGGGAAAGACTGCGGGCAGGAGGAGAAGGGGACAACAGAGGAAGATATGGTTTAATGGCATCACCGACTCAATGGACATGGGTTTGGGTGGACTCTGGGAGTTGGTGATGGACAGGGAGGCCTGGCGTGCTGTGGTTCATGGTGTCGCAGAGAGTCAGACATGACTGACTGAATTGAACAGAACTTAGCATACTTCTATACCCTGGTAATTTGAAAATAATAATACATCTCTGAGTTGTACTGACATCTATCTCTGGCACACCATCTCTTCTGAACTCCAGCAACTACCTAAAGTAATTTCAAATTGTCTTTCTCTTATAACTTCTCAATATGCTTTGTGGTAGATTATGTAAATCAGCTAAACACTTAATACGGGGAACAATCTTCAAAAAATTGAAGGTAACAATGTATAAAAGCCTTTTTACTCTTTGGAGAAGAACAATAGCTGCCTATTTCCCCTAGTAAACAATCATATTCAATTCACTTTTCTTACAATGAAATCCACTGGGGTTCTATAAATTTCATAGTAATTTTAGCATTAACACACTTATCCAAAATGTAGCATCACATTTAATACAGTATCTTGAAAAGTAATAGGCTTTAAATATGATATGAAACAACCAGAAATATCAATTTCTTTCATAGTTTGCCAATAGAAAATATTAATCATAGCTTTCTATTGCTATCCATTAGTTCATTGAAATTTGCACTTTATCAGTAACTCTCTCAAGTTTCATGTAAAACAATTGGGAACAGAAACATTTTCACTGCTCACTACTTGAACTTCATTTTCAATTATGTTAAGTATTATGTGGAAAAGAGCTACTCCAATTAACATAACATATGCTACAAACATGTAGATGCTTTAGTGACTTAATTGTAGAGGTGGATACAGGGGTTAATAATAATTGCTGAGGTTTGCACCAAAGCATTTTGCTCCTTTGGGCAAATGCTAACCATTTCAAAGGCAGCAGGCTATAATGGAAAGAGCCCTATGAGAGAATCCTAAAATGTATGTTCCAGACCCAGCTTTATGACAAAGTAGCATGCCACCATTTCTCTTCTGTAAAGTGTGGAAAATACCTAATATCATTAATCCTATGAGCCTCACAGAGCTGTTATGGTTAGCACATCAAAAAAAAAAAAACAAGTACCAGAGGCAATCCCCTAGTATAAGTTCAAGTTGTCAGCTTGCTTAAATAGTCATTCTTCTCTTTCTTCTTCTCCTTCTCCTCATTATCATTATTATGATCATCAGAAGTAAAAGGACCAAAAAGTTGATCCAGGCACTATTTTAAGCAATTTACATCCATGATTGCACTTAATCCTCAAAAATTTCATAAGATATGCTTTCCTCATTTACAGACTAAAAAACAGAAGCACTGAAAGGTTAAGTGATTTCACCAAAATCACACAGCTAATAGAGCTAGAATCCAAATCCAAAATGGCCAGTTCTAGAGCCTGTACTCTTAACCTCTTTGTTATGAGGGTCACAGATTCTTTGAAATAAGATTCAGAGGAAGGTGCTAGAAATGAGTGAGAAACTTAGGCAAGATTTTAGTTTGCAGCTTATAAGGAGACAAAGTGGCTTCTAGACTCTATAGAGCACCTGTAAGGTATTACCTACAAACAAAGGGAATAAGCTTCATGGACCAGGATGGTATAAGAAGATGTCCAGGAAAAGAGCAATTTAGATCTAAGTGGAAGGAGCCTACAATGCCAAGAGTGAAACCAGTAAAACTATAAAAACATGGCTGTTCTGCAAACATGGAGGCTTCCCTGGTGGCTCAGACGGTAAAGAGTCTGCCTGCAGTGCAGGAGACCCAGGTTCAATCCCTGGGTCGGGAAGATCCCCTCGAGAAGGAAATGGCAACCCACTCCAGTACTCTTGCCCAGAAAATCCCATGGGTGGAGGAGCCTGGCAGGCTACCATCCATGGGGTCGCAAGAGTCAGACATGGCTGAGCGACTTCACTTTCTTTCTGCAGACATGTTATTGGGTATAAATCAACACAATTTCTGTTGCTTACTACATTTTGCCTTTACTAGACACCCACATGAAAGAGGGCTAGAGGAAGAGTGGTGTTGCTGGGTCAATGTGTGATCAGTTTGATACAGATTTCTGCGCCATTCTAGGTCACAAGCTGCAAATTTATTAGACTTCCTCAGCCTTCCTACCAATAAATGCTCAGTAAGAACATAGCACAGATTGAGCTGTGATTTTCACCTTTGTGATCCCGTCTTCTAATATTTAAGTTTTCATATTTATCTACAGGGAGTAATACAATGCATTAATAATTACAATTGGGTTGCTACCACAGAGAGTAGGGTTGATAGAGTAGGAATGGCAGTGAACTTGGAGTCAGAAAGTCAGTTTGTCACTTACTATATTGCATTGGAGAAATCATCTAACTCTTCTCCTTTTGCATAGAAAGAAAGAAAGTGAAGTTGCTCAGTTGTGTATGACTCTTTGCGACTCCGTGGACTGTAGCTTGCCAGGCTCCTCTGTCCATGGGATTCTCCAGGCAAGAATACTGGAGTGGGTTGTCATTTCCTTCTCCAGGNTCCTTTTGCATAGAAAGAAAGAAAGTGAAGTTGCTCAGTTGTGTATGACTCTTTGCGACTCCGTGGACTGTAGCTTGCCAGGCTCCTCTGTCCATGGGATTCTCCAGGCAAGAATACTGGAGTGGGTTGTCATTTCCTTCTCCAGGGGATCTTCCTAACCCAGGGATTGAACCCGGTCTTCTGCATTGCAGGCAGATGCTTTATCCTCTGAGCCACCAGGAAAGTCCCTCCTTTTGTATAATAAAGGCTAAACACCTTCCTCCAGAGTGCTGGCAAATGACTCCAATAAAATATAAGATGTGAAAGCCCCATGTAAATTGCAAAACAATTTATAGTCATGGTTATTAATTAATAACATTCATAACTGTAAATGTATCAATCCTAGGTTATCTATTGTTTTGAAAACATAATATTCAGGGAGCCAATATTACTGATCTTTTTGTTTGGTTTTTGTTGTTTGTTTACTATTTCTTTTTAAACTGCTTTATTTAGATATAAATTATATACAATGAACCACTTCAAATGTGAAATTCAATGATTTGGGGTACATTTATACAGTTGTGAAGCCATGACTACCATTCATTTCCAATTCAACCTCCCCACAGCACTTGACAACTACTAACACAATTTCTGTCTACAGACTTGCCTATTCTGGATATTTTCTAAAAATGTAATCACACAACATGTGGTCTTTCTGCATCTGACTTCTTTCATAATGCCCCTGTGCCCCTGTTCATCCATATTGGAGCATGTATGTCTTTTATGGCCTTTTTATTTCTGAATATAGTCCTTGTGTTAAATTTGCAAATATTTTTGTTAAGCACATTCTGCTGCCACTTTCTTTTCTGCCTTCCTTCTGGTATTAATATTATGTATATGTTGGTATTCTTTTGTGTGTGTGTGTGTATTCTTGATGTTACCCTTCATGTCCCTGAGGCTCTGTTCATTTTTCTTTGATATTTTTTCTCTCTGTTCTTCAGATTAGACAATTTCTATAGCTCAATCTTTAAGTTAACTGATTGTTTCCATTGCCATCTTAAATCTGCTGTTGAGTCCCTCTAGTGGATTTTTCATTTTAATTATTTCTATTTGGTTCTTCTTATATTTTTGTTTCCTTCTTGAAAATCACGAGTTTGTTCATTTTTGTCATGCTTTCCATGAAGTCTTTATTCGTGGTCTCCTTGTCTTCTTTGAACATATTCAAAAGTCTTTGAAGTCTTGTCTGTTAATTACAACATCTGGAAATATTCAGACACAGTTTATGATTGATTTTTTTTTCTTTGTTTGCTAAAATCTGGACATTTTGGGAAGTATAACAACTCTGGATTCTGATTTTTTTCCCCTGAAATTAACTATTACAGATTTTTAAAATTTATTTAGTAATCTGCCCAGGCTAAATCTGAGAAATACATCCCCCAATGATGTATGGCTGCTGATTTCTCTGATTAGTATTTTTGCTATATTCTTTTCTTAAGCTTGGTTTCCTAAGGGTGAATTCTGTGTTCTTGTAGCTTTGTGGCCAGTCAGAAACTGCACAGAGGTTGTCCTCAACCACCTCAAACCTATAAGGGTTCTTTCTATCTTCTGTCAATGGATCTGTGTGTGGGAAAGAGCACAATCAAAGCTCATGCCATTTTCAACTTTGCCAAAGCTTTCATTTTCCATTGGGCTTTTTGTATTTCCTCTGTGCACTGCTTCAGGGTTAATGAACAGAACTGGTCTAAGCTCTCTCAAGTGTCCACTGCACGCTGCACATGTGCACAGTCTCAGACTAAATATGCTTATCACAAGCTCAGATTAGAACTTTTGACCCTCCCCACTGGCTCAACTCCACTGAGAGTATCACTTCTACCAACAATGTCCCTGGACGTGGGCATTGTACACCTCTCCACATTAAGTGAACCAGCCAACTATGGTATAGCCTGCCCAACATGGGCATTGACCGATCTGTGTGTGTGCTTGTGTGCAAATGCATGCACATGTGTATGTGTACAGAAGTGGGGAAGAGTACGTGTGGCACATGAGCATGCCCAAGACAAAACACCAGAGTTCCATGATTATTACTCAGAGTCCAATAGTTTACTCAAGTATAGGTGTCTTCTGGATGTTGGAGGCTTTTGGTTAATTTCCAGGGTGCCTCAAAGGTTGTTTCTGTCAACTTGTAGTGCTTCATAGTTTATAGTCATTTCTTAAGGAGTTGTTTTATAGATTATTACTAGGCCATAGCTAGAAATCTAGCCCAAATCCTGATATTTTAATGGCAGGACTTTATAAAAATGCTATATACATTAGGGCTTTGTAGCTTTTTTGCTTAGTATTTCAAAGATTTACTATAAGAAAAATCATTTTAAACAACTAATTAATAGTTTGACTCATTTGAAAAGACCCTGATGCTGGGAAAGATTGAAGGCAGGAGGAGAAGGGGACAACAGAGGATGAGATGGTTGGATGGCATCACCGACTCAATGGACATGGGTTTGGGTAAATTCCGGGAGTTGGTGATAGACAGGGAGACCTGGCATACGGCAGTCCATGGGGTTGCAAAGAGTCGGACATGACTGAGTGACTGAACTGACCTGAATAATTTTACATGGATTGTACATGGATGTGAAAACCGTTGGGTATACTGGGTTAAATAAAATATATTTTTAAAATTAATTTCACCTATTTTTCCCCTTTTCAGCATGGCTCCCAGAACTTAAAAAATACATATGTATTCTGCATTATATTTCTATTAACCAGTGGGAGTCTATTTCTAACATCCAGTTTATAGAAAGTACTAGAGGCAGAGAAACCTATCACATAATGCAACAGGAATGTAAACAGGAAAATCAAGAGAGTGAGAAACAATCAATTTTCCTCAACACATAAATTGCAAGGAAAAAATTAATAGTGGGAAGGGAAATATAGGAATTGAAAAAGATTTAAGAGACAAAGCTATAAATTCTCATGTGTACATCTTATTTGGATTCTCATGAGAATAAAGAAATGAAAAAACCATACATATATTTATGAAATAGACCCAGAAATCTGAAAATGTACAGCATATCTGATTATATTAAAGATTTATTGTTTAATTGTCTATTTTTAAGGTAAAGCATCTGCCTACAACGCGGGCAACCTGGGCTTGATCCCTGGGGCAGGAAGATCCGCTGGAGAAGAAAATGGCAACCCACTCCAATACTCTTGCCTGGAAAATCCCATGGATGGAGGAGCCCTGTAAGCTACAGTCTGTGGGGTCACAAGGAGTTGGACAAGACTGAGCAACTTCACTTTACTTTTGTCTATTTTTAAGGTGCAATATGGTATAATTAGGTTAAGGACGAGTCTTCATATTTTATAGCCATCTGCTAAAGTTTTATGGATGAAATGATACAATATCTTGAACTTACTTCAAAAAATCTAGTGAGGCAAGAGAGGCACATGAGTCAGGTGTAAATAAAGCAAGACTGTCCATGAGCTGAAAATTATGAAGTAATCTGATGGCTAAATGCTGAGTTCAGTAAATCATGCTCTCTATTTACACATAAGTTTAAAATTTTAGATACTAAAAAGCTAAACTAGCTTCAGAGAATTTTTAATGATTTGGGAAAACCCTAGAATATAATGCTACATGAAAAAAATAAGATATAAAATGAAATTGTAAAAAATTATTAAATCTAGTTTCATGGGAAAAGAACTTGATTACAGAGAACTTTCTGTTAATTTATTATAATTAAGTCCTATTAATTTTTAACCAGAAAAGCAGTACCCCTCATACATAGAGGTTTATTTCCAATTATTAAAAAAAAAACTGAAAGGAAATATATCAAAATACTAATTATAATTATCTCTGTATTGTACTGCGTGATTTTTATTTTCTTTCTATTTTCCCTGTTCTCTACATTGAGGATATATTATCTTTTCATCAGAATATTAGCAATGACAAGTTTTGTGTAGAAAACATGAAATATTTACTGTCCTTTCTGCTTTTTCAATCGATGTTCATATAAGTGTATGGCTACTCAGCCACTCATTAGAAGGTATAGATAAAGAGTATTTTGCATTTTGCAAAGTACTTTAGACATTTTCAACTTTTAAATCTCACATACAGCATTACAATTTCGACACTGACACCCGTCTGACATAGTCCACTGCCAGGATGTTATTGTTCCCACTTTTGCATGAGAAAAGAGAGCCTCAAATATTTGCAAAACACAGCAAGGCAGTAGTAGCAAACTTTGGATGAGAACCCAGGTTTCATTATTTGCTAGTCTGCTGCTCTTTTCACTGTAACATGCTACCTCCCATACAGAGTATCAAACTCAGCATACTATTAATTTGGCAAATAACTACCTTAGGCCCAAATGAATTCAAGTTATTTACATCAATTAACTGCACTATCCATTTTCCTTAACTGCAACTCAGAGCCATGTGCAGGAAAGGCGCTCTCAGATGAAATAACAGGAAGCAGTAGAATTTTGTGACATATGGCATGCTTGCCGATGAAATCAAAGGTATGTTTCATGCCAGTTTTTGGTCTGCAAAGTGTCTTTCATTTCACTAAGAGGTATACTCCATGCCAGGAAATACACAACCTCCTAGCCCATTCTTTTGAAAACTAAACCTGTGAGAGCATGGACTTGGCATGACTTGATGGAATACTGAATGCAATATGCTTGACCCATTTGTGGGTACAAATTATCCAGATTCTCCACTGTGGAGAAGGGCTCTAGGTTGTCATCTGGATTCACCATCAGTTCAAGGGAAGTGGGGATATAACTGAGCCTAAGCTTTATCTCTGGCTAGAGAATGGGGATTTATCATTTCAGAAAATGAAAGTCACTTCCAGAAAAGAAAATAAGAATTTAAACCAGGACACAACCAAGAATACTAAAAGCACAGGGCAACAGTAGCTGAAGGCTTCTATGCAGAATAATATTTTTGCCCTTGGGGGTTGCAAAAATATTATTAGTTGCAAACCTCTAAATAGACCTTAGTTTGACACAGTCATTGCAAGGGAGACTACTTCTCTAACAGGGAAGGAAGATGCTAGAGAGCAAGGCACTGTGGAATATCTGAAGAAGACATTTTTGTAGATTTTTAAGAATAAGAACATTTTACTTCATCAGCTACAAGAACCTTTGCTATCATTTTAATAGAAACTCTCAGGAAAAATAATTTCTGTTTAAGGGAAGAGGTAAAGGGGTTCATGGGTGAGGCAGAGGACTTTTCCAGAAATATCACTATCACTTTGGATGACTTGGTTCCCTAACTGTATAGTCAATCATTTTTACTTGGTAAATCTTGTCTTAACGTGAAGATGACACCTTACTGGAAAGTTGTTTTGTATAGGGGAAGAAATGACATATTCGGCAGTTCGGTGTAAGTGCAGACGTTGGCTAAAGGGAGGAGGATGTATCCTCAAATACCTCTATTATAAAAGAATGAGAAGAAGTATATTGGGAAAAGGTCTTGAGTCAGACAGACCTGGCTTCTATTATCAACTCTTCTATTCCCTTAACTTCATGTTTGCTCATCTATAAAATTAGAATAATGATATCTACCTTGCAATTTTGATGTGAGAATTAACAAAAACATATGCTGGATGTGTTTGGTAGCAAAAAAAAATTGAGAGTAAGCACATCATCAAAGTATCAACAATGGATAGATGATAGAATACTTATGTTGATTACTAGATGATAGCACTAAGGCAAGTTTTGGCTATTTTCTTTCTATTGTCTTATTTTTTTCTTATAATGAACACATTATAATAGCATAATGAGAAAAAGAATATCACATACAATTTTAAAATAATATATGTGATGTTCCTATTCTAGTGTAGGGAACACAGTAAAGATTCATTCCTTATTGGTGGCTGCCATCATCATTGTCATTAATATCATCATCATCTCACTCTTCCTAATAAAGGTGTGAAAATGGAGGTCTAGAGACATTTGGTAGCTTACTTAATTCCATGTATCTCAGAAGCAAGTAAAATGCCTAACATACTGCTTAAAATATACACATTATAAACACTTTTCCCCCTCTGCCAAGCTGTAAGAGTCCTGAAGAAGATACCGGCCTCAAGTTACTGAGAAGGAATTCGTATTTCTACTATTTTTTTTTTTCCCCCACTGAGTCTCATTTGGTGTTTGTTTCAAATATTTAAGGCCCACACTAACTGACTCTGACCCTTTTGTCTTCAAGAAAGCATGTGAATTACAGTCAACTCTCTGTATTCTGGCATTCTGTCAAGAAATCTCTATTGATTGAGGCTTTAACCAGTACTGTAATAGACAATTCTAATGGTGACCCGGAAGAAGAGTCTCAGCTGGAGGTAGGCACCTGCTGAATACCCAAAGAAAGACAATACTCCTTTAAGTTTTACACTAAATATAGTTTACCACATTCTCATTCCTTGGAAGTGGTACAAAGCATAATATTTCATTAAGCTGGGCACCTGGTTATGCAATCATGCAGAATTTATAAAAATACCACTATCACCAAGACACAGACCTCTTGTGCAGGTTCAGTGGCTCATTCATGTCAGACTCTTTTAACCTCATGGACTGTTGCCCACCAGGCTTCTCCTGTCCATCGGATTTTCCAGGAGAAAACTGGAGTGGGTTTCCATTTTCTCCTCCAGGGGATCTTCCCAACCCAGGGATCAAACTTGAATCTTCTGCAGCTCCTGCATTGGCAGGTGGATACTTTACCACTGAGCCACCTGGGAAGCCCCCTGAATCGCCCTCTAGGCCCACTATAACTTTCTTTGATGCAGTGTCACTTTAAAGCATTTACTCATAAGCAACTGTGACTAACACATGGGTGACATCCACTATACTTAGAGATAAGTAGTCATTTATATCTCTAAGGTATCTTGACATTAGAATACACATAGGTTGACAAATGTGGCATGAGCTGTAATCATTTACAAACTCCTTGTCACAAAAAATGAACTGGGTGTGGGTTATCTTTTGGCAATGCTATCAGTGTTTCATATACTACATAGCCTGGACCTCCAACTGTGTTTAATTAAGAGAATATTATAAACATTAATTGGCTGCATTTAATTTTTAAAGCAATTAAAAATTCATAGTTTAAGGGGAAAAAACTAAAAACAATAGACATAGTCTTTGTGCAATGTAATTAATGTTTGGGAAGTAGTCACTGAAGCACAGTATAATGAGGTTGACAAGTCAGTAGCCTCTCTATACAACATCACAACTCAAACATCATTTTAAAAAGCATGGAAAATTCAATATGGCATCAAATATACTGAGTTGCAGTGCCAGTGATGGGGGATATCTGGTAGTTAAAAGTCTGCAGTCTCTAGCCAATATTCAGGATATAGGTTAGAGAAGAATGCTGTACAAAGCAGACACAGGGGGAAATATAAGGAGGTCATCACAACTCAAACATCATTTTAAAAAGCATGGAAAATTCAATATGGCACATCAAATATACTGAGTTGCAGTGCCAGTGATGGGGGATATCTGGTAGTTAAAAGTCTGCAGTCTCTAGCCAATATTCAGGATATAGGTTAGAGAAGAATGCTGTACAAAGCAGACACAGGGGGAAATATAAGGAGGGGTGGTCACATTATTTTGTTCAATAATAATACTAATAGTAGTTCTATTCAAAAATCAGATAATCAGATATATATTAAAGGAGGAGTTATTTCATGTTTTATTTCTTATATTCCCTTTTCCTTGTCCTAAGACCTTTCAATCAATGAAAATGAAACATTAAGGTGTACATTTTGGGGGGGGGGAAAGGCTAGCCCAATTGTATCACATAACTTACTTTTGAATTTTTTTTTTAAACCTTTCTGAGCATGATGGTCAGGGTGACATTTCTCCTTTTAATTAAGAAATGAAATGGAGTTGTCACTTTCATCTAATACTTAAACTTTATGCTGAGGAAGAATTTGAAAGCTTCATGGACTCTTTCAAGTGTTGCTGTCATAGGGCTTACTTGATCGTACACCACTCTCTTTTAGGCAATCTTTTATACACACTTCCCTCTGAATATAAGATAATATAATATGCAACAATCTTAGAAGCACTTACAGCTTTGAATCCTTACAGAGAATATTTAAATGGCTTTTCCATGAAACAAGGGCCTTCCCAGTGGATATATCTCAGCTGTCTCACCAGCAGGCCTTAAGCTGCTATATGTCTTCTTACACTTCAGTGGAATTAACTGTACACCTTGCCCTATGACATTCCTTCACAACATCCTTCACCTAGACCTGGGTTCCTTATAAATCCATAATTTTAAAGGCCTTAAAGTTTTCCTGTGTTTCTCTTACACTGTACTTTACTTTCTCTCTCAAGAATGTTTTTTAGTATGCCAAATTGAGATCCCATGATAATAATGATAACCATCATTTTAAACATGTAGAGAATTCCAATAAGAAGTTCATGATCACAGTCTATGCAATTAGCCTAATTTAAAAAAGAATCAGGTGGTTTTCCTATTAAACACTTGATTGAAATCTCACCCCTATGAACCTATGCTAATTAAAATAATATTAAGGGAAGTTATATATATAAGATATTCATCTCAGCATTGTTTAGAGATCTGAAATATTTGGGGGAAAATCCAATGGGTCAAAGTAGGGAAATAGCTATATTTTGGTATACCACTTGATTTGCTATAATGTCATCATTAATAGTGAAGATAAAACTATGCAGAGACTTAAAAACTTGTATATGATACAATTTAATTGAAGGAAAAAGAAATACATCTTATTGTTTATAACTAAGTCAAAACAAATCTGTGCATAAAAAGGACCAAATGGAAACACCTAAAAAGGACCAAATGAAAATGCATGAAAATGACAGCAGATAATCTTAACTGTAGCATACTGCCCACATGTTCTCCATTTTATATATATCTTTTTATCTTAAAAGATCACATAAGATTGTCTTAAAAGATATTTATGTGATTTCAGCGAAAGATTTCATACTTCCTAACTACCTTTATGTTTCTCTCCCTAGGAATTTAGAAGACAATCTCTAGAACCATGAACTCTGGCTGATTGATTCAAGCATTTACATTAACATGAGATTATTGGTTGTTCCTCAAACAATCTGAAAACTTACTGTTGCTTAAAGTTCAAAGTGGTAGCTATTTTTGGAGTCAGGTTTGACTGACTCAAGATAATGGATTGTTTCTTACTGATTAAAAATTCACTGAAAGAAATAGCAGTAGTTTATACAGGGGAAAAAAAAATGTTTTCCTGTGACAGATAAAGAGAACAGTACGTGAACCAAGAACTCCCAGATGTTCAAGCTGGATTTAGAAAAGGCAGAGAAACCAGAGATCAAATTGCCAACATCTATTGGATCACAGAAAAACCAAGAGCATTCCAGAAAGACAGCTACTTCTGCTTCATTAACTACACTAAAGCCTTTGACTGTGTGGATCACAACAAACTGTGGAAAATTCTTCTTTTGTTTTAATTAATTACTTCATTTTAATTGGAGGAGAATTACTTTACAATATTGTGATGGTTTTTGCATACATCGACATGAGTCAGCCATGGATGCACATGTCCCCCTATCCTGAAACCCCCTCCCACTTCCCTCCCTGCCCCATCCCTCTGGGTTGTCACAGAGGACCAGCTTTGAGTGCTCTGTTTCATGCATTGAACTTGCACAGGTCATCTATTTTACATATGGTAATATACATGTTTCAATGCTAGTCTCTCAAATGACCCCACCCTTGCCTTCTCCCAAACAGACCAAAGGTCTGTTTTTTAAATCTGTGTCTCTTTTGCTGCCTTGCATATAAGATCTTTCTAGATTCCATATATATGCATTAATATACAGTATTGCTGTTTCTCTTTCTGACTTACTTCACTCTGTGTAATAGGCTCTAGTTTATTCTACCTCATTAGAACTGATTCATGCTCCTTTTATAGCTGAGTAATAATCCATTATGTATATGTACCACCACTTCCTTATCCATTCATCTGCCGATGGACATCTGGGTTGCTTCCATGTCTTAGCTATTGTGAACAGTGCTGCGATGAACATTAGGGTACATGTCTCTTTCAATTCTGGTTTCCTCAGTGTGTATGCCTAGCAGTGGGATTGTTAGGTCGTATGGCAGTTCTATTCTCAGTTTTTTAAGGAATATCTGCACTGTTCTCCATAATGGCTGTACCAGTTTGCATTCCCACCAACAGCGTAAGAGGTTTCCCTTTTCTCCACACCCTCCAGCATTTACTGTTTGCAGACTTTTTGATGGTGGCCATTCTGAACTGTGTGAGATGACACCTCATTGGGGTTTTGATTTGCATTTCTCTAATAATGAGTGAGATTGAGCACCTTTTCATGTGTTATTAACGATCTGTATGTCTTCTTTGGAGAAATGCCTGTTTAGTTCTTTGGCCCACTTTTTGATTGGGTTGTTCATTTTTCTGGTATTGAGCTACATGAGCTGCTTGTATATTTTGGAGATTAATCCTTTGTCAGTTGTTTTGTTTGCTACTATTTTCTCCCATTCTGAAGGCTACCTTTTCACCTTGCTTATGGTAATGGGATCATACATATCAATAATTACCTTAAATGCAATGGGTTAAATGCCCCAATCAAAAGACAAAGACTGGCCGAATGGCTACAAAAATAACCCCCCTAAACATCTGTCTACAAGAGACACCTCAAATCTAGGGATACATACAGACTGAAAGTGAGGTGCTGGCAAACTGTGGAAAATTCTTAAAGAGATAGGAATGTCAGACCACCTTACCTGCCTCCTGTGAAATCTATATGCAAGTCAAGAAGCAACAGTGAGAACTGGACATGGATCAACAGACTGAATCAAAATTGGGAAAGGGGTACGTCAAGGTTGTTTATTGTCACCCTGCTTATTTAACTTCTATGCAGAGTACATCATGGGCTTCCCTGGTGGCTCAGACGGTAAAGCGTCTATCTACAATGTGAGAGACCTGGGTTCGATCCCTGGGTCAGGAAGATCCCCTGGAGAAGGAAATGGCAACCCACTCCAGTACTATTGCCTGGAAAATCCCATGGACAGAGGAGCTTGGTAGGCTACAGCTGAGTGACTTCACTAGTGATTAGAGTGAGTGAAGTGAAGTCTCTCAGTCGTGTCCGACTCTTTGCGACCCCGTGGACTGTAGCTCGCCAGGCTCCTCCGTCCATGGGATTCTCCAGGCGAGAATACTGGAGTGGGTTGCCATTTCCTTCTCCAGGGGATCTTCCCCCAACCCAGGGATCGAACTCAGGTCTCCCGCATTGCAGGCAGATGCTTTAACCTCTGAGCCACCAGGGAAGCCCCGTGATTAGAGTACATCATGAGAAATGCTGGGCTGCATGAAGCACAAGCTGGAATCAAGATTGCCGGGAGAAATATCAATAACCTCAGGTATGCAGATGACACCACCCTTATGGCTGAAAGTGAAGAGGAATTAAAGAGCCTCTTGATGAAGGTGAAAGAGGAGAGTAAAAAGAGCTGGTTTAAAACTCAGTGTTCAAAAAATTAAGATCATGGCATTTGGTCCCATCACTTCATGACCAATAGATGGAGAAACAATGGAAACAGTCGCAGACTTTATTCTGGGGGGCTCCAAAATCACTGCAGATGGTGACTGCAGCCATGAAATTAAAAGACGCTTGCTCCTTGGAAGAAAAACTATGACCAACCTAGATAGCATATTAAAAAGCACAGACATTACTTTGCTGACAAAGTTCTGTACAGGCAAAGCTATGGTTTTTCCAGTAGTCATGTATGGATGTGAGAGTTGGACCATAAAGAAGGCTGAATGCTGAAGAATTGATGTTTCTCAACTGTGGTGTTGAAGAAGACTCTTGAGAGTCCCTTGGACTTCAAGGAGATCAAACCAGTCAGTCCTAAGGGAAATCAGTCCTGAATATTCATTGGAAGGACTGATGCTGAAGCTGAAGTTCCAATACTTTGTCCACCTGATGCAAAGAACTGACTCATTGGGAAAGAGCCTGATGCTGGAAAAGACTGGAGGCAGGAGGAGAAGGGGACGACAGAAGATGAGATGGTTGGATGGCATCACCGACTCCATGAACAAGAGTTCAAGCAAGCTCCAGGAGATGGTGAAGGACATGCAAGCCTGGTGTGCTGTAGTCCATGGGGTTGCAAAGAGTTAACCACAACTAAGCAACTGAACAACAACAATAAGGAACAGGTTTGTGGTTGCCAAAGGGGGAGGGGGAGGGAAGGATTGGAATTTTATGATTATCAGATGCAAACTAGCATATATAGGATGGACAAACAATGAGGTCCTAATGTATAGCCCAAATATCTACGGTATATTCAATATCCTGTGATAACCCATAATGGAAAAATATGAAATGGAATACATATATATATATACATATATATGACTGAATCACTTTGATGTACAGCAGAAATCAACACAATACTTTAAGTCAACTATTCCTCAATACAATATTTTTTAAAAATGATTACTCTGGGTAATTTTAGAATTATGGGAAGGATGGAGTGCAGGATTATTGAAGAGAGGGAGAATCAAGTGCCTAGACTTTAGGAAGCACTGGCTGTGGAATTTGAAATTTATCTATTTCTTCACCACCACCAAATAAAGTGGAAGACATATTAGGAATAAAGGTAAAGGTATAAATACAGATCCCACAGACATTAAGCAGGATAATGACAGCTTTACAGCAATAAAAATATAGATAAAATGGGAATTTTTAATTAGAAAATTCATACTAGAAGCAATAGAAGTGGCAAATTTATACAAGATACAATAGAAAATCTAATTACCCTCATATCTATTAAAGACATTGAACCTGTAGTTTTCAAACTAATTTCAAAAGGTAAGTTTTGACCCAGATGATTTTATTTGTGGATTCTATCAAACATTTGAAAACTAAATAACAACCATCTTAGACTATTTCAGAAAATAGAGGAAGAAATATTCCCAACTCATTTTTCAAGGCAAGTATAATACCAATAACTAAACCTGACAAGGGCATTGCAAGAAAAAATTGTGCATCATTATCTGTCATAAACATAGATATCATCAAAGGTAATCAAGCAGTATATAGAGTAAATCATAAGTACATGTACATAGGGTTTATCACAGGGATGCAAGATGAGTATAACATTCAAAAACTAATCAATGTTATTCACACTATTGAGAGGATAAAAGATAACATCATTTGATCACCTCAAAAAGTACAGAAAATATTTGACAAAGCTTTTAACACTCATTTTAAGTTTAAAAAAAAAACTTTTGCCAAGTATATAAAAAAAAGGGAAATTTCTCAACCTGAAAAGGGTATCTATAAAACATTTGTGGTTAATATAATACTTAATCATTACAGACTAAAAATTTTTCTCCTAAGATGAGAAACAAAAAAAGGATGTATGGACTCACAACTTCTAGTCATCATGTACTACAGGTCCTAGACTATGCAAGAATGTATACAAAAATATAAAGTAAAGGAGATACAGGTTTTTGAAGAAAGAAGTAAAACTGTTTTTATTTGCAATATAGAGAATCCTGTGGGCTTCCCTGGGGGCTCAGATGGTAAAGAGTCTGCTTACAATTCAGGAGACCCTGGTATGATTCCTGGGTGGTGAAGATCCCTGGTAGAGCGCATGGCAACCTGCTCCAGTATTTTTGCCTGGAGAATTTCATGTACAAAGGAGCCTGGTGGGTTACAGTCCATGGGGTCTCAAAGAGTCAGATGTGACTAAGCGACTAACACATACATATAGAAAATCCTAAGGTGCTAACAAATTAACTACTAGAAACTAATCAGTGAATTTAGAAGGGTCACATGATTTATGATCAATACATGAAAATTATAAATTAAATAAGCAGGGTAACTATAGAGGGATTGGGGGGCAGGAGGAGAAGGGGACGACAGAGGATGAGATGGCTGAATGACATCACCAACTCCATGGACGTGAGTTTGAGTGAACTCTGGGAGTTGGTGATGGACAGGGAGGCCTGGCGTGCTGTGATTCATGGGGTCGCAAAGAGTCGGACACAACTGAGCGACTGAACTGAACTGGACTGATATGAAAATTAGTGGCATTTCTGCATACTAGCAACAAAAAACTGGAAAATTAAATCTAAAATGCCAGCAACTATAGCATAAACTAAAATAGAAAATATTTAAGAAAAACTTTAACAGAAATGTGCAAGACCTCTATGCTTAAAACTATGAGATGTTACTGAGAGAAATTAAGCAATATTTAGATAAGTATAGAAATACACTATGTTCATGGATATATACCATTAAGACGTTAATTCTCCCAAATTGCTTCCTCAATTGAAATAACAGCCTTTTTTTTCCTAGCAACTGACAAGCTAATTTTAAAATTTATATGGAAAAACATGTAGCTCAGAATAGTCAGAACAATCTTGAAAAAGAACAATGTTGAAGGAGTTATGCTACTTGATTTTAAAGTGCATTACAAGATGACAATAACCAAGAATGTATAGCATTGATACAAGAAAAGACAAATAGACCAATGGAACAAAATGGAAGCAGTTTCTTAAAAAAGCCTATGTGGGGAAAAAAAAATCTGAGACCCTAGACCTGGTTTGAGGATATATAAAAATGTATTCATTAATTCATGATCTTTATATTACCCATAGCATCTTCCATTGTTCTGGCACATAGCTGGTGTTCATCAAATATTTGTTGAATAAATCTATCTTAAGCATTTAATCTAATTAATTCTCTGTGGTAACTGATATCATCATATTATTTGGAAATAATCTAACTCCATCAACCTAAAAATTAATCATCTATGTATAAAAGCAGGAATCAACATTGCCAGGAAAAATATCAATAACCTCAGATATGCAGATGACACCACCCTTATGGCAGAAAGTGA
>SJYX01002461.1:133667-144306 GCA_006410675.1 Oreotragus oreotragus
GCATTAGTATGTGCACTGTGAGTGAGTGGGATCACAGAAAAAGGCTCTCAGAAAGAATTATTTTCTACTCATTTTGCCTAAACCATTAATCGCTACTAAACTATACTGCAGATCCTCTCTCAAACATATATCCTCTCTCAAATACTGAGCCTGGTACTTAGTATGGTCAGTTTCATTAATTCAAAGGTGACTTTCTAAATCCAACTCCAAATCAGAAACTCCCTTTTATGGTTTTGTTATACTTAATGAGGATTTTAAACTCCACCTTTTAATTTTTAGGTTAATTGTGACCCAGGGGACACTAGTTACCTTTTGACACTCCCCCAAATTACTTGTTAACTGGAAGACATGCACTCAAACTGAAGTCAAGAGGGTCAGGAGGAAAAGCAGTAGCTTCCAGGCAAGGAGGGGAGGAAAGGTTTTCTTGCAAAGCCACTTAGCAAAACCATTTAGCTGGAGGGCATTGTGCCAGTTTCAAAGATAAAGCTCCTAACAATTTCTGTATCCTTGCTCAGAAGCAAAATATATTTTTTGCAATCAAGAATTTCTTTCCTTTTTTTTTTTTTTGGAGGGAGCAGGTACATCCAGCTCCTCAGTAAAATAATGTAAGTCCAGAAACAGGGCGAATTGACACATGCAGTGTCTCTCTCTTGCCTCTAGTACATTTAAATCATATTCAGTTATTGTCTTTTCTAGTAATGGAGGCTTCAAAGCCATTTTTAAAAGGAAATCTACCATCTTAATTCCTGGTTGTATCGATATCGACTAATACAACTATTGTAGCAGTTAACACAGTGATGCAAGTGGCTACAGGTAGCAGTATCAATCAACCAGCACAATGACAGACTGGTGGTTGCTTAGGCCTTGGGGTGGGGATGAGGTTTGTATGTGTTATAAGGTGAAAATGTCCTAAAACTGACCAGTGTCACACGCATATATCCATGAATGTACTCAAAGAAACACATTGATGGGTGATTTGTTTAAATGGGCAAACTATATGGTATGTTAATTATATCTTAAAGTTATTATAAAAAATACTGGCAGGAAAAATGTAGTAATCAAGAGTGCTAGATGTCTATCTAGAGGCTAAATTTCAGTTCTTGGACTTTTTAGCCTATGGGACCTTGGGTAAATTATGAAGTAGCTTGAGTAATATTATGAAGCTGCAATTTTCAAATCTGTAAAAATGGAGAAAACAAATAGTACTTATGCACATACCATTGTTGTGAACATTCAATACTATCATGTGTGGCAGAATGCTTAGCCTAATACCTAGTACTCAGTAAGTGCTCAATGTTGGCTATTACTCTTTCCCTTAAAAAAAATAGTAACAGCTTTAACGAGATCTAATTCACATATTATAAAATTCACCCTTAAAAAAGTATACAATTCAGTGATTTTTAATATAACTAAATAATTGTGCAACCATCACCAGTATCTAAATCCAGAATATTCCAATCAACCAAGAAAGAGTTCGAGTTAGTTCTTTAATTCTTCTTTGCTTTCTGCCATAATGGTGGTGTCATCTGCATATCTGAGGTTATTGATATTTCTCCTGGCAATCTTGATTCCAACTTGTGCTTCCTCCAGCCCAGTGTTTCTCATGATGTACTCTGCATATAAGTTAAATAAGCAGGGTGACAATATACAGCCTTGACATACTCCTTTGCCTATTTGAACCAGTCTGTTGTTCCATGTCCAGTTCTAACTGTTGCTTCCTGACCTGCATACAGATTTCTCAGAAGGCAGATCAGGTGGTCTGGTATTCCCATTTCTTGAAGAATTTTCCACAGTTTGTTGTGATCTACACAGTCAAAGGCTTTGGCGTAGTCAATAAAGCAGAAGTAAATGTTTTTCCAGAACTCTTGCTTTTTTGATGATCCAGTGGATGTTGGCAATTTGATCTCTGGTTCCTCTGCCTTTTTAAAATCCAGCTTGAACACCTGGAAGTTCAAGGTTCATGTACTGTTGAAACCTGGCTTGGAGAATTTTGAGCATTACTTTACCAGCATGTGAGATGAGTGCAATTGTGCAGTAGTCTGAGCATTCTTTGGCATTGCCTTTCTTTGGGATTGGAATGAAAACTGACCTTTTCCAGTCCTGTGGCCACTGCTGAGTTTTCCAAATTTGCTGGCATATTGAGTGCAGCACTTTCACAAAATCATCTTTTAGGATTTGAAACAGCTCAACTGGAATTCCATCACCTCTGCTAGCTTTGTTTGTAGTGATGCTTCCTAAGACCCACTTGACTTCACCAATAATCTACTTATGTTTCTTTGGATTTGACTGTTTGGGACATTTCATATAAATGGAATCATATAATGTGTGGCCTTTTGTGTGTGGCTTTTTCACTTAGCATAATATTTTTGAGGCTTACCCGTGTTGTAACATGCATCGGAACTTTATTCCCTTTTATGTCTGAATAATATTCCCTGGCAAGGATATTTCACATTTTGCTTATCCATTCATCACATGATGGACATTTTGTGAATTTCTATTTTTTGGCTATTATGAATAATGCTGCTTTGAACATTCAAGTAAGTTGACACTTTTGTTGTTGTTGTTGCTGCTGTTTTTCATCAAGAAGGGGGATCAAAAGTCCTGTGTACCTTCCTACCCAACATCCTGTATCAATACAGAAGGTCCTGATGGCCAAGATATGTGTAGGATAAAATGGTAACATTTTAAATATTCACAACTGACAGACTATAAAAGTAAATCATCTTTCTAAACAATGAAAAAGGAAAACATCTACTTATATTTTATTTATTTATATTTTATATTGTGGTAAGCCTCAAAAATATTATGCTAAGTGAAAAAGCCACACACAAAAGGCCACACATTATATGATTCCATNAATATTCACAACTGACAGACTATAAAAGTAAATCATCTTTCTAAACAATGAAAAAGGAAAACATCTACTTATATTTTATTTATTTATATTTTATATTGTGGTAAGCCTCAAAAATATTATGCTAAGTGAAAAAGCCACACACAAAAGGCCACACATTATATGATTCCATTTATATGAAATGTCCCAAACAGTCAAATACAAACAAATAGCTGTGAAAAGAAGAGAAGTTAAAGGCAAAGGAGAAAAGGAAAGATATACCCATTTGAATCCAGAGTTCCAAAGAATAGCAAGGAGAGATAAGAATCCTTCCTCAGTGATCAATGCAAAGAAATAGAGGAAAACAACAAAATGGAAAAGACTAGACATCTTTTCAAGAAAATTAGAGATAGCAAGGGAACATTTCATGCAAAGATGGCCACAATAAAGGACTGAAATGGTATGGACCTAACAGAAGCAGAAGATATTAAGAGGTGGCAAGAATATACAGGACTATACAAAAAAGATCTTCATGACCCAGATAACCACGATCATGTGATCACTCACCTAGAACCAGACATCCTGGAATGTGAAGTCAAGTGGGCCTTAGGAAGCATCACTACAAACAAAACTAGCAGAGGTGATGTAATTCCAGTTGAGCTATTTCAAATCCTAAAAGATGATTCTGTGAAAGTGCTGCACTCAATATGCCAGCAAATTTGGAAAACTCAGCAGTGGCCACAGGACTGGAAAAGGTCAGTTTTCATTCCAATTCCAAAGAAAGGTAATGCCAAAAAATGTTCTAACTACCACACAATTGCACTCATCTCACACACTAACAAAGTAATGCTCAAAATTCTCCAAGCCAGGTTTCAACAGTACATGAACCTTGAACTTCCAGATATTCAAGCTTAATTTAGAAAAGGCAGAGAAACCAGAGATCAAATTGCCAACATCTGCTGGATCATCAAAAAAGCAAGAGAGTTCCAGAAAAATATCTACTTCTGCTTTACTGACTACGCCAAAGCCTTTGACTGTGTGGATCACAATAAACTGTGGAAAATTCTTTGAGATGAGAATACCAGATCACTTCACCTGCCTCCTGAGAAATCTGTATGTAGGTCAAGAAGCAACAGTTAGAACTGGACATGGAACAACAGACTGGCTGCAAATTGAGAAAGGAGTACATCAAGGCTGTTTATTGTTAACCTGTTTATTTAACTTATATACAGAGTACATCATGAGAAATGCTGGACTGGATAAGCACAAGCTGGAATCAAGTTTGCTGGGAGAAATATCAATAACCTCAGATATGCAGATGCAACTACTCTTATGGCAGAAATGGAAGAGCTAAAGAGGCTCTTGATGAAATTCAAAGAGGAGACTGAAAAAGCTGGCTTAATCTCAACATTCAGAAAACTAAGATCATGGAATCTCGTCCCATCACTTCATGGCAAATAGATGGGGAAACAGTGGGAAAAAAGCTATGTTTTTTCTAGTAGTCATGTACAGATGTGAGTGTTGGACTAAAAGGAAAGTTGAGTGCAGAAGAATTAATGCTTTTGAACTGTGGTGTTGGAGAAGACTCGAGATTCCCTTGGACTGCAAGGTGATCAAACCAGTCAATCCTAAAGGAAATAAATCCTGAATATTCATTAGAAGGACTGAAACTGAAGCTCCAATACTTTGGCCACCTGATGGGAAGAACTGACTCATTTGAAAAGACTGAGAAAGATTGAAGCAGGAGAAGAAGGGGACGACAGAGGATGAAATGGTTGGATGCCATCACAAAGCAATGGACATGAATTTGAGCAAGCTCCAGGATTTTATGATGGACAGGGAAGCTTCACGTGCTGCAGTCCATGAGGTTGCAAAGAGCTGGACACGACTGAGTGACTGAACTGAAACTGGCATATAACATCATATTAATTTCAGGTGTATTAATGATTTGATATTTTTATTCATTGTGAAATGATCATAATATGTTTAATTAACAATCTGTCACAGTTTCCATTTCTTTCTTGCACTGAGAACTTTTAACAATTTACTTTCTTAGCAACCTCCAAAGATGCAATAGAGCATTATTAATCATATTCACCCAGGTCTATATTATATCCCCATGATTTATTTTATAACTGGATGTTTGAACCTTTAGACCCCCTCCTCCCATTTTGCCAGCCCCCACCCTCCAGCTCTGGCAATGACCAACCTGGTCTTTCTATCTAGGAGCGTGGCTTGTTTCTTTTATTTTTTAAGTTCCAAATATAAGTGTGATCATACAGTATTTGTCTTTCACTTCTTGACTATTTCATTTAGCATAATACCTCAAGGTCTATCCATCTCATACCTGGCAAGATTTAATTCTTTTTTATGGTTGAATGATGTCCCATTTTGTGCGTGTATATTTATATATAAAATAACATTTTCTCTATCCATTCATCCATTAGTGGACACTTAGATTGTTTCCAAGTCTTGGTTATTGTAAATAATGCTACAGTGAAAATGGGATACATAAATCTTTTCTAATTAGTGCTTACATTTCCTTTGGATACCTACCCAGATGAGAGATACCTGGATCATATGATAGTTTCATTTTTAACTTTTTAAGAAACCTCCAAAGTGTTTTCATAATGGCCGTACCAGTTTATATTCCCACCAACAATGTACAGGGGTTCACTTTTCTCCACATCCTCACCAATAACTTCTACCTCTTGCATTTTTAATAATAACCATCCTACTAGGTCATATCACCAGGTGCTATCTCATTGTGGTTTGATTTGTATTTCCCTGATGATTACTGTTATTGAGTTCCTTTTCATAAATCTATTGACCATGTGTGTGTCTTATTTGGAATAAGTCTATTCAGGCCATTTATCTATTTTAAAAATCTGGTTATTTGCGTTTTACCTACTGAGTTGTAGGCGATCCTTTTATATTTGGATATTAGTACCTTATTAGAAACATGATTTGCAGATCTTTCCCTTTCCCTAGCTTGACTTTTAATTTTTTCAGTTATTACCATTGCTATACAGAGGTTCTCAATTCAATATAATTAATTCCCACACTTTCATTTTTGTTTTAGTTGTCTGTGCTTTGGTGTCATATTCCAAACCATTATATTAAAAAAAAAAATCACTGCCAAGAAAAATATCAAGAAAACTTTATCTTATGCTTCTTCAAGAAGTTTTATGGTTGTAGGTCTCACACTTAAGTCATTCATTTATTTCAAGTTAATTTCTGTGTATGGTGCAAGATAAGGGTCCAATTTCATTCTTCTGCATGCAGACACCAGTTTTCCCAACACCACTTACTGAAGAAACTATTCTTTCCCTATCTTGTATTCCTTGGTTCCTTTGTCAAACATTAGTTGACTTTTGTGTGTGTTTTCATTCTTCTTTCTTTGTGTTCCTCCAACTGGCTAATTTCAAATGACCTCTGTGAGTCATCTGAAAGGAAGATGGTTCTTCCTTCTGCATGATCAAGTCTGCTATTGAAGCTCTCTATTGAATTTTTCTGTCCTATCACTGTATCCTTCAGCTCTAGGACTTTTGTTCCACTCTTTTGACAGTTTCTATTTCTTTATCAAGCTTCTCATTTTGCTAATGCATTGTTTCCTGATTTATTTTAGTTGTCTATTGCTGTTTCCTTGCATCTCACTGAGCTTCTTTAGGAGGATTATATGAATTCTTTGTTAGGCATTTCATAGATCCCCATTTCTTTGGGGTTGGTTACTGAAATGTTATTAGTTTCTTTGGGTGGTGTCTTGTTTGCCTGGTTCTTCACAATCTGTGCAACCTTGAATTGGTGCTTGTGAATCTGAAGAAGCAAGTTTCTCTCCCAGTCTTTAAAGAGTAATTTTAGCTGCTGAAGTCTTCTTGTCAGGTCCCTCATCTGATGGTACTGCCTCAGAGTCACAGTCAAGCCATTTGGAGCTAGGTGATGTTGCTCATTGTGGGGGCTGTTCCCAGGGTCTCAGTAAGTGTGGATTCAGTCTGGTCCCTGAGTACATGAGACTGCCTCTAGGACCTTGGTCAGTAGCACTGGCACTGTGACAAGGGTTCTCCAGTGTTGGCAGACAGCAAACCTGTCACCAGCTGTGCAAACAGCTGTGGCTCCTTCTGAGTCTCTGGGAAGGCTCCCAACAGGTCACTGGGCAGGTAGGATTGGCCCCAGATAACAGCTGAGTGGGGCTTTAACCAAGTAACAGGGCAGCTTCAGGGTCCGCAATTGGGACCAAAGATTAAAGGACCACCTCAGAGGCACAGACAGGCATATCTCCCTGTGGGTCCCTGGGCAGACAGGACTATTCCCAGGCTATGGCTGCAAGGAGGTGGAGCCAGGTTACAGGACTGTTTCGAGGTCCACAGTTGGACCAAGGCTAGCAGGTCTACCTCCAAAGGCAGAGACAGCCATGTCTCCCAGCTGGCTCCTAGGTACACAAGAGTATTCTTGGCCCAAGGCTTAGAGGGGCTTGAGCTGAGTTATAGGGCCATTTCAATATCTTCAGCTGGACCGATGTCAAAGGGCCTGCTTCAGGGGCATGGATGGGTATGTGTCCTACCCGGTCTCTGAGCAGGCCATGGCTAATGTTGCCACGTGTTGTCAACTCATGGCTGAGAGGGGCTGGAACTGAGTCACAGGGCCATTTCAGGATATGAAGGTCTGTCTCAGGGCACAATCAGGCATGTCTCCTGTCTTGTCCCCAGGCAGACAGGACTGCATGCTGTGAGGGACTGGAGCTGGGTCATAGTCAGACAAGATTGAGTTCAGCAGGCCTGTTATCTGGGGTATGGTCAGATAGGACTTCTGCTAAATTCTTCAGCAAATGGTGATGGTGCAGCAGGACCAAAGCCAAATGGGTCTATAGCTGAGTCCACAAGGGACAGAATGTTTCTGGGGACAATGTTTGGGGAATCGGCCACCTGGTAGGGGCCTGACTTCTCAAAATGCCCTCCTCAGTGTTAGACTATACTGGGGTTTTACAATCTCCTACCTGAAGCTCAAAGCTTTCACAAAGGTGCTTTTGTCTGTGAATGGCTGTCAAATTATTGTTGCTGACGAGGCATATGAGTGTGATACGTTCTATACCGCCATCTTGCTGGTGTCTGCCCATTTTTAATTGGATTATTACCTTTTAAATTATTGGCTTGTAAGAGCTCCCTATATATTCTGGACATAAGTTCTTTATCACATAAACAGTTTGCAAATATTTTCCCCATTCTTTCTTGATGATATCTTCCACATCCCCCTCCTTCACCTTCACCCTCCATCTTTCACTTTTATTATTGCTGGTGCTGTTGTTATGATTATTATTACTTCATCTATAGTTAGTAAAAATGTGCTCATTAGAAATACTTATGCAGCGACATTCCCATTCATGTTTCCTTGTAATTTCTAAATGATTCTGATGTAACCAACACAGGCAGATTACTCCAGAACCCGACAGCTGGAGAAGTACAGAATCCTCAAAGTGACAGCAGAAACAGTGTCAAATGTCAGCCAGAAAGCAGGGTCTTAGGGGGCATTTAATGTGCTGTTGAAAATAACCAGTGAAGCTAACCAATCATACTTAGGGAGACAGACCAAAATCACAGAAAATCGGGAAATCTTAAATGGATGGGGTCAAATAGGAACAGCACCAAATGGCTCTTCAAATGGTTGTTTTTTGCATTGCTTTACTTTTTATTGTCCCATAAATTAAAAGAAATGCAGAAATGAGAACACATAATTAAAGTGGAATGCTATCCTTTTCAATTACTGAAGTAACTGGATACAGTGGAGATAAAGCTTTTAATTTTAAAAAAAGACACTTTATATTGGAAAGGGCCCAGCCAGCCTCTGAAACTTTCCTTGCCCTCCTGTAGGAGCAACTCAATTCCTACCATAGTGCCACACAGAAAACAGCCAGATTTTTCTGCTCCTTGAGAGACATCATCATCATAACAATAATATGAAAAGGACATTTTGCACATGAAGACTAATATTGTTAAAAAAAAAAAAAAAACCCTGCAACCCAAAGGACAGATCCCTCAGATAAAACAGATAATACAATTTCCACCCTGCTGCTCACCAGTACCAAGTACTCTTATGAGTAAAACATGGGTGTTTCAGGCTTTGCCAACAGAAAACACAAGTATAGAAATGGTTGTTCACCCAAGCCCATTTTCCTAAAGTGGCACAGATTTAAATAAACTCTAAGGTAGTAGAAATGGAGAAGGCAATGGCACCCCACTCCAGTACTCTTGCCTGGCAAATCCCATGGGTGGAGGAGCCTGATAGGCTGCAGTCCATAGGGTCGCGAAGAGTTGGACACGACTGAGCGACTTCACTTTCACTTCTCATTTTCATGCATTGGAGAAAGAAATGGCAACCCACTCCAGTGTTCTTGCCTGGAGAAACCCTGGGATGTGCGGAGCCTGGTGGGCTGCCTTCTATGGGGTCACAGAGAGTCAGACATGACTGAAGTGACTTAGCAGCAGCAGCAGCAAGGTAGTAGAAAAGTTCCAATACTTTGGCCACCTAATGCCAAGTACTGACTCATTAGAAAAGACCCTGATGCTGGGAAAGATTGAAGGCAGGAGAAGGGGATGACAGAGGACAAGATGGTTGGATGGCATCACCGACTCAATGAACATGAGTTTGAACAAGCTCTGGGAATTGGTGATGGACAGGGAAGCCTGGTGTGCTGCAGTCCATGGGGTCGCAAAAAGTCAGACATGACTGAGCGACTGAACTAAACTGAACTGANAGAAGGGGATGACAGAGGACAAGATGGTTGGATGGCATCACCGACTCAATGAACATGAGTTTGAACAAGCTCTGGGAATTGGTGATGGACAGGGAAGCCTGGTGTGCTGCAGTCCATGGGGTCGCAAAAAGTCAGACATGACTGAGCGACTGAACTAAACTGAACTGAAGGTAGTCAGTTGACATGATAGTTGCTATTATTTAAAAAAATAAAGGTAGAAATTGACTGAAAATGGAGGGAAGAAAAAAAATAGTGATTGAAAATTTACTACGCTCTATTTTGACTGAGATTAAACAAAGTTGTGTTCGCGCTCAGTTACTTAGTCATGCTCGACTCTGAGACTCCGTGGACTACAGCCACCAGGCTCCCTGTCCATGGAATTTTCAAGGCAAGAATACTGGACTGGGTTTGTCATTTCCTCCTCCAGTGAATCTTCCTCACCCAGGAACTGAACCCGTGTCTCCTGTGGCTCCTGCAGTGGCAGGAAGATTCTTTACCACTGAGCCAGCTGGGAAGCTTGAGATGACTCCAAAATCAAATATCTAATCTACAACTGATAAAGTCCTCTTTGGGGAAGATGGTAGGTGTGGGAGCCAGCTTGTAAAAATATTTATATCATATGACTAGCCTTTCTTCACAAGTTCAAATTCCATTCTGCTGACAGAACGTGGTCCACTGGAGAAGGGAATGGCAAGCCACTTCAGTATTCTTGCCTTGAGAACCCCATGAACAGTATGAAAAGGCAAAATGATAGGATACCAAAAGAGAATCTCCCCAGGTCATTAGGTGCCCAATATGCTACTGGAGATCAGTGGAGAAATAACTCCAGAAAGAAGGAAGGGATGGAGCCAAAGCAAAAACAATACCCAGTTGTGCATGTGACTGGTGATAGAAGCAAGATCCGATGCTGTAAAGAACAATATTGCATAGGAACCTGGAATGTCAGGTCCATGAATCAAGGCAAATTGGAAGTGGTCAAACAAGAGATGGCAAGGGTGAACGTCGACATTCTAGGAATCAGCGAACTAAAATGGACTGGAATGGGTGAATTTAACTCA
>SJYX01002461.1:146718-303672 GCA_006410675.1 Oreotragus oreotragus
TGACTCATTGGAAAAGACTCTGATGCTGGGAGGGATTGGGGGCGGGAGGAGAAGGGGATGACCGAGGATGAGATGGCTGGATGGCATCACGGACTCGATGGACGTGAGTTTGAGTGAACTCTGGGAGATAGTGATGGACAGGGAGGCCTGGCGTGCTGCGATTCATGGGGTCGCAGAGAGTTGGACACGACTGAGCGACTAAACTGAACTAAACTGAACTGTTTACTAGCAGCATGACCTTGAGCAAGTTATTGAACTTTTCTAAATGGGAACTTCTGTGAGGATTAAGTGAGTTAATATACTAAAGCAATTTTCTCATTTGCAAAATCAGGCGACTGGCTTTGACTGGTGGTTTTCAAATTATTTCCAGGGTTTCAAGGTCTCTCTAGGCTGCCTCTACTTGAAGGAAAAAAGAATGGATCCACATTGGTAGCTGCCTTAGGATGGAGTGTGGCCAAGCAGCAGCACTGTTACCCTCTTTCATTCAACCAGAATGGTTTTCTTTTGTCCGCTGTATAGGTTAGGTTCTATAAAAGATCATTTTATAGAACTTTCTTGGTTCCAAGAAGTGTTCTAAGTGCCTTTTAATGCACTAGCTGATTTAATTTTCACATGATCTCCATTTTTTTTTTTTGAATGAGAGAACTGAGACACAGAGAAACTAAGGATCTTGCCCACGTTTTTGGAGTCAGTAAATAAAAGCTGCAAATTTGAACCTAGGCAGTCTGGCTCCACCATCCACACTCTTCACCACTATGCTTGTTGTTGTCGTTCTTTAGTTGCTAAGTTGTGCCCGACTCTCTGTGACCCCATGGACTGTAGCCTGCCAGGCTCCTCTGTCCATGGGATTCCCCAGGCAAGAATATTGGAGTGGGTTGCCATTTCCTCCTCTAAGGGATCTTGCCATCCCAGGTATCAAACCCATGTCTCCTGCGGCTCCTGCACTGGGAGGCAGATTCTTTACTGCTGAACCACCTGGGAAGCCCCTGAGTACTAGGCTAAGCTGTCTCAAAAACAGGAGTTTCTGTTGCTTAAAAATAAAAGGTAAAAATTTGAACCCCATTAGACTATAGGAGCTCTAAAGACCTCTTTAGCTGTAAAAAAAAAAAAAAAAAATTCCATAGCTCAACAATGAGGTAGCTAAATTAATTAAATTAGCATCAGAATTTACAATATGGGCACAAGGGTCAAGATACTATCAACTGAACAGTCTATACCATGTCTAGGTGCAATTCTGAACAGAAAAAAAAGAACTTCAGAAGAATGACCATTATATACTCCAAATTCTGAATTATTTTGAAGAAATATTCACTTATCTGCAATACTTTTGTATTGGCTACTTTACTAGCAGGAGATACACAAAAAGCTTCTGGTTGAGACAGTTCTTTGAGAGGTTGGGACCTCAGGATGAAGATGTCCTTGTTAACAGTGTCTCATGTTTACTATCCTGAAGCTATCCTAAATCCAGAGTGTATCTATTACCTAATGTAATCTGTGTTTTCTGTACCCTGACTTGTAACTACTTAACTGACTCCAAGCTTCTAGTTGTACTTAGGGTTTTACAGCTGCTGACATCCCTGCCCTGAACCTCAGAGGACCCTCGGTGCTGTTCTGCTCACAGAATGAGGATGTTGCAGAGCCAGGCAGCCATGCCCACACCAAGCCTTATCTTCCCCTCCATCCAGACCTTGCAGGCTCCACCAGTCCTCTCCTAAACTGTCTACACAGAGCTGGGGCTGGCAAAGAAGGCAGTCAGGTCACAGGCCCGAGGCTCCATTTGTATTTGTTCCAGGACCCACTGGGATGAACCTGCTTTCTAGGTGTAGGGAATGGCCTATGCCTGTCTTGTGTTCCTAAGCCTGAATTTTGGCTGCCTAGTCCATGTTTACTTTTTTTTTTTTTTTTGATGAATGGATAAGAAAGCTGTGGTATATATACACAATGGAGTATTACTCAGCCATTAAAAAGAATACATTTGAATCAGTTCTAATAAGATGGATGAAACTGGAACCAATTATACAGAGTGAAGTAAGCCAGAAAGAAAAACACCAATACAGTATACTAACACATATATATGGAATTTAGAAAGATGGTAATGAGGACCCTGTATGCAAGACAGCAAAAGAGATACAGATGTGTAGAGCGGACTTATGGACTCTGAGGGAGAAGGAGAGGGAGAGGGAGAGGGTGGGATGATTTGGGAGAATAGCATTGAAATATGTATACTATCATGTAAGAAATGAATTGCCAGTCTATGTTCCATGTTTACTTTTTGTAGTCCACTTTCTAATTCTCTCACATCAGTGATTCCAGAGGTTTCTGGAAGATTAATTCTTATTCACAATTTAAAATCTATTGGAGTATCTTATCTGTCAGGAAGCTTTTCCTGACCTCTTCAAAATGTGTTAGGTAGCCCTTCTCACTGAGTCCTATGTACTGTATAACTATTTATATCATCAGTATTATAGTCCTATGTACTGTATAACTATTTATATCATCAATATTATAAAAAACTATTACTGTGTTTTCCCTAGTAGATTAAGCTCATTAAAGAGAGGAATGATATCTTTCACCCTCATACCTAGTACACAATAAATGCTCAATAAAGTTCACTGAACTGAACTCAGGTTTCTTTTGTACCATTTCTGTACTTTTCCACAGTACACTGACCTTCCCTTCTTGTAATCTAAGGCAGGGTTTCTCAACCTCATCACTATTTTTATGAATAATTTTATTTATTTGTTTCTGTCCATGCAGGGTCTTCATTGCTGCATGGCTTTCCTCTAGTTGGTGTGAGTGGGAGCTCCTCTCTAGTTGTGGGTGTGCGGGCTTCTCACTGTGGTGGCTTCTCTTGTTGCAGAGCACGGTTCTAAGGCGCACGGGCTTCAGAGTTTGTAGCACATGGGCTGAATAGTGTGGCCTATGAGCCTAGTGCTCCACGGCATGTGGGATCTTCCTGGATCAGGCATGTGGGATCTTCCCACATCAGGGATTGAACCCAAGTTTCCTGTACTGGCATGCAGATTATTTCTCACTGAGCCACCAAGGAAGCCCAATCTCATCACTATTGACTGAATAATTCTTTGTAATTCTTTGTTGGGGGAGGGAGCTGCCCTGTACCTTGCATGTTTAGCAGCATCCTTGGCCTCTGTGCACCAGACGCTAAGTAGCATCTAACCTCCAAATTGTGACAAATACATCTCCATGAATATCCAAATGTTCTCTGGAGGGCAAAGTCATCCCCAGTTGAGAACCATTGTCCTAATGTGACAAATTGTTGTCCTTTCTTTGCATTGATCATTCCTGCTTTTTCCTCCACCTATCAGCTGAAATGTCACTTGCTGAGGGAAGCTTTCCTTGCCCACCAAATGAGTTTAAGGCCCCTGATATACAGTGTGCATCTATATATTAGACTACCAGTGAACTCCCCCTTGATATATTTTTATACCATTTGGTAATCATCCTTCAGCATACTGGTTACAATTTTAATTTTATAGCTGTCTCAATTATTAATTCCATAAAACAAAGACCAGGAGTGTGTATTTTATTGCTAAATACCTAAAGCTTCGCATAGTAACTAGCATATAGTAGGTGCTCAAGAAATAATTCTTAAATGAATGAATGATAGTTACTGAAAAGATAACTGCCCTCTCTTATCTGTTCATATTTCCATCATAGCACTCACCAAGTTTCCACAGTAGGTCTCTATTTACACTGTGACCCTTCTTCAAGATAAGGGAAGGAGATATTATCTTATCTGCTTCCTCAGTATGTTTCACAACAGCTGGAACATGACACATATTCCTTAATACACACATATGTGCTATTCACCCCTTTATTGAATTTACTAAGGAAGTAAAATTAGTTATTGGACTTTTAATCAGCAATAACTAAAAATGAATTTAGGTTTAATTGTCACTTAACAAAACAAATGTGATTAAGTTGACACTCCTACTCCAATGCAAATATTATCTCTCATTTGAAAGATACATTTAAGTCTGTACCAACATATCATAAAATGAAAAAGCTCAAGAAGTGCAATCAGTTAAAAAATTATCTATCTATAAATTGCCAACTAATTTGGCTGATTTTTTCCCAATGACTGAATGTTTCAACATTAAGCAGAGAAAGCTTGAAACTAGCAACATAAAGGACAGTGAGGAAAACAGCCTATATAAGTTTTTGCCATTAAGTTAGGTTGAATATTTTTGTTTCTTTATTCTATGTTGGTTTTTCGTGTTCTAAACTGAGTCCAATTTTAAGTTTTCAATTTGACAGGGAAGATATCGGAGAATAGAAAGGAGACATGTGGATGAAGGGAGGGTAACGTTTTTTGGCACAGTTCTTCTTAGCATAACTCTTAAAAGGAAAGTTTGAAGGCAAAATATGTGAGACAGAAATTAAGCGGCAAATGAAATTATTGTGTTTAAGGCAAGTGTAATATGCATGCCATGCTGAACAGATACAAAATGAATCGTTTTTTGTGTTCACTGTGATTAAAAAGACGTTTACTGCTACCATAAAAGCATATTTACTGTGATCTACAAGCACTTGTAAGACTTTGGGGAAATGTGCTATGTGAGTATGCTATGTGAGTGGTTGTAGCCAGCCAGGCACTTCTGTCCACAGGATTTTTCAGGCAAGAATACTGGAGTGGGTTGCCATTTCCTCCTCCAGGGGATCTTCCCAATCCAAGGATTGAACCCACATCTCTTGCATATTTTATCATTTGTAATAATAAAAATCTTTTCAAATTGTAAATATCAATCATGTTTGCAAAAATGAAAAAAAAAACCTTAGCCACACAATTGCAATAAACAAAGTATATATAAATAATCATGATCCTACCTGCCATTTACTGACTGTTTACAAAAGACTAGTCACACTATATGCATAAATTATAAGGCACCCAAATTCTGTGAGGTTATTATTATCTTAGTTTCACAAAGAGAAAACAGAGGATCAAGGAATTTGGAGCACTTGCACCAGGTTTTGCAGATACCAAGTGGCAGGGCTGGGACTTGAAATCAGATTTGCTTTTTATTAATTTAATGGAAGAAGAGATTGAGAAAGCCTTTGGTATAAAGGCGTAAAGATACTTCTTTCTGGGCAGCTTTTATACTTTATTGCCCTGATTATCAAATTTCCCCCTTACTCCAACATCTGTCCTCAGACTAGGAGTTCCTCAAGGGTGAATGCCATCTTCATTCCCATATTTCCAGTACCTACCACAGTGACAGGCGTAGAGTGGATATTCAACATATGCTTTTTAAATGAAGGAATGATATCTTGTTAACATAAATTCTATAAAGCCTTTGGAATACAATTCTACCCACATTTTATCCATTCAGTTGCAGTGAAGGGCCGTGTTCCAAAAAGGAGAAAACTAGTGAGGAGGAACATGAAGTTTGTATTTAACAAGAACTGGGATTGCCTGACAAGGACTTCACTATATGTAAACTTGAACAGTTACATAGTTAAAATAGTTAATCAACATAGGATTGTCTCATCACATTTCATCTGAAGAAATATATATATTGAAGGAAATGTGCATAAAATGTAGAGGACTATTCTTTGTTTTGAAAATCAGAGCTCTTATTAAGAATCCAAATCTCTGGCTTCCTCCTATCTACCATGCCATATTTAGAAACCAGGATTTACTTCTTATGAATGGTTTTTGTAATTACTTTCTTTCATGCCCCACATATAGCACCAAAAATTCTCTTTATAATCGCAGTGCAATGTTTTTTCTAGTTCTATTGCATCTAGCATTTGTACACATTGCAGAATGAAAAACAAAAGCAGTTATCATCATGTCCCAGTACTTACTTAAACTAGGAAAGAGTGACCATAAATTATTATTGTGCCCTTTATCAGTTTAAATCTTAAGCTTCTATAATGGCCATCAAAGTCAATGAAAATAGAAGTTGTCCTTAAGCAAAAAAACTCTTGAACATTAGGCCATAATAATGATTTCATTAAGTGACAGCTTTTGAAAAGTTTTTTGAAGTATCTCAATGTGAATGATGATTGAGAATGTCATAAGATGTATATCTTACGTCTCTGAGGAGATAAGAGATGAATTTAAGCCAAACTAAAAAAAACATATCTGTGTCAGAAACAGACTATAATCAGGCATTCTTTTAAAAATAGATTTTTTCTTAAAAAAAAAAAAAAAACAGTCATTATACAATGGATTATTAAAGACTGCCAAAAAAATTCAGGGGGCTCTTCCTCACCTCTGCAATTGTCATTATCCCCTTAGGGCTACTGTCAGCACTGCTGACCTAGAATGAGGCTTCTTGGGCTCCTTAGCAGGGGAACTAAGGCAAATTTTAAAAGTAGAACTCTGACATCCAAAAACCAGCACGGTCCAAATGAGCCTTGGCTCCATCATTGATTCTGTCACCTTGTGATGCTGTAAATATACAATGTTGTCATTACTCAGAACACTTTTAGAATTCCTCAGTGATTAGTATCTTTAATGTTTGTTTATGAGCAACTGAAAAAATCAGCTTTAGTATTCTGGAGTTTTGGATCACAGGTCATACTACATATTTTGAACACCTATATTCAACAAACTTGACTCCGAATAGCATTTGCTTGTTCCCCCCAAATCAACTCCATCTTCAAAGAAAACAAATGCCGCCAGTGAGTACATTTCATGATAATTCCCAAGGTCTAAAAGCAGTAGTCAGAAAGAAACCCTAAGAAAATTGTTAGCAGTTAAGGCACTAGAGTTAGTGTGCAGCCTGAGATGATTATACTAAGAGAATCATATTCATCTGCATGCAGATATTCTTGCAAGATGATATACTGCACACACATATCCACCCATTTGTATTCCCAGAGCAAATCTCAAGAAAAGCATTACATATAAGGAAAACTTGTGCTTTCAGTGGTATGTGCCTAAAGGGTTGGAAAGGTTCCAGAGTAGGGGAAAAGTGAAAGTCGCTCAGTCGTGTCTGACTCTTTTCGATCCATAGCTTATACTCTATTGTCAGGTCTTCTGGGTTTTTAATTTTATTTTTCTACTTTAAGCCATTTTATGTGTCTCTCTGTCTCCATTATAAAATTGTGTGTTGTAAAGACTCTTATGTGGTATATGAGAAAAGAGGAATAGAGTTAAATTAGCAAATAATGTAAGCACTGTGGCAGCTGTTATATTGAGTGAAGTGAGAATGCCCTGGCAAAGGAAAAAAAGATCTGAAATCTGTTCAATGTTATCATGCTTTTATTGATCAATCTGTGCCCAATTAAAAAATAAACAACCAAAAAATACCCTTATCTAAAAGCAAACTTCAGGATGAGAATTAAGGAATATCTGACATCTCTGAGGACAAGGGTCTGTGAAGTGGAGTACTGGTAACACTCGCAATTTGAAGGTTTCCTCCAGAGGGGACTTCATGGTCTCATTAAAAATAAATAAGTCACAGAAAGGTGTGATTTTAGTTTGGACTATATTTTCTATTGTTCATTCCAATCTATTTGAAGGCAGCAAAGCAAACACTTTAAAGAAGTACATATCCAAAAAGTATCATAAACAGACAATTAAGACAAATGAAAAAGTGGGCAATCTTGACAGTATTTAAGACAGACAAGAGGATAATTTCCTTAATGTTTGAGAGCACTTACAAATCAATAATAAAAAGACCAATTAGCCCAATAGAAATGTGAACAAAGCATACAGAAAATTCACAAGAAAAAATACATATAACAAAATATAAGATGTTCAACTTTCTTCATAATTACAAACTGAAATGAGAAAAAGTTTTTTTTTTTTTTTACTTGTCATATTGGCAAAGATTAACAAGTTTGATAATATCCGGTGTTAACTTAGGAGAAATAAGTGCTCTTAAGTCCTGTCATTGGGAGTCTAAACTGGTTCAACTATTGTATAGGACAAGGAAGCAATCAATACTTATCAAAATTTCAAATGCACATTCCCTTTATCTAGACAATTTCATGTCTAAGAATTTATCCTACAGATATATTTTTGTACTGTTTTGTGAACAGATATGATGGAATGTCTATGTGGCATTTTTGCAAAACTGGAAAGAACTAAGAATTCCACAGGAGGGATATATTTAAAAAGATTCTGATGTATCCACATAATGGAGTACTAGACAGCTGTTTAAAAGAATGTGAAAGCTGTACATGAGCTGATACAGAAAGTTTTAAAACATGTTTGAGTGAAAAATGAAGGGATAAAACAAGACATTAACAGTGGTTATGATAAGAAATGAGTCTGGAGGTGAGTCCCTTAATTTTTCATGAATCAGAATTGAACTCTCCTTTATGGTTGAATAATATCCCATGGTCTTCTTCAGCAACAAAATTCAAAAGCATCAATTCTTCGGCATTCAGTCTTCCTTATGGTCCAACTTTCACATCCATATTTGACTACTGGAAAAACCATAGCTCTGACTAGACAGACTTTTGTCGGCAAAGTGATGTCTCTGCTTTTTAATACACTGTCTAGGTTTGTCATAGCTTTTCTTCCAAGGAGCAAGTGTCTTTTTATTTCATGGCTGCAGTTACCATCCACAGTGATTTTAGAGCCAAAGAAAATAAAATCTGTCTTTATTTCCACTTTTTCCCCATCTATTTGCCACGAAGTGATGATGGGACTAGATGCAATGATCTAGTTTTTTGAATGTTGAGTTTTAAACCAGCTTTTTCACTCTCCTCTTTCACCTTCATCAAGAGGCTTTTTAGTTCCTCTTCACTTTCTGTCATTAGAGTGGTATCATCTGCATATCTGAGGTTGCTGATATATCTCCTGGCAATCTTGATTCAACTTGTGCTTCAACCAGCCTGACATTTCACATGATGTTCTCTGCTTATAAGTTAAACAAGCAGGGTGACAATACACAGCCTTGTCGTACTCCTTTCCCAATTTTGCACCAGTCCATGGTTCCATATCTGGTTCTAAGTGTTGTTTCTTGGTCTGCATACAGGATTCTCAGGAGACAGGTAAAGTGGTCTGGTATTCCCATCTCTGTAAGAATTTTCCATAATTTGTTGTGCACCATGGTATGTATATACCACATTTTGTTTTTCTATTGAGCACTTGATGGACATCCGTGTTGTTTCTACTTTTTAACTATCAAGAATAGTGCTGCTATTAGCACTAATGTACATGTGTATGAATTACTTTTAAATAAAAACTAGTTCAAATACTAAAAAGTAATATAGCCAGCAGAACTATAGTCACTCAGAGGAAACCTCCATAAGACAGTGGGAAAGTAGATAGGGTGGGTTTTCTATGGAGAGTTATTGTACTGTCAGTTACTTATAGAATAGAAAATTTGAGGAAGTCTTCAATAGGAAACAGATTTAAACACATAGTTTTCCTTTTATGAAGGCATATGGGTCAGTTTGTTAGAAATAAAAATATCTACTTTCATACATTATATTGATGACAATGTTGAATTATAACAAAGCTTCAGAGCTAAAGTTTCACCTTCCCAATTTACATTCAAGTTCCTAAAAGATAATCTACAATTTGAAGAAGCAGAGCTTGAACAGTGCAAAACTATCTTGCCATACAGACTTAGGATGGTTAATTTTATCTGTAAACTTGGCTAGGCCATAGTACTCACTTATTGGTCAAACACCAGTCTAGATGTTGCTGTGGAAGTATATTTTGTGGATGTGGTTAACATCTAAATCAGTAGACTTTGAGTAAAGCAGATTATCTTCCATAATATAAATGTCTCATCCAACCAGTTGAAGACCTAAGAGAAAAGACTGTCGTACTGTGAGGAATAAGGAATTTTGCTTCCAGACTTGCTGCAACACTCTGGGTCTCCAGCCGGCCAGTCTACCCTGCAGATTTTGCCAGCTCCCACAATTATGTGAGCCAATTCTTAAACTCCTTCTCCCTCACTCGTGTAGTTGCTTTCTCTCTCTCTCTCTCACTGCATTTTGGGTTGGCCAAATAGTTCAGTCAGGTTTCTCATAATATCTTACAGAAAAATCCTAATGAACATTTTGGCCAATGTACTATATATATATATATATATATATATAACATATTTATATCATAGATCAATCAATCCATCCTATTGGTCTTCTACTTTGAAGAACCATGACTAATGTTAGACCCAGTGAATGTTTATGTTGGAAAGTATTTTAAATATCATCTAAATTGAGTCCTATTTTTTTATGGTTGAGAAAATTGAGGACCAAAGAGTTTAAGTGGCATGTCGTAAAATCAAAGAACAGTAAGCTAAGGCCTTCCTGTGGTGTGTGAAGTGGTGTGGTGTGTGGTTGAAGTCGCTCAGTTGTGTCCGACTCTTTGCAACTGTATGGACTTTAGCCTACCAAGCTCCTCTGTCCATGGGATTTTCCAGGCAATAGTACTGTAGTGGATTGCCATTTCCTTCTCCAGGGGATCTTCCNAGAACAGTAAGCTAAGGCCTTCCTGTGGTGTGTGAAGTGGTGTGGTGTGTGGTTGAAGTCGCTCAGTTGTGTCCGACTCTTTGCAACTATATGGACTTTAGCCTACCAAGCTCCTCTGTCCATGGGATTTTCCAGGCAATAGTACTGTAGTGGATTGCCATTTCCTTCTCCAGGGGATCTTCCTGACCCAGGTATCGAACCTGGGTCTCCCGCATTGTAGACAGACGCTTTACCATCTGAGCCACCAGGGAAGTCCTTCCTAGGATGATAATTTATTTCAACAATTTTTTTGAAGTACATGAGAATAAGGTCACAGAAGGTGTCCCCATACCTGTGTGCTTAGGAAAGGTGAGAGGGAAAGTAGAATTATCAAATTATCATTTAAACATATACAACGTTTGGAAAAACATGCCGTTTCCCCAAACTACTTTATAATATGATTATATGGCTCCTGGAGGCTAGTTATAATTGAATTATAGGGTGTCTTGTTCACATTATAGCTGGTGAAAAAAAAATTGCTCAGCTCTGCTTCGCGGTTCTCTAAACACTGGCTAGAATACTCATGAGGCAGCTTATAATTCAATTATAACTCCCCTCTGGGAACCATATAATTATATATAAAAGACCTAAGCCATCATATGTTCTCCATTTATTTTGTGCTATGAAAGGATTTGTCTAAAGTCTGATATTAAATTTGAATAGGTCTAAGTCAATTCGCACCTCAAGATTTACCCAGATACTAAGATAATAAACTGTATTCACCTAGCTGAAAGAGACTACAAGTTGATCTGTTTACTCAAACAAAAAACACACAATATTCTTATCTGTCTTTGGAGATTATATATACAAACACACATCCCATACAGATACACACTCATGTTTTTAATTGAACTTGTAATGAAATAGTAAACTGCTAGCATAATTACTATGATGCAGACCTGAATAAAAGATTTTAGCACACTGCATCATTAGTTAATGGCTCAAAAGAGTATATAATTTGCAGAAATAAGGCTGGGATGGGGGTGTGCTGATATTGATCTTAATTCAAGGAAACTCTCTGCCTCTCTGACTCATTCATTTATTCATTTAGCAGACAGTCACTGAGCACTGCTCTATGCCAAATATTGTGTTTCCTTTCACTCCTCAGAGCTCACTTGAGAATGCATTTAAGCTCCTGAATGTGCACGTGCACACATACCTGTTCTAGAACACAATCCATTATATTTTTTTAAACAATGAGTTCCAACGTTTGTCACTTTTTTAATTCCACAAGGATTTCACATACACCCCATATTTAACATTGTGCTTGGCTATAGTATGTGGGAAACATAAACCATACTCTCTAGNTGCACACATACCTGTTCTAGAACACAATCCATTATATTTTTTTAAACAATGAGTTCCAACGTTTGTCACTTTTTTAATTCCACAAGGATTTCACATACACCCCATATTTAACATTGTGCTTGGCTATAGTATGTGGGAAACATAAACCATACTCTCTAGAATTTTATAATTTAGCTGAAGATCTAAGGATAGCTTACAAGTGGAGAAAACCTAGAGGTTGGCAACAAGAAGCTGTAGGGTAGTTAAATGTGTAGAAGAGGAGATGAGGCATGCCAAAACTAATTCTGTACACCCTACAAGTTCGCCTATAAGATATTCTGAGACTGCATCATAATTCCTTTGACAATTCAGCCTTTCAGTGTCTGTCTGACCTGTGTTCTCAAGCAGTAAAGGTTTAGATCCCAGGCTATGGAATCCAAATGTTGGGCTTTCAGCTCTGAGACTTACTAAGTATAGGATCTGGGGAAAGGTACTCAACCTCTCTATGCTATCATATTGCTCATATGTGAAATGCAGATAATAGAATTTATCTCAAAGGGTTGTAGAAACTAAGACTTAATCCAGGAATATGTTATGAGGGGCTTCCCAGTTGGCACTAGTGGTTAATAACTCTCCTGCCAATGCAGAAGATGTAAGCAATATGGGTTCAATTCTTGGGTCAGGAAGATCCCTTGGAGTAGCAAACAGCAACCCACTCCAGTATTCTTGCCTGGGAAATCCCATGAACAGAGGAGCCTGGCAGGCTACAGTCCATGGGGTTGCAACAAGTCAGACATGACTGAGCAACTGAGCACGTGCACGCACACACGCACACACACACACACACACACACACACATATGTTATGAACTGAAAGTTCACACCCTCACAAAACTCATGTTGCAATCTTGAGCCAAATGAGACCATGTGAGGAGGTGAGGTCTTCAGGAGGAGATTAGGTCATTTGGGTGAAATCCTCATAGATGGGATTAGTACCCTTATAAAAGAAACCCCAGAGACCTCTCTTGCCCTTTTCACCATGTGACGGCACAGCAAGAAGTGGGCCCTCACCAGGACTTGAGTCAGCTGGCACCTTGATGTTGGACTTCCCAGCCTCCAGACGTGTCAGAAATACATTCCTGCTGCTTATAAGCCATCTGTCTATGGTACTTTGTTATAGCAGTCTGAATGAACTAAGAATAGTTCTTGGCACCTGGTAAGTGCTTAATAGCTGTCAGCTCCTATAATATTTTTGTTGTTGTAATTGTCATTTTCATAACCTTCATCATCATCATCTTAGTACTATTGGCAGGAGGTAAAAGGGGAATTTCCTTCAGATTAAGATATGGCTACCATTGGGGACTGTTTCACAAAGTCAGAATTTTTTAAAGGTGATGAAAATAATAGCATATAGTGAAGAACAGGGTGTGACTAGCTTAAGCTAATATAACTTAGGAGAGACATGGAGGCCAAAAAATTCAGGGGTGGAGGGTTTTTAAGGTCTCTCCAGGGCATGATAAAAAAAATGAGTGACTATGAATATGATGATAGTTTTCAAACCAATCCTAGAATCAATAAGTAGATAACCCCTATTTTGTATCTGCCTTTTCTGTCAAAGAGATTTATTTTTGAACTAAAAATAATAACAATGATTAATAAGAATAAACTAAAGCCCAGGATTCATGAGAAAGAAGTATTATTAATAAAAGCACTTAATGTTTCTTGGCTCTCACAAAAGATTTCTGAGATTATTGACTTAGTTCTGAGGCTAGGATGCATCCAGTACCAGTAGTCAATGCAGATAAACTCTGAATATGTCTTAACAGACTAAACTCACTTTCCTTTTGAACAGTCAGACTAATTGACAGAACAGGGAAATAGACAGATATAAGTATTTCATATTCAGCAAAGCATTTTGCAAACTTTTTCATGACGTACTATTGGCTGAGTTTAAACAACACATGCGACAAACGATGGTGCCAATTAAGTTAATGCTTAAATGAATGAACAACCATATCAAGGTTTAATTTGGTTAATTTGTGTCTAGCAATCCCCTCACCTGCATCCCACTTCAGTTCAGTCCAGTTCAGTTGCTCAGTCGTGTCTGACTCTTTGCGACCCCATGAATCGCAGCACACCAAGGTCCCTGTTCATTACCATCTCTCGGAGTTCACTCAGATTCCAGTCCATCGAGTCCGTGATGCCATCTAGCCATCTCATCCTCAGTTGTCCCCTTCTCCTCCTGCCCCCAATCCCTCCCAGCATCAGAGTCTTTTCCAATGAGTCAGCTCTTCACATGAGGTGGCCAAAGTACTGGAGTTTCAGCTTTAGCATCATTCCTTCCAAAGAAATCCCAGGGTTGATCTCCTTCAGAATGGACTGGTTGGATCTCCTTGCAGTCCAAGGGACTCTCAAGAGTCTTCTCCAACACCACAGTTCAAAAGCATCAATTCTTCGGCGCTCAGCCTTCTTCACAGTCCAACTCTCACATCCATACATGACCACAGGAAAAACCATAGCCTTGACTAGACGGACCTTAGTCGGCAAAGTAATGTCTCTGCTTTTGAATATACTATCTAGGTTGGTCATAACTTTTCTTCCAAGGAGTAAGCGTCTTTTAATTTCATGGCTGCAGTCACCATCTGCAGTGATTTTGGAGCCCCCAAAAATAAAGTCTGACACTGTTTCCACTGTTTCCCCATCTATTTCCCATGAAGTGATGGGACCAGATGCCATGATCTTCGTTTTCTGAATGTTGAGCTTTAAGCCAACTTTTTCACTCTCCTCTTTTACTTTCATCAAGAGGCTTTTTAGCTCCTCTTCACTTTCTGCCATAAGGGTGGTGTCATCTGCATATCTGAGGTTATTGATAGTTCTCCCGGCAATCTTGATTCCAGCCTGTGTTTCTTCCAGTGCAGCGTTTCTCATGATGTACTCTGCATAGAAGTTAAATAAGCAGGGTGACAATATACAGCCTTGATGTACTCCTTTTCCTATTTGGAACCAGTCTGTTGGTCCATGTCCAGTTCTAACTGTTGCTTCCTGACCTGCATCCCACTTAACAATTTTTTAATCCATGCCTTGGGTGAGGAAGTAGTTTTTCGATGACACAGAGTTATTCAGAATAGCTAACATGTTGAATAACACAATTGTGATCCCCCCAAATTTATGACAGGATGGAACTATGAGCCAAATATAATATGTTATAATTTCATAGACAGATATATAAAATCTTGCATTTGCATTAAAAATTGTCTATACTACGTAAGTACATCGTAGGAGAAACTGGCTTTAAAACAGTGCTGTGTATAGAGACTAGATTCTAGTTGACTATAAGCACAATGAATTGGCAGGATGATGTGGTTGATGTGAGCATAGGCTATGTGAATGGAAATGTAGACTCTTAGGACAAGAAATATGATACTCTTGATCTAATTTGGGCTGCCCAAACTAGTCCTTAGAGTATTGTATTCAACTATGGGTTTCCTGTCTTTAAAAACCCATGGACCAAATAGGTCATGTTCAGAAAAGAGTGATGAGGATGGCTGAACAGCATGAAATACGTCATCCCTGAATGTACTTAATGGCCACTTGTCAAGAAAGCTATGGACTCAGATAACAGGAGCAGATGACTTACATACCTACAAGAATTTTTCCAAGCCTCAGTCAATGCCTTATTAAAGAGGGAAAACTGGTGGGAAACTGGGAACTAAAGAACACAAGATTGGTACTAAATGAAGGGTGTTCCATGGATAAATTTCTGATTGGGTTAGCATTTCTCTGAAACTCAGAGGCTCTGGGACAACCTTCCCCAGTTCCAACTACTACTGGCTTCTAGCATAGAGCCCCTCCCTCCAATTTGCGAGATTGTGAATGTAGCTATTTACGCTAATGAAGAGGAAGAAAAAAATCACTGATGATTTTTTAAATATCCTTCATTATTGTTCCCTTTAAGCTATAATCCCCAAAGAGTTGACTACATAGGGAACATCTTGCAGTGTTGGAAAGATGACTGAACTGAGAGAACACCAAGGTTACATAAGACTTGCGTTAGTCCATTTTCTGTGGGTCTAAATTTTGTCATCTGAGAAAGGAGGCAGTCAGATTAGCCTCTAAGGTCATTTTTAGACTGAAAATATACTATAATTCTATTACTGTTGTGTTAATTTTTAAAGAATACCTTATGATTTTTTTCTAAGGAAGTAACAAAGTATGAAAATAAGCCATTGTTTTGTCAGTGAATTAAACTGAATGAAATATTTCCATGTTTCGTATTCAATTTAGAGAATGCTATGAACTTTAAGTTCAGTGATTAAACCCGCCTGCCAGTGCAGGGGATATAAGAGACTCATGTTTGATCCCTGGGTCGGGAAGATCCCTTGGAGAAGGAAATGGCAACCCACTCCAGTATTCTTGCCTGGAGAATCCTGTGGACAGAGGANCGTATTCAATTTAGAGAATGCTATGAACTTTAAGTTCAGTGATTAAACCCGCCTGCCAGTGCAGGGGATATAAGAGACTCATGTTTGATCCCTGGGTCGGGAAGATCCCTTGGAGAAGGAAATGGCAACCCACTCCAGTATTCTTGCCTGGAGAATCCTGTGGACAGAGGAGCCTAGCGGGCTATGGTCCATAGGGTCACAAAGAGTCAGAAGCAACCTAGCAATTGTATTTATGGTTCTAATCACTTTAAGTGGTCTCTTGTTTGGTGTTTAGTTGGTTGGTTTAAACTCAGGTCCATTTTTTTTTACAACATTAGTTCAATTTGGTAGAAACTTACACTATCCTTCTTTAAAGAGCTGCCTCTTAGCACAGGAAATACCAGGACAAGCAAAAAAGGAACTTGGAGCCAAAATTCTATGCTTGAGAGAGAAGGTCAGAAGCCGTAAAAGACCACAGAAGAGGAGTGAACCTGCTATTGCTATGAATTTCCTTCCCCAAGTAGGGTTTCTTCAAATTAGAATAGCTCCTTCTAGTTTTTGATTCAACTTACATATTTGAACCTAAATGTGTCATTTACTTAAAGGCAGAAATATCTCACATAAGGAAAAACTAAAAGGCCCAAACATAACAGTATTTATAGATGTAGGATTTAAGCATAAATGCTTCATTTTCAGCGACTTTTGAATGTAATTTTCTCAGAAATAGAAATGGCAGCTCAGGGAGGGTGGGATGGATTGGGTGACTGAGACTGGCATATATACACCACTATGCAGAAAACAGATAACTAATGAGAACCTACTGTACAGCACAGGGAACTGTACTCAGTGCTCTGTGATGACCTAAATGGGAAGGAAATCCAAAAAAGAGAGGGTATATATGTATATGTGTGGCTGATTCATTTTACTGTACAGTAGAAACTAACACAACATTGTAAGGCAATTAAAAAAAAAGAAAAGAAAAGAAATCACAACTCAGAGACCAATGTTCACTTCTCACCATAATGGTACATTGGTTTACAGAGACATACACCAAATGTTAAAAGCTCATTCTTGCATCAACATCCCCCAAAGAAAGGGTTCATTTCCTTAGAATACAAGTCAACAAGTCTGGGGGAAAATCCAGTCTCATAAAAACATCCAATGACATGAACAATTCCCCAAGCATCTTAGAGCATTTATTCCCAAAATAACATTGCTGTTCAAACAGATTTCAGTTTATCATGTTGGAGCCTTCTGGGTAAGGCACACTTTGCCAGAGACTCTAGGGTAAATAATTTGAAATGCTATTTGTTGACAGGGAAGGAGAAATATATATAGTCTATTTAATGAACGATTTTCCTATTGCTTCCCTGTATTTTAAAAATCATTCATCTCTGCTCATCACTGCTTGGGTTCCAGTTGATCTATTGTTATCACTTATCTGTGCTTTCAGTAACTCAAGTTCAGTCATCAAAAGAAATTGCTATTCAAAGACTGGTGAGGCAGGCAAACTTCTATCATGTCTAATCTAGGTAGCAGGCCACAGCTTTCTTAATGCTGCCAAAGTTTGAAATGGATTTTCTAGGTGGTTGTTTCCTGTTTTTGTTTTGTTTTTCACCTTCAGAAAGAGACGGTTTTTGTTTTCAAACTTATACCAAAGGAACTGACTTCAGGCTCCCATTCAACCTTTATATTTCTCCTTCTCATCTTGCCTTCCCTTTTTTGAGACAATAAAAGTTGCCTTTGATCCTTTAATTTTCTAAAAATTCCAGCAAAAAGTTGATTCAGAATTGATATGTAGTGCTAAGGAAGACATATGTCCAAAGGAAGAGTAAGAATTAATGTTTTAGTACTACACACTAAAATATGTACTCTGGATTTACATTATTGAGCAAAGAAAGACAAACTAATAATAAGCCACTGACCTGGTAACAATCACAATTGCTATGTGATACAGTGAGAATTAGAAGTTGACCTGGGGAAAGCAAGCAAGAATGAAAAGAAATATTGATAACAATGTTTAGGATTTTCACCTAGGATGAATGCTGCTATCAGTTACCACAGTGCCTCTCTATTCACACTTCAACCCCAATTATTCCTGCTCACTGTTCTGCTCCATGACAAATATGGAAAAGATCCAGAAAAAACTTAATTATTAGAATAAGGGACAACAACAACAAAAAAAGATTCTTCAGTCAAGAAAGAGAAAGGTTGAAAAGAAAAGGATATGATGGAATCTAACAAAAGAAGTTACAGATTGAATGAATCCCTTTTCCAGAATGAAACTGATGAATGAAGTTTATGACCAATGAAATAAAATACTACTTTATATATCATTTATATATTATTTGTTTCAAATATGTTAAATCTATAGGAAAGGTATATGAACAAGACATTATTTAACCTCGAGTTCATGTTTCAGCTGGGCAAATACATAAAACCTAAACATAACAAAAATATTATAAATAATTTAAGAGTTATGGGTTATGAGTATAAGGATATATTAGGGGACTTCTCTGGCTATCCACTGGTTAAAACTCTGTGTTTCCAATGCAGGAGGTGTGGGTTCAATATGCAGGCAGAAAACTAAGATCACACATACAGTATGGCTAAAAAATAAAATTAAAAAAAAATATGGGGACTTCTCTGGTGGTACAGTGGATAAGAATCCACCTGTCAGTGCAGGGGACACAGGCTCTATCCTTGGTCTGGAAAGATCCCATATGACGCAAAGCAACTAAGCATCACAACTACTGAGTCCACACTCTAGAGCTGCTACTTCCCAACAAGAGAAGCTACCGGGCAATGAGAAGCCCATGTGCCACAATGAAGGGTATCCATCACTTGCCCCAACTAGAGAAAGTGCTAACAAGGGTGGAATGGGCTGCGTCAGAAGTTCTCCAGATGATCTCTTTTAGTGGAATGCTGTAGAAGGGATTCAAATATTACATGGATACATATATGGGGGTATTACATGGATACATATATAAGGGGATGGCATAGAATATATATGAGGAAATTATATATATCCTTAGTTCTGAATAGCTATTGGAAGGACTGATGCTGAAGGTGAAACTCTAATACTTTGGCCACGTGATGCAAAGAACTGACTCACTGGAAAAGACTCTGATGCTGAGAAAGATTGAAGGCAGGAGGAGAAGGGGAAGACAGAGGATGAGATGGTTGGATGGTATCACCAACTCAATGGACACAAGTTTGAGCAAGCCCCGGGAGTTGGTAATGGACAGGGAAGCCCCATGGACTGCATGCTGCAGTCCATGGGGTCACAAAGAGTCAGACATGACTGAGTGACTGAACTGACTGACTGATTTTATATATATATATATATGTGTGTGTGTGTGTGTGTGTGTGTGTGTGTGTGTGCATATATACATATACACATACATATATATTATGGATATATAGAAGGGGAAGTATTGGAATAGATAACTTTTCAGATCCCTTCCAAGTGGGATTTTGCTCACCTTTCCACAAGAGAGCTTTTCAAATAGATGGAAGATAGATCTATCTCCTGCACAGTTTATGGGATCTTATTTCCCCAACCTAGGGATTGAATCCAGGCCATAGCTGTGACGGCAGTAAGTCCTAACCACTGGACTAGGAGAGAATTCCCTCAACCTCAATATTTTAAATCCCTTTATCCATTTTGCAGAATATGTCTTAAACTTACACAATCTTATATAAATATATAATCTCAATAAAGCTGGGTAAAAAAACAGCAACTTCACCTTTACCTTTCTGGTCGATCTCTTCCAGATGACATCATGTAGTCAGCCCGTGTTCCTAACCAAATCTGGCACTGAAAGCTGAGTGTACTAATTCCCCCCCAGAACCAACCAGATTCCCATGTTACTAATCAGGATTTTACGTACAGTAAAAACTTAATTAACTGAAGCCCAACTAATGAAACATTTTATTTCATGTTCTATACTTGACTTTTATGAGAAAAAGGAAGATAGTGATTAAGTGAGTGGGCATCTTGAATGTATGAATACTTAAAGAAAAACAAACTAATCTCCTAAGAAATGGTCTGCTCCTATTCATCACAAGCTCTTACTTTTTCTGTACAATAAAGACTGATTTCATAATTATGAACTTGAGACCCTGAAAAAATACTCCAAATACTAAAGTAAAACTCAATTATGTTCACTAAGGTAGCAAAATGGACTACCGTTTTATTAAATGCTTTAACCACAAAGACTGAAATAAAAGATAGCTGTACTACTTAATTTTTTTAAAGCCTCACTTAACATCCCTTTCCCTAAATATCTAGTTAATCAGGACTTTTCTATATTATAGAACCATATCCTTCACTATCGCATGTGACAGAAAAGGGAATATTTCATTTTCACTTCTACACCTACTACTGATATTGCCCAGGTGCTCAATAAATATTTCTTAAGTGAATTAATAATATACAAGTACTACTACTACTACTACTACTATTATTAGCCTGCTTCAGCAGTCACATTGTCTTTTTCATCTTCAAAAAATTGCTAGCTCTGTAGTCATATATTGCTTTCATGTCATACAACTAAGGTACATACAATTATAAATAAGGTACATATGGTATCATGTGCATTAATCATACTAGGCTATAAGGTATTAAAACCAAAAGGGAACCTGAAGGTCATCTAATTTAACCATAAAACTTTACAGAGGTGGAAACTATGGTTCAGAGAACATAAGTGACTTGTTAAAGGTCATACAGCTTGTTAGTGATAGCAGTAGGACTGAAACATTGGCTTTTCTTTCCCTATTACAAACTGGCCCTGCATTCTTTAAAGTAAGGGATGAAACAGGTTTACATTTTTTGTGTGCTGAAACAAGAAGTTGCTCAGACTTGTCATTCCATTTTGACACTAGAGCACTCGGGCACAAAGAAGGCTGGCTTTTCTCTACTTTATGAGAAGGGTGTCCTGTGTATTTATTTTGTATCCTTGCTACTCTAAATTCAATCTGATGATGTTTTAAGAGACAATAAAAGCCAGAATAATGCATCATAGATTTATCTTTCAGTGGCAGTAATGTAGGAATTGCCATCTCCTATTATATGGCAGTAATTTATAAGAGTACCTGTTGGGCACCAAGACATGAAGAGTTGTTTTGTGTTATCACACTAGTATCTTCCCACTTTCTTTTTAAAAAAATTGTAATTCTTGGTATATTAGTTGCCCACACAGGGACTGTCATGAAGCAAGGTTTGGGGCTGCAGTATTCAAAGTCCAAGGGGCTGTAATGAACAAAATATGTTCAAAGTCTAGGGAACAAACTGCAAGGCCACATGGCAAGCACTCCATCTCTAGCGGAAGCTTCCATGCCACCTTGATTTTATATCTCATTTGGTATTGACAATTATGAATGTTACATTATGTTCATAATGTTGGGTAAAGCCTTTTTATGATAAAGGGGGAGGTTTTTGGTCATTTTCCTTATGATCACATTGAGAGATTAGCTCTAGAAAGAAGCTTCAAAACTATATATAGTCTGGAATGGCATGCTAAAATCTAACCTGGACAATAAAAAAAGGAGTTTCTCATGGCAAACAAGCCTCAATAAGAATTCATGAGATGACAGTCTACAAGAGTATGAAATATTTCAGATTGTACCCTGTGTATCACTTTGAGGCACAAAACAAGAGGCAGAAAAACCAGTATGCTGTAATGCTGTCAAATCCTCTAAACACTCCATAATCTTTGTTTATACAGAGGGAAATTTTAACAGAAAGAAACCTGATAACTTATGAAAATATTAAGAAAAGTAATAATGACCAAAATAAACCCATTTCTTCAGTTTCTGAACTGTAGTATCTATTGTCTTTGTGAAAATGGAACACAGTGATGAAAAAGAGATTAAAAGCATTCTAAAACTTAATGGATGATCAACTCAAAAATATCATATACTTACTTTGCCGTTATGACCAATCATAAAGTGTACCTGAAAAAATAAAAATGCAATTTCAATTTCCTTGATCTTTTATGTTTACATTATTAAAAATAATAGCATAGCTTTTACATTTATACATCAGAATGGTCATTTGAGGAAAAATGGGCTTTCACAACTCTAATCTTTTATAGGTCCCCTTTTTTTTTCACTTTTATAATGGTGATCAAAATTCAAGATAGGAGTTACCCACAATGTTTTTCATCTCTGGATCTGTTGATTTTCAGCACTGGTTTTTCTAAATCATTGTAGCTATAAACAGTCATCATTTTCTAAATAAGTCACAGTATGGCTAGTGGGCAGGAGGGACTAATGCCTGCTAGGTCTCTAGTCAGTCCACTTCACTTCAAGGTCCACTTAGTGCATTTTCACTTCCTTAATCAATGATCAAACACTTAGTAAGTTCCTTCCAAGTCAAAGAACGTCACTCACCAGGCCCCGTCATTGCAGAGCCGAGTTATAGCAGATTATTGCCACAAGAGATTACTGAGATGCTTGACAAACTAGCTTATAATGTTTCATTCTTACTCTGTCAGGTAAAATCTAGCTGAATTAGGATTGACATCAAAGGCATTTCTGAAAAGGTCATGATCTTATCACATTGCTTAGATTAAGCACTGTAAGGATTTGCTTCAGGTTGAGTAGGAACTCTTTAAAATTCTAGACAACTTCCAGAAGACATGTGGCCATTTCTCCCTCAGCAACCTCAGTGAATTTGTTGGAAAGCTATAATGTTGACAGGGCTGTTTATGTAATTGACTCATAAGACTGGAAGGTAGTATAGTAAGTGCTTCTTCCATGATTCCAGAGCAGCCAGAGAAAAGACAGCCAGTTGGATCACCATTTTTTTTTTCACCAGCACATCTTCACAACTCTATCTTTACTTTACCTGTTCTGAAGCTAGTCACTCTGACTCCTCAAGGCTGGCTCTTCTAGCCTACTTGCTCAGACATAAAACTGATCTTACTGTGTAAGTTACTGCTTAGACAGCTGTCACATCACATCACACTCCAACCCACCTGTGTCATCCTATCACCAAAGCTCTTCCAAACTCAGTCTGTAAATGGTTTGTATCAGTACCAGCCAGCCAACAAACTGTCTCTATCACCCGGGACTCTATCACTCAAACCTCTTCATTCTTAACTACTCATCACCAGCGTGTGTCAGCCATGCACAACCAGTCTTCCAACTGATTGCAGCAGTTTCTTATCTGACAACAGTCCCTAGTACAGACACTATAAGGAGCTTCCCTGGTGGCTTAGTGGTAAAGAATCTGCCTGCAATGCAGATGTGGGTTTGATCCCCGGGTTAGGAAGATCCCCTGGAGGAGAGCATGGAAACCCACTCCAGTTTTCTTGCCTGGAGAATCCCATGGATAGAGGGTCCTGGTGAGCTACAGTGCATGGGGTCACAAAGAGGCAGACATGACTTAGTGATTAAACAACAGACTCCCTACTCTCATGAGCAACATCCAGAAGTTGATTGTAGTGATGGCTGCACAACTCTGTGAATATATTAAAATATATTGACTTGTATAATACTTCAAATGGGCAGATTATAAGGTGTTATCTAAAAAAAATTAAACATAAATTTACCAAATTGGAAAAATTTACCATATGACCTACTCTTAGGTATAGACATAAGAATAATAAAAACATATGCCCACAAAACACACCTGAATGTAACAGTGTTATTACTAATAGCCCCAAAGCAGGCACAACCCAAATATCTACCTGGTGAATGGATAAGTAAAATGTAAAATACCCATACAATGGAACCTTATTCAGCCATAAAACAGAATGAAATTCTGATACATGCTATATCATGAATAAATCTCATAAATGTTATGCTAAATGAAAGAAACCAGATGCAAAGGACCACATATTATATGATTCCATTCATAAGTAACATTCTGAAAAGGCAAATCTTTAGAGATAAATAATAGACTAGCTGTTTTCAGGGACTGGGGGTGAGAACAGAGAGTGACTGTTAATGGATATTTGGGGCATAATCTAAGTATTGTAAAATTGGTTTGTGGTGATGGTTGCACAATTCACTAAGTTAACTAAATATCATTAAATTGTACATTTTAAATGGGTGCATTCTATAGTGTGTAAATTACACCTCAATTAAACTAACAGATTCAAAGTGTCAAGTAATATATGCTAAACATAATATAATAGCTTTTATCATTGTTGAAGCGATCAGGGAAGGCCTTCTGAAGAAAGGGACATTTGATGGTGGGTGATGGATAGGCTTTGGCTAGGTGATGGGGAAGGGAAGAAAGAAGGATGAGGAAGTAGGGTAAGTAGTGACATGTGGTGAGAAATAGTCATGCCTGACTCTTTGTGACCCCATGGACTGTGGCCCGCCAGGCTCCTCTGTCCATGGAATTCTCCAGGCAAGAATACTGAAATGGGTTGCCATGCCCTTCTTCAGGGGATCTTCCCAACCCAGGGATTGGACCCAGGTCTCCTGTATTGCAGGCAAATTCTTTACCATCTGAGTCACCAGGGAAGCCCCAAGTATTGATATTACACCCCTAGTTTTACAGATAAAGAAACAGAAGATGAGCAAAGCCACACACCCACTAAGTATCATAGCCTTCATGAGAATTCAATCTGTATGACTCAATAGCTCACAATATTTCCACATTACCTTATAGTCACTAATCCTCTTCTTTGAGATCACTCTAGGATATTCATTTGATTTCCTGCTTATGTCTCTCATTTAGTAAATAATTATCAACTTCCTTATCTATGTCTTACACTTCAAAAATAATGCCTGGTATCTACAATCAAACCTTAAGTTTATGAAGAGCAAGAAGCATATACAGTAGCCCCCAACCATCCTTGGAGTTGAGGCTGAGATATGTTCCAAAAGCCCAAGTGGATGGCCTGAAATCTCAAATAATACCAGGTCCTATATATAGACAGATAGTTAGATAGCATTGAATATATATTGATTATATATATATTTAATAATTTTACCCTTTACATAAATATATTCAATACTTTTTTCCTATATATACATACCTATGATAAAGTTTAAATTAGAAATTAGTACAGTAAGTAATTAAAACAATAATTAATAACCACATACAAAAATTATTACAACATACTTTAATAAAATTTATGGTAATGTGATATCTCAAAATAGGTTACTGTACAGATTTAATGTCTTTTTCATCTTAACTAAGCACTAAACATGCACTGTGGCCATAACATTAGCAGTTTGAGGTGCAACAGCAAAACTAGCACTAATTTCTTTCCCCTTCTTCAGTTTCCTAAAGAGGTTTGTTCTTACAATAGATCTTAGCAACCTCAGTAAGTAAGTGATTATTTTTTCCTTCCTTACGAAGTCAAGAACTTTCGCCTTTTCACTTAAAGGAAGCCCTTTAAGTATTCTCTTTGGCATAACAGAATTGCAGTATCACTCCTCTTGTGCTTTTAAGGGTTACCTCTCAATCAATACCCAAGGTGGCTACTTAAAGGCTGTCCAGTGCTCTGGACAAACTCATGACTCACCTCCAGGCTGGATGGAGTAGACAATATGAGATTTCATAATGCTACTCAGAACAGTATGTAATTTAAATCATGAATTTTTTATTTCTGGAATTTTCTGTTTATTATTTTCAGACCACAATTGCCTGCAGGTAACTGAAATGATAGGTAAGGTGGAACAACTTACTATACTTCCTTTGCCTTCTCCTCAGTCCCAAGAAGTACTCAGTGAAAGTTATTCTTTAATATTAACCTAAATTTGTACTCATACTAAAGTCAATTTCCAGTCTTTTCCATTAGTGTCAATCTAGCACCAGCAGCTGCAGCCCCATGTTTTAGTCACTTCACCCCATAGCTATCTTTACGAAGAACTGCTCCAGCAACATGAACCTAGTCTGCACTGTGCAGTCTTTTAGATCTTCATGTTTTACCTGAATGTGGACTTGTCCTGAAGGTGCTGCTGTAACTATGTTAGACCCTTGTCTTCCCAATTTGATAAAAGGCTTATCATTTGTTTGGGATCCCCTCTGATAACCAGCATAGTGATGAATAAACAACATGTTTCCAATAAATGCTTCTTCCAGTGTTTGAATACTATCATCATCTCTCATGTTGATATCCCCCCCGCCCCCTGCTCTGGAAGAATGGAACCTGGCATTCTTCCACATGCTTAGGCTGCTATAATTACTGTGTGCCTTTGGAAAAATTACTGCCCAGCCCTGGGCCTTTGTTTTGCCATCTGTAGTATGGGCATTGTTTGGAATGAGAAAAATTTCAGTGGTGTTTCCCACTTCTGAACCATCTGTTCAATGTGCTTACTAGAAGTTCTCAGTCATACATTCAATAGTTTCAGTATTCAATCATTTTTGCTTTGATATGAATAAAGTGCTTACCAAAAACTCTTACTACCTTTCTACATTCATTTTTATTAACCTGGGCCAGTTTTCACTTCTTTGTGGCAAATAAGCATGTAATATCTTTCATTCAACTTCAGATACTTTGGTATACTTATCATACTTTAAAATTGAAAAAATATTTTCTCATGTCTAAAGTTTTTTCCTTCAAAGGATGACCTGGCTCTCCTGGATTCCCTTTTTTTTTTTTTAATTAATCTAAATATTTTATTTATTTTTTTAATTTTATTTTTATTTTATTTTACTTTACAATACTATGTTGGTTTTGCCATACATCAACATGAATCTGCCACGGGTGTATATGAGCTCCCAATCCTGAACCCCCCATCCACATCCTATAGCAACTCTCCTACTTCATTACATTTGTATTTGCATTTTTCTTTTCTGCTAGGTTTTTTCTTTAGAAAAAACTGAGACAGAAATAAGATTTGGATATCAAATGCTGTTGTATTTCAAAAGAAATGGAGCATTTTCTCATTAACTGTTAGAAAAATGAGCATAAAATTTGATAAGGATTAAAATAATTGGAAGAAACTGGAAGTTTTCCAAAATTTTCATCCAGAGAAACCATTTAAATGGACTATTTTATTTTTAAACAGCACCTTACCTTTATATATAGTCTTGAAAGTACCTAAACTAGCACATTAATTTCAAAATGTTATTAGATAACATTTATACAGTTAATAATAGATCTTGTTGCCATGGAACATTAAACAAATTTTCTAGCTCTGAGAGTTGATTTTTCAGCAATTAAGCCCTTAGCTCTAATGTTTCATTAACAGATTTTTTTATATGAATGTAATTATTTGGATGAGGATATTGAAAACATTTCCTAGTTTGCAAATGACACTCAAATTGGAAGAAAAGCAAATGATGAAGGAACTGTAATCGAAACCTTAAAGATGTATATAATTCAGGTGACTGAATCAAAATAAGGCAAAATATATTCCTATACTAAGGATACTTTCTATTTCTGCTTTATTGACTATGCCAAAGCCTTTGACTGTGTGGATCACAATAAACTGTGGAAAATTCTGAAAGAGATGGGAATACCAGACCACCTGACATGCCTCTTGAGAAACCTGTATGCAGGTCAGGAAGCAACAGTTAGAACTGGACGTGGAACAACAGACTGGTTCCAAATAGGAAAAGGAGTACGTCAAGGCTGTATATTGTCTCCCTGCTTATTTAACTTATATGCAGAGTACATCATGAGAAACGCTGGACTGGAAGAAACACAAGCTGGAATCAAGATTGCCGGGAGAAATATCAATAACCTCAGATATGCTGATGACACCACCCTTATGGCAGAAAGTGAGGAGGAGCTAAAAAGCCTCTTGATGAAAGTGAAGGAGGAGAGTGAAAAAGTTGGCTTAAAGCTCAACATTCAGAAAACGAAGATCATGGCATCCGGTCCCATCACTTCATGGGAAATAGATGGGGAAACAGTGGAAACAGTGTCAGACTTTATTTTTTGGGGCTCCAAAATCACTGCAGATGGTGACTGCAGCCATGAAATTAAAAGACGCTTACTCCTTGGAAGAAAAGTTATGACCAACCTGGATAGTATATTCAAAAGCAGAGACATTACTTTGCCGACTAAGGTCCGCCTAGTCAAGGCTATGGTTTTTCCTGTGGTCATGTATGGATGTGAAAGTTGGACTGTGAAGAAAGCTGAGCGCCGAAGAATTGATGCTTTTGAACTGTGGTGTTGGAGAAGACTCTTGAGAGTCCCTTGGACTGCAAGGAGATCCAACCAGTCCATTCTGAAGGAGATCAGCCCTGGGATTTCTTTGGAAGGAATGATGCTAAAGCTGAAACTCCAGTACTTTGGCCACCTCATGCGAAGAGTTGACTCATTGGAAAAGACTCTGATGCTGGGAGGGATTGGGGGCAGGAGGAGAAGGGGACGACCGAGAATGAGATGGCTGGATGGCATCATGGACTTGATGGACGTGAGTCTGAGTGAACTCCGAGAGATGGTGATGAACAGGGAGGCCTGGCGTGCTGCGATTCATGGGGTCGCAAAGAGTCGGACACGACTGAGCGACTGAACTGAACTGAACTGAAGGATACTTGGGAATAAAGTACAATCCAGATTTTCCTACTCTCTGATCTATCACCATCTCTACATCTACTTTGACCAAGTTCTCCACTTAACACACACTTCATAAGAATAGTAACTGAAATGATCAGGAGAGAAAGGAAACACTCTTGAAGCTATTGGCCCCAGGTAAAGTAGAACTAGGAGATTTTTACTGGTTTAATAATCTGCCAATGGCAAGACTATAAGTCAACCAAAATAATCCAGTTTATACCCAAGATATTCTTTATAGTACAACTGGACTTGAACCAACAGTATTGATCATTCTCTTTCTGTTCAGGACCACTGTTTTACTAATTAAAATGTGATCACTAGCCCAAGTGTTGAAACAGATGGAGAAATACAATGTTTTCACATCTGGATTATTCTCATTGAGTGGAAAATCAGAAATGCATTATCATAACTTATACCTATGAGGAAAAAGAGGACAAATCTTGGGGCATGATAACAGAGGATGCATCATCTTGGGTTGGCAGTAACTAAAGATTTGTAGGAAATGATCAACTTATGTAGTTCTGGAGGCAAGAGCTCCCAGGAAATGACAGAGGATGAAGTCTTTTACAAATAAGCTTCAGATTTACATTTAGAGAGAGAGTCTTTCTGTACAAACATGGGTTCTGAATTCAAACTTGTCACATGTTTGGTGAGAAGCAGAATTGTTATATGAACTCAATTCAGCTGTTTTAACCAAGAATCATATCTCAGATTTTTTTTAAAAAGGAATAAGCCAAAGGAGTACATGTAATTAGTATTAAGTGTGACTCCTATTTGAGTGGCCTGAAACTTGTTACTAAATTTCTATGAGTTTCAGTTTTTTAATTCACATAATTAATGTGAACAATAAAAGATAGTGTCTAACATAGTAAAGTAGGTACTTGATAAATAGGATCATTATAATTAGTATTAATTATTAGTGAGAAAATATGTTTTCCATTTACCCCACCTCATTACTTGCTTATTGATGGCAGTGTTTCCTAATTGCAGTCTCTATTTTTTTTTTTTTATAATTTACTTCATGGTAGTTGTATCTGCAAACCAAATCCATTGTGACGATGGTAAACATACAGAAATAGCAATGCATTGAAGGTAATAAACAGAACATAAAAGATATTGCTCCCATAATTAAAATGTATTTGTAGTCTAGCTGGGGAGATACAACATAAGCACTGATATGAAATGGTTTACCATCTAACATCATTAATAAGTTTATCCAAAATATTTTAAAAGCTTAGAAAATGTTCACAAGCACACTGGCCATAGTTTAGGCTGGTTTAAAGTATTAACTATTACTTGAGGTGAGGTGAGGTGAAGTCACTCAGTCGTGTCCGACTCTTTGAGACCCCATGGACTGTAGCCTACCAGGCTCCTCCGCCCATGGGATTCTCCAGGCGAGAATACTGGAGTGGGTTGCCATTTCCTTCTCCAGGGGATCTTCCCAACCCAGCGATTGAACCCAGGTCTCCTGCATTGGAGGCAGATGCTTTAACCTCTGAGCCACCAGGGAAGCTATTACTTACAGCTCTATAAATTAAGGACTATTATTATTCCCATTTCACAGATGAAGAAACCAACACCAGAACCTTAAATTGGTTCTCCAATGTCACACAGGTAATAAGTACCAACAAGACAATTCAAATTGATCTCTAAAGGCCATGAGCTTAAACACTTCACTATACTGCTCTCATATCTATCAATCATGTATAGAAAAAATTCCTAAAGGGCTGTGGATGGAAAACTCAATGATTTCAAACAACAAAGACTGGACAATATACAAAGATAATAAATGCCTCTAAAGTAATGGAATAAAATTCCATGTTTCATTCATTAAAAGGGTGAGTCATGTTGAAAAGGCCAAGATATCTGATGCATGATACTGGATGCTTGGGGCTGGTGCACTGAGACGACCCAGAGGGATGGTACAGGGAGGGAGGATGGAGGAGGGTTCAGGATGGGGAACACGTGTATACCTGTGGCAGATACATGTTGATGTATGGCAAAACCAATACAATATTGTAAATTAATTAGCTTCCAATTAAAATAAATAAATTTATATAAAAAAACTAAAAGCCAAGATATCTGATGATAATCAGTGGCATCAGAGCATACTATTTCAATCTCCATTTATCAGAGGCCTTTCTTGAGGAAGGGCTATTTTTGCAATAAAATATGCTGGTCATATTGGAACAATATATTTGAAAGCCACAATTTTTATCTCAATAATCATAATGAAAATCTTTCTGTATACTGCAAGTATTTCTGATAAACAATATGCAATTTGTTTTGAATGATTTTTCATCTTGCCCAAATTTTATTTCTAATAGTGGCTTATGTTCTGCCACAAACATTTCTCAGATAAACTTCTTTTAGTTGTGAGAACACTTTCTTGGCTGCAATATTTCTCCATTGTCCTATCCATTCAAACAGGTTACAATAAAAATCCTATTATGTGATTTTTCATGGGATTGAGAAAAGAAAACATCATGAAGAGGAAAATGATAAAAGGAAGATTTATTGCTCCATGGAGACTTTCCTCAGGAGCTTTCCCTGTAGCTGACAGCTGTGCATTTACATCTGTTTCAAGACAACGTGGAGGCAGTACGGGATCACATGCAGGCTTTCTGTTTTGGTAACCCCAGTTTCCCACCATGAAATGCTCTCCTTTCACTGTTGTAATGTAAAAGAACCACCTGAGGCTGAGATGAGAAGCAGGGATAATCATGTGAAGCATGCCTCACTTATTTGAGACTCAGATCACTGATTGCCCCAGCCCTGTGTTTTCTAGTGTTTTCCAGGTAGGTTTCCTAGCTCAACACTACTCAAAGTTTTGTTCATGGAAAGCAGTACCAATATTAGCATCACCTGGAAGCTTGTTAGAACTACAGAATCTCAAGGCCCACCCCAGACCTACTGAATGGAGATCTGCATTTTAACAAAATCTCACGGTGATTCCTGAGCACCTTCAAGTCTGAGAAGCACTGTTCCAGAGATGGTAAGATGCCCAGTTAAAGAAAATATTTTCTATTTCTCTGAGGTAACTGAGAGGGGGCATATGAAAAAGTCCTGACCAACAAACAATGAAAAATGAAAGGATCAACTTAAGAAAAAAAAATTAAAATACAAACCCAGATATATTTACCAAGCATTGACCTGCTTACCTATGAGCCTCAGTTAACTCAGTTTCTTCCCTCAGTTTGTTGGGAGGAAATATCACACTAATGAAGAGCAATACTAGCTCAGCTGTAGAAGATTCTCAAATTTATTATCATCAGAATAAGTATTATTATATAACATTTATTCACTGTGTACTATATGCCATGCAACTTCCTAGGTACTTTTCCACACTTTTCACTTTAATCCACACATGACTTTGGAACCTAAGCTCATAGCCACTTACTTCCTTTCTGATCTTCTCTCTAATGTGACTCTAGGATATCTTTTCTGGCACAATGTGAATGTACTACTATTCCATACCTTCACCGAGTGAGAAAGATATTTTCCCATAGGCTCAAAATTTTCTATCCAAAGCTTCTTTGCCTATATGTTCTCCAGAGATATTTAGCCTCACTCCTGGAAGTGTCCCTGACTCTGATCTGCTTCCCCATCTCCCACTCCCACACATATCCTGAACACTCATTTTCTCTGTCTTCTGGTTTAACTGGAGCATATTGACTTGGCAGTTGTTATGTTTATTTTATTCTTTGTAAAGCTCAATGTTTTAGTCTATCTTTCTGGGTGACATTTTCATCCTGATCCTTTTATCAGCCATGTAGCTTTTCATTCTAAGGTCTGTAAAGACAGAAGCTGTATTTGGTTCTCCACTATATTTCCAGAGTTTAGCACAGTGTCTAACATAAAATAAGCACTCAAAAACATGTGTTCACTGAACAAATAAATCTCAGTGACAGCAGTTTCCATGGATTGCATATCTGTGGGAGCTCTTCTCTATCTGTACCCATCCCCTAGATTATCTTGTAAACAAAGACTGGACAATATACAAAGATAATAAATGCCTCTAAAGTAATGGAATAAAATTCCATGTTTCATTCATTAAAAGGGTGAGTCATGTTGAAAAGGCCAAGATATCTGATGCATGATACTGGATGCTTGGGGCTGGTGCACTGAGACGACCCAGAGGGATGGTACAGGGAGGGAGGATGGAGGAGGGTTCAGGATGGGGAACACGTGTATACCTGTGGCAGATACATGTTGATGTATGGCAAAACCAATACAATATTGTAAAGTAATTAGCTTCCAATTAAAATAAATAAATTTATATAAAAAAACTAAAAGCCAAGATATCTGATGATAATCAGTGGCATCAGAGTATACTATTTCAATCTCCATTTATCAGAGGCCTTTCTTGAGGAAGGGCTATTTTTGCAATAAAATATGCTGGTCATATTGGAACAATATATTTGAAAGCCACAATTTTTATCTCAATAATCATAATGAAAATCTTTCTGTATACTGCAAGTATTTCTGATAAACAATATGCAATTTGTTTTGAATGATTTTTCATCTTGCCCAAATTTTATTTCTAATAGTGGCTTATGTTCTGCCACAAACATTTCTCAGATAAACTTCTTTTAGTTGTGAGAACACTTTCTTGGCTGCAATATTTCTCCATTGTCCTATCCATTCAAACAGGTTACAATAAAAATCCTATTATGTGATTTTTCATGGGATTGAGAAAAGAAAACATCATGAAGAGGAAAATGATAAAAGGAAGATTTATTGCTCCATGGAGACTTTCCTCAGGAGCTTTCCCTGTAGCTGACAGCTGTGCATTTACATCTGTTTCAAGACAACGTGGAGGCAGTACGGGATCACATGCAGGCTTTCTGTTTTGGTAACCCCAGTTTCCCACCATGAAATGCTCTCCTTTCACTGTTGTAATGTAAAAGAACCACCTGAGGCTGAGATGAGAAGCAGGGATAATCATGTGAAGCATGCCTCACTTATTTGAGACTCAGATCACTGATTGCCCCAGCCCTGTGTTTTCTAGTGTTTTCCAGGCAGGTTTCCTAGCTCAACACTACTCAAAGTTTTGTTCATGGAAAGCAGTACCAATATTAGCATCACCTGGAAGCTTGTTAGAACTACAGAATCTCAAGGCCCACCCCAGACCTACTGAATGGAGATCTGCATTTTAACAAAATCTCACGGTGATTCCTGAGCACCTTCAAGTCTGAGAAGCACTGTTCCAGAGATGGTAAGATGCCCAGTTAAAGAAAATATTTTCTATTTCTCTGAGGTAACTGAGAGGGGGCATATGAAAAAGTCCTGACCAACAAACAATGAAAAATGAAAGGATCAACTTAAGAAAAAAAAATTAAAATACAAACCCAGATATATTTACCAAGCATTGACCTGCTTACCTATGAGCCTCAGTTAACTCAGTTTCTTCCCTCAGTTTGTTGGGAGGAAATATCACACTAATGAAGAGCAATACTAGCTCAGCTGTAGAAGATTCTCAAATTTATTATCATCAGAATAAGTATTATTATATAACATTTATTCACTGTGTACTATATGCCATGCAACTTCCTAGGTACTTTTCCACACTTTTCACTTTAATCCACACATGACTTTGGAACCTAAGCTCATAGCCACTTACTTCCTTTCTGATCTTCTCTCTAATGTGACTCTAGGATATCTTTTCTGGCACAATGTGAATGTACTACTATTCCATACCTTCACCGAGTGAGAAAGATATTTTCCCATAGGCTCAAAATTTTCTATCCAAAGCTTCTTTGCCTATATGTTCTCCAGAGATATTTAGCCTCACTCCTGGAAGTGTCCCTGACTCTGATCTGCTTCCCCATCTCCCACTCCCACACATATCCTGAACACTCATTTTCTCTGTCTTCTGGTTTAACTGGAGCATATTGACTTGGCAGTTGTTATGTTTATTTTATTCTTTGTAAAGCTCAATGTTTTAGTCTATCTTTCTGGGTGACATTTTCATCCTGATCCTTTTATCAGCCATGTAGCTTTTCATTCTAAGGTCTGTAAAGACAGAAGCTGTATTTGGTTCTCCACTATATTTCCAGAGTTTAGCACAGTGTCTAACATAAAATAAGCACTCAAAAACATGTGTTCACTGAACAAATAAATCTCAGTGACAGCAGTTTCCATGGATTGCATATCTGTGGGAGCTCTTCTCTATCTGTACCCATCCCCTAGATTATCTTGTCCAGTCCCACAGCTGGACTACCCCTCAAATTGTAACTTCAATCTTGACCACACCTTGAACTTCACACTCATGTATCCAACTGCTTACTCCTATCGGCCACTAGGTAAGAGAGATCTCAAGTTGTTCAAAATCTGTCCCTTGATTCTCCACCTTTATAACCCCACCTCTGTAAACAGCACCACTACTTACCCAGTTACTCAGACTAAAAACCTCGTGCCCTGCCTGGTTCCTCTTTCCCTTCTATCCCATAGCCAAGTGATCAGCAAATTGTAATCAAAACATCTTCTGAATCTAACCAGTCCTCACCACTCTCTCATCCACACCACTATCAGCCTGCACCTAGGCTATGACAATAACCTTTTACACTGGCCTCACTGTTTCAATTCTTGCCTTCCTCAAGTCTCTTTCTAGCCAGCAACCAGGGTAATCTTTTAAAACATAAATCAGATCTTATAACTCCTCTGCTCAAAGGTCTTCAATGGCTTTCTTGCAAACATAAAGTGAATTCACCACCATGGCCTACAGGGTCCCACACAACCTGTTCCTGCCTCCCTCAAAATCACTCAGCTCCAACCTCACTGGCTTGCTTTCAGTTCTTCTAATACTCCAAGCTTAACCCCACCTCAGGCCATATTGACTTAATCAATCTGTTTGCAATGCCAGTCTCTTCTCCCTAGTTTTTGTATGGTTACTGACTGTACTACATTCATGCTTTTGTTCAAGTGTCACCTCCTCAAAACTAAGGATGACCCTGATGATGATCATAGCCAAAACCTATTCCTACTGCATTATACCATTCTTTATCCCTTTGTCTTGGGTTATTTTCTTTATAACATTTATACCTAACACATTATGCCTACATGTGTTTATTCATTTATTGTTTGTCTTCCTATTAGAATACAAGTTCCAAGAAAGCAGGAACTTGGAAGATCTTCTTTATTATTGCACAGAATCCCTGGTGCCTAGAACACTATCTGGCACATGGAAGGCACACCAAGAATATTCACTAACTGAATGAAGACTGTGGACATCACCTTTGTCTTTAACACCTTCCTCATCCTAGTAGGTCTTCCCTGGTGGCTCAGTTGGTAAAGAGTCTTCCTGCTTATTTAACTTCTATGCAGAGTACATCATGCGAAATGCTGGAATGGAAGAAACACAAGCTGGAATCAAGATTGCCGGGAGAAATAACAATAACCTCAGATATGCAGATGACACCACCCTTATGGCAGAAAGTGAAGAAGAACTAAAGAGCCTCTTGATGAAAGTGAAAGAGGAGAGTGAAAAAGTTGGCTTAAAGCTCAACATTCAGAAAACTAAGATGATGGCATCCAGTCCATCACTTCATGGGAAATAGATGGGGAAAGAGTGGAAACAGTGGCTGACTTTATTTTTCTGGGCTCCAAAATAACTGCAGATGGTGATTGCAGCCATGAAATTAAAAGATGCTTACTCTTTGGAAGGAAAGTTATGACCAACCTAGACAGCATATTAAAAAGCTGAGACATTACTTTGTCAACAAAGGTCTGTCTAGTGAAGGCGATGGTTTTTCCAATGGTCATATATGGATGTGAGAGTTGGACTACAGAGAAAGCTGAGCACAGAAGAATTGATGTTTTTGAACTGTGGTGTTGGAGAAGACTCTTGAGAGTCCCTTGGTCTGCAAGGAGATCAACCAGTCTATCCTAAAGGAGATCAGTCCTGGGTATTCATTGGAAGGACTGATGTTGAAGCTGAAATTCCAATACTTTGGCCACCTGATGCAGAGCTGACTCATTTGAAAAGACCCTGATGCTGGGAAAGATTGAGGGCAGGAGGAGGAGGGGATGACAGAAGATGAGATGGCTAGATGGCATCACCGACTCAATGGACATGGGTTTGGGTAGATTCCGGCAGTTGGTGATGGAAAGGGAGGCCTGTCGTGCTGTGGTCCATGGGGTCACAAAGAGTCAGACATGACTGAGTGAATGAACTGAACCGAACTGAAATCAATTAAATTGGAACACTTGGCATATTTTAGTAATTCAGATATCCTAGCAAAGAACATGATGCATCTCTCATTTTAATCAAATTTTACTTTATGTTTCTCTAGAAATTTTAGTAATTTTGAAGAAAATATAGGTTTTATATTTTTCTTGTTAAAGTCATCCTTAGAATTTGAAGATACTTTAAGTATTGCCAATAAACTCTTTTTTTCATATTTATAATTTCTAGCTGGTTATTGCAGAGAAGTCAACAGAGGAGTATAGCACAGCCCAAAGGGACTTCATTAATAGGCTATTAAAAAAAAAGAACATTGTCATTTAGGAAACATGTTCTCTGCTTGAAGTTGCCTTTTGTAGACTCAAAGAGTTATGATGTTACACACCCCCATCAAACTCAGAGAATTTAAGGCCACATTCTCATTCAACAGTCATCATTCTCAGATGAGAGAGCAACCATTTATCAAGACACAGGAAGAAAGTAGCTCTCCCCAAGTCAAAGCACTGGGACAAAAACAATGATTCTGATTAAATTATCAAAAGAAATTTTCACAGTCTGCAATTGTGTTTGGCAAGTTTAAGTCCCAAATGAAATTTTAGAAGAGATGTTATATGCCCTTGAAAAGCAAGTTTACATTGAAAATGCTGACAGGCCTTATGAGAGAAGACTGAGCATCTCTAATGTCACTTATGTGTAAATCACAATATCTGTATACATAGGCAATATATGTAAACTATGTTTCTTTCCCCTGAGAATCACTGTCTTATTTATCATATTCAATGTCCATTATCTCCCTTAAAATTACTATTAGGGCATAATCAATCTACATAGCCATTTCAATTATTTAGATAATATATCACACTTCAATATTTCATACAGAAAAATGTTTTCTTCTAACTCATTAATTATAACTAATGCCTATGATGTCTGAGCACAAACATATTAGCTACTTTTTTGTAAAGACTCAGGCTGATTCAGTGAATTTAAAATTCACAGAAGGCTTTGTAAATTTATGAACGATTTCACGCACAAATTAAAGGTTACTAGTATAGAAAATAGTTTAAATTTTGGGGAAATCAATATAAAGCATGAAAAGAATTCTTATTACCTGCCATCTGAAGTCACAGATGAGAGACTAGTAAAAGCGTAAGGTCATTCTACTTTTCTAAACCATTAATCAGTTTGTTCTGGTCATCTGTGATCCTCTAGCAACTTCTACAAAAACCAGTAAGATTAAAAGCAAAGAGATGAATGTACAAAATGAAACGGAAATAAAAAACAGGAGCATCCCTTTGTTCCAAAACATAAGTACATACAAAAAAACCCCTACATTGATGGGGTATGTTAGAGCATCACAGAAACCAAGTGAAAGATCTCCAAAGTTGAAGCAATATGAACAACAACAAAAAACAATAGTATTGGACCTAAAGTATAAAATAAATATTCCTGAGTCCACATTGATATAAATGAATGACTGAATACATAAATGAATCCATAAACTTCCCTGGTGGTCCAGTGGTTGAGAATCTGCCTGCCAGTGCAGGAGAAACAGGTTCATTCCCTGCTCCAGGAAGATCCCACATGCTGCCCGCCAACTCCGCAGGCCACAACTATGAGAAGCCACGCACCAATACTAGAGAGTAGCCCCTACTTGCCACAACTAGACAAAGCCTGCATACACTAACAAAGCCTCAGCACAACCAAAAGTTAAAAAAATCAAAACTAAAAAGAATAAATTACATAAATGAATGAGAGAGGAGACAGATATCCTGTGCAGTACCCCAAATAACTTGTGGTGATATTCTGCCTTCAAGGAAGTGGACTCTAACTCTACTGACTAAGTGTGGACAGCACATAATGATTTCCTTTCTGAGAGTATACTATGGAAAGGGGGGAAAGCATGAGTTTACAGTGAAAAACCCTAACAAACACTGTCAGAGTCAGGTGATGCAAGGCAAATATGAACAAAAAGTCCTGCTGATAATATGTACCTATGATAATTTGTGAAGAAAATTGTATTTGTCTCTGTGGTCTTCCTCCCAAACACCCATGACCCCAGGCTAATCATGAGGAAAACATACTACATATTCCAATAAAAAGCCATCCTACAAAATACATGACCTATATGCCTTAAAACTGTTCAAATCATCAAAAAAAGTCTGAGGAATTGCCAGAGTCAAAAGGAATCTAGGGAGACATGACAAGTAACTGTAGTGTGGTAACATGGATGGGATCCTGGAACAGAAAAATGACATCAGTAAAAAGTAAAGAAATCTGAATAAACTATTCCCCTCAGTTAATGAATCAATATAAGTTCACTAATTGTAACAAATGTAGTGTAATAATGCTAGATGTTAATAAGAGGGGAAATTCTGTGTGGGGGTGTGAAGGGGGGCATAATGGCAAATCTCTAAACTATCTGCTTAATTTTTCTGTAAACCTAAAACTGTTGTAAATAAACTTTATTTTATAAAACAGCACACATCAGAAAAATTAGAAGATTATCCCAGATGGCTCAGCGGTAAAGAATCTGCCTACAATGCAAGAGGCACAGGAGACCCGGGTTTGATCCCTGGGTAGGGAAGATTCCCTGGAGGAGGAAATGGAAACCGACTCTAGTACTCTTGCCTAGAAGACCCCATGGACAGAGGAACCTGGCAGGCTACAGTCCATGGGGTCACAAAGAGTCAGACATGACTGAGCATGCACGCAGACAATAGTAAAGAAAGAGGAAAAAACAACTCCCCGACCTCTTGCAGGAAAAAAGGTATAAAGACAAGACCAAGGAGGTCTTTCCTAATATCAAGTCCACTCTGTATAAATGTCAATGTCATAACATTGCTCATTACAATAGGATCAATTACAATATGAATAAAATCACAACTTCAAAAATAGCTATACACAGTAAAATCTTGATATAAAACAGTCCTTCCCCATCACCAGTGATGGCAAGAGGGTTCACTGTACTTTAAATTAGTCCAAAGACTGTTTGGTTTCCTAAATGGGATGCCAAAAAGGGATCAGAGGGCTGAGTAGAGATTTGTCCTAGAATCTATAACATCAAACATGGATTCTAACCATAGGATCTTAGGGCTCAAAGGACCTCAAAAAGATCAATCGATCCAAGTTTATTACTGTCTGTAACATTTTACAGGGGTGTTGATCTTTTATAAAGATCTTCAGAGAAGGTTCATAAATTATCAGGGTCATCCACACAGTCAAAGATCCTCCTATTAGGATTTTATCAATTACTTTGTAAGACTTTTGTCAAACTTTACCTGAGGTTACCTGCACTCAGATACTTTTTAAGATTGTTGAGTCTAACAATTAGTACCACTTAGGTAAAGAATACACCTTCCAAGGAGGAGATGTGTGTTTGATCCCAGGGTCAGGAAGATCCCTGGGAGAAGGAAATAGCAACCCACTCCAATATTCTTGCTTGGGAAATTTCATGGACAGAGAAGCCTGGGGCCTACAGTCCAATGGGGTCTCAAAGAGTCACACACAACTTAGCAACTAAACAGCAGCAGCAGCAGAAACTTTAATTACCCTTATACATGACTGGTAAATAAACTCTAAAAAACTATTTAAAAATTAAAAAGCAAGAGGAATGCATCATCTTAAAGGATGTGAGGCTATGACATCCACATAGGGCATGATGAATGTTTTCTGAATAGTCTGTGATATGGCACACAGTAGGTACTCTTAATCTGACTGGTGAATTAATGAATAAATGAATAAATAGGGCAGTCTTTCAACACATTTGTTTAGAAGCTCATAGTTTAATCTCATGTTATGTCTCTTAGTGGGCTATCAGATCTATTTAGAGTCTTTTGAGACAGAACTCAATAAAAATATTGGGCATGCTCTATGGGATAAAGCCATAGCAGGTGAGGAAGGGAGTAAGCTGAAACATGCGCCTTTTGGTATTTCTACCATAGAGAAGCACAAAGAAGAACATTCAAGGACACCACAGTCAAGTGGTAAACATGACCCTTTGAGAAAGAATTCCTGGAGAGAAGTGAAAGACAGTGACTTCCAATATTCATCTAAGAGGATTACAGGACAAGCCAAAGAGAAAATCTAGACGTGTGTATGGAAGTCATGGGATGAAGAGGTGATCCATCATTGTTGGCCACTCATTCTGCCTCCCTACTTCTCTTTCTGTCCCTGCATCCCTACTCCCCCACCAACACGAAAGCCTCCGCTTTTATACATCTTTAGCAATTTCATAATTATCTCTGCCACTATATGTGGCATCTCGAACTTTGACAATTTTGTTGTAATGTTATCTTTTCAAGTGTCTAGAGTTTGAGGCATCAAGTTATTCTAGACTATCCAAAATGAAACCTGTTCTGCTCACTTTTAATTCTTCTACTTGCTCATTTGGCAATACAGAGTGTCCAGTGCATGCCAGGCACTATGCTAAAAGCTTGAGAAACAAACATGATTAGGACATGATGCTCACCAGTCTATGAAGGACATGGTGGTGAAGTCGCTCAGTCGTGTCCTACTCTTTGCGACCCCGTGGACTGTAACCTACTAGGCTTCTCCGTCCATGGGATTCTCCAGGCAAGAATACTGGAGTGGATTGCCATTTCCTTCTCCAGGGGATCTTCCTGACCCAGGGATCAAACCCGGGTCTCCCGCATTGGAGGCAGACGCTTTAACCGCACATAAACACATAATTGAAGGCAGTGTGGAGACACTGTATATAAATATGCAAAGAGGGCCATGTTAATATATAGAAATTGAATGCTGCTTAGAGTTAGACTTGAAAAGACTTCACATAGAGGCAATATTTCAACTTGGTTTTGCAGGATGAGTAGGAACTTACTATGTCCTGAAGATGGGTAAGACATTGTAGATAAATGGAATAAAAGATAGCTTCATGAGCAAAACACAAAGATATAAAATTATGTTTTACAGTTCAGAAACAGTGACTATGACTGTAATAAATAAAATGGTGGCAAATGAGACTATAGCATGCCAGATTAGGAAGGATCTTGTTCACTGAATCAAGTATTTTAGATATTACTCTTAAGGTGACAAAGAATTGGAAACAGAAAAGTGACACGGCTCAGTTGGTAAATTGCTCTGGCTATACTGAAGAGAATGTATCAGTGGGTTGTGGGACAAGACTGGAGACAATGATAGAAGATAACAGATGACAATAGTCTGGCAGATTCTTTACCATCTGAGCCACCAAGGAAACCCAGGAAGAAAGTAGAAAGCAAAAGGACAGAAGAGAAAACACTGGCACAGGTTTGTTACTCACAAATAAAAGGGAAAGAGGAAAAATGATTTAAGCATACCTTTTTATTAAATAAATTTATTTATTTTAATTGGAGGTTAATTACTTTACAATATTGTATTGGTTTTGCCATATATCAACATGAATCCACCACAGGTATACACATGTTCCCCATCCTGAAGCCCCCTCCCTCTTCCCTCCCCGTACTTTTAAGCCTATTTTAAAGCATATTTTGAAGACAGAGGTGAGGAAAGTTGAGAGCGTTCATGCTTGATAACCTGCATTTTAGTGAAATTAGAAGACCTAATCATCTACTGAGAGGAAGAAATGGCTGGAGACAGCTATTCAGAGGAATGGAAAAAGAAGCTTATTTTGGAGGGATAAAAAGATTGTCTTATAAAAGAAATGCTAAGAGATCAGCTAAGTTTGCAAATGTTTAATTGTAGTATAGTCTATTGTAGTATAGGAGACCATGTAAGTGGAGTGTGTTAAGCAAGTGACACCAGGATGTCAGGAGAGTTGATTCATGGGGGGGCATAAAGACAGGTGGCCAGAAACCTGCCCCTAGGTAAACAGAATACCAGGAAGGTCATCCAGGGATCAGGAGAGCTAGATGAAAAAAGTGTTTCCTTTGCATCTAATGTAGACCTATAATTTTAACCTGATGTAATGAATAGACTCATTGGAAAAGGCCCTGATGCTGGGAAAGTGGGAAGGCAGGAGGAGAAGGGGATGACAGGGGATGAGGCGGTTGGATGGCATCAACTTGATGGATATGACTTTGAGCAAGCTCCGAGAGTTGGTGAAGGACAGAGAAACCTGCCGTGCTGCAGTCCATGAGGTTGCAAAGAGTCGGACATGACTGAGCGACTGAACTGACTGAGTGATAATTTAAACCATGAGTAGTATTTTTAACGGGACAAATGGATGATGATTTTGTGGTAATTGGGACAAAGGATAGTTACAACTTTTTTTTTTCTTTACCTTGGGATACTTACACCATTATCTGCCAAAGTGATGTTCTGGAAAGAAGGACATCCACACAAAAGTAAGGGAAAACATGTTTGAATAATCCCTACCAACTGCTGAAAGCATGTCCCAGCCTTGTATATACATTCTTTTAATCAAAGCACACATCAAAATGAAACTAGAATGTGACAACTCAATCTAACAAACAAACACATGCCTTGCTTAACTAGCTTGTCAATCTAAGGATCCCAACAGAAGGAAGCTATTCAATCAAGAAAAGGAAGGAGAAAGGTCAAATTAAAGTGTTTTATGCATTATAAAATTATTACGTTTGCCAATATTACTTTGCAAGTAAAGCTTTGTAGACTTTAGAGCAGCCAAAAAAGTTGCAGAACTAATTTAACATTTCTCCCCAAAATGTTGTCAGTAAAGGCAACAGTAAAACTGAAGAGGAAAAGTTAAAATTTTACATAATCTCCTGCTCGTTCTGCCTCTATAACTCAGCTTGTTCCTTGCAAAGTTGGATCACATAGGTCATGTAGTCTCAGAAAGTGGGGCCTTAACAATACTAACAACGGGAGCTTATCTCACTCACCCTTCTCCTGCTCTTTGCAATTGCCTGGCCCCTGTAAACCTGCTTAATCATGCCTGTCTGTAAAGGTCAGGCATTCCCCTCCCAATCTTGACTGCTGTTCCCACACACATGAAACCCCTTAGTTTAAACCAGCCTATTAACAGCTAGTGTTGCCCACCATGGTCTGTCTATAAAAACTCTGTAACCCCTTTGTTCAGGGCTCAGACCTTAGAGTGTTAACTCCTCTGGGCCTGTTGGCATAATAAACATGAGTTCTCCAACTCTCCGAGTGTGGTGCTTGGTTTCTCAGTCACTGGTTTCTGCAACATTTCTGGAGGGCCCAGTGAGATTCCAACCACACCAGCCCCTTGAGTCACTGGACAGGTGGCTTGGCCAGGCTGGAGTGAAGGAACCCCAACACGAACAAGGAGGCAAACCACCTGACAGTATTCCAGGTTCTCTTTCAGACCAATGTTCCAACTCTATGGACAGCAGAATCCCAACTTGACTCATTGGCAGGATGGACCAACTGACCAGGAATGGCCGCAGGATTAGGTAAGGCCCTGGGTCCAGTCCCCAGTCAGGTCCTACCCAACTGGTAGAAGAGAAGACTGATCACCTGCTTGGAGCTCCCAGGAAGGGAGCATCAGATAGGGAGAACTGGGGACTCAGGAGAAAGGAGGCATTGTGGCGGATAATCTCCTTGGCTGCTGCTGCTGCTGCTAAGTCACTTCAGTCGTGTCCGACTCTGTGTGACCCCACAGATGGCAGCCCACCAGGCTCACCCATCCCTGGGATTCTCCAGGCAAGAATACTGGAGTGGGTTGCCATTTCCTTCTCCGATGCATGAAAGAGAAAAGTGAAAGTGAAGTCGCTCAGTCTGTCCGACTGTAAGCGACCCCATGGACTGCAGCCCACCAGGCTACTCCGTCCATTGGATTTTCCAGGCAAGAGTACTGGGGTGGGGTGCCATTGCCTTCCCCCTAATCTCCTTGGAGCTCCCGGAAAAGGAGGAACAGTTAAGGAAACCTCGGTTCTCAGGAGAAGGGAAACATTTTGATAGCCTCTGAATGACTGTGAGTGCATGACTGCTGATTGAACAGAATGAGAGAAATTTTTCTTTTTGGAAACTGCAAAACCAATTCTTTTTGCATATACAATTAATAACAACTGGCTTGTTAAAAGACCTGCCTAGGAAAAAGCTTGAAGTTAACCCTTTCCATGTCCTTGAAATACACAGCCAACTTTGCCTGAGATCTCAGCTTTGGGCAAATTAGAACTCCAAGCAAAGAAAAAAAAAGGGGGTCAAAGAGATGTTTTAAATCTCAAACAGAAAACTATAAGATCTCTGTCTGTCTGTCTGTATTTATGTATGTCTTTTGATTTTTTCTTTTTTTTATTTTTTATTTTTGTATTTATTTATTGTTTTACACGAACTCCCAAACATGAACCCCCCTCCCACCTCCCACCCCACATCATCCCTCCAGATCATCCCCATACACCAGCCCCAAGCATCCTGCATCCTGCATTGAACATTATTTATTAAAATTNAAAAGGACATCTTTTTTGGGTGTTAATTCTAAAAGGTCTTGTAGGTCTTCATAAAACCAATCAACTTCAGCTTCTTCAGCATTACTGGTTGGGGCATAGACTTGGATAACTGTGATATTGAATGGTTTGCCTTGGAGATGAACAGAGATCATTCTGTTGTTTTTGAGATTGCATCCAAGTACTGCATTTTGGACTCTTTTGTTGACCATGATGGCTACTCCATTTCTTCTGAGGGATTCCTGCCCGCAATAGTAGATATAATGGTCATCTGAGTTAAATGCACCCATTCCAGTCCATTTTAGTTAGCTGATTCCTAGAATGTTGACGTTCACCCTTGCCATCTCTTGTTTGACCACTTCCAATGTGCCTTGTTTCATGGACCTGACATTCCAGGTTCCTATGCAATATTGTTCTTTACAGCATCGGATCTTGCTTCTATCACCAGTCACATGCACAACTGGGTATTGTTTTTGCTTTGGCTCCATCCCTTCATTCTTTCTGGAGTTATTCCTTCACTGATCTCCAGTAGCATATTGGGTACCTAATGACCTGAGGAGTTCCTCTTTTGGTATCCTATCATTTTGCCTTTTCATACTGTTCATGGGGTTCTCAAGGCAAGAATACTGAAGTGGCTTGCCATTCCCTTCTCCAGTGAACCACATTCTGTCAGACCTCTCCACCATGACCCGCCCATCTTGGGTTGCCCCGCAGGCATGGCTTGGTTTCATTGAGTTAGACAAGGCTTTGGGAAGCCCAACTAGACTTGACAAATACCACTAATTTCCTATGATACCTGGATCAGATATCTAGTGAGGAAACTTCTCTGGAGAACTACCACAGTAGCAGAGTGATGGGAAAAAGTTTCTTCAACAAGCACTTGCTTCAGAAAGGCTCTCTTTTCAACTACCATAATGGTAAAACATTAAAAGAAAGATTGGTGAAAAGATGAGCTAGCAGTGTGAAAACAAGAGCCTGGTAGGACACAGAAAAGCTAGTCAAAGAGTGGCACCTTTTGTGGTGTGCTCAGCCTCCATCAAGAGTGTTGCTCTGTGCTCCAGGGTGTCAGTCTCCACATTCACCAAGTATTACTATGCAACCTTCATGTTAGAAAGCTGGCTTCCCATCTGGACCTACCTCCTGAAGACTGGGTTTCTGGTACTGAGTGGTAGTTGTGACCTGATGCCTGAGGACAAGCTGAGATGAGAAGGTATTTCCTGTTCTTTCTTTACCCCTTTAAGGATAATATAACCTAGCTCAAACACCAGAATATTTTGCTGGCCTAAACTGTAATCAATCAGGAAGTATACCTTGAATTAAGTAAGTGAATTCATTAACTATGTTGTGTCTACTAGTTTTGACTAGATCCAACCTTCTTTCCTCAACTGGGTTCTCATCTAGGATGTGTGTGTGTGTGTGTGTGTGTGTGTGTGTGTGTGTGTGTGTGTGTAGGGTGTGTGTGTGTGTGTGTGTAGGAACAATCACAAAGCCCCATTTCTACAAATTCAAGCAATGTTGTAAAGCAACATTAAGCATTTTAAAAAATCTCACCTAAGGTGCAATGAGCTGTTACCCCAAATTCCAAATAACCTTCTCACAACCCAAAAGCCTCACTGATTTTTAATTTCCTCAATTTAATTTACTAAATGTGTTAAAAACTGAGGTCTGTGACACAAACATAGTACAGTATTTTTTATTTTATTCCTTCAGCAATGTGCCTTCCCAGGAAAAAAGCTTAGCAATGTAAATCACATGATTACACAGACCATTACAGAAAAATCTGTCAGTGTTTTCTTAAAAGATTACCAGTCAAACAATTTAAATTTCCAAAAAAGTCGCTAATTCAGCAAATATGTTGCTCTTTACACAGTTACTAAGTATTAAAGTTGTGAAAATACACCATGCTTACTGATAGATAATGCCACCAATTTGGCCTGCTTCTACTAAAAATCTGATATTCAAAATTTTTAATTTTTTCAACTTCAAATTTTAAACTTAAGAAATTGTCCTGCTATGTTCAAAAAAAGCATCATAGGGTATATTTAGCACAATGCCTTGAACAACATAGTGAAACATAAATATTTGTTGAGTGACAGAATAAATAAATGAATGTATATGTTTCAGTGTTGAGATTTACTTTTAAATACCATTGGCAGACAAACTGATGGACTGATTGTAACTGTACTTGACATTTATGTAGGAAGAATAAAATAAGCAAATTTTGGCTTAAATTGTAGCCAAAAATAGCCTCACTTCAAGTTCATAAATTGGGATTAGCAACCCAAAGACAGCTTCAAGGAAATGAAAAACATGTTATCAAAGGAAAAAGGAGCATCTTCATCTCTATATTTTTACAGGGCATGGAAAACTTTTGCTTAGCAAGCTGAAGCCGAGGGGTTTGTTCTGCAGCTCTGTGGATCAGAGACTGCAATTAGACAATATCTTTTGCCCAGGAAAACAAGCTAATGAAATTTACCATCCAATTCATGTAAAGAGTAACAGCAATTGCTGGTTAGGGACTAAAAACTAGTTGCAACAACATTTTAATTACATTTCAATGCAAGACTATAAATTAATTTATCCAGATGAAATATTGTACTATGTTGGTTTACAAAATGGCTAATTAGCCCATCCAGAACTTGAAGGAGAACAAAGCACTTTTTATTTAATATATATTAAAAAATAATAAATAAACAGCTACCGGCAAATTATTTCAAGGACATAAGCATTTATTTCAGGCCAGAATCAATATTAGAATATATCTTACTTCAGCCTCAATCCTTCCTAAGTCACTTTTTAGCAGCAGAAGGCTCAGTATTTAATGCGTGTTAAGAAGTACTTCTGATACTGGCTTCATCTTTTGAGCTACATAAAGACCAAAGGGTTTAGAAAAGAGTGAAAGAAGTTTGGGGTTTTATGTCTGTCTGTTTTTACTGTCCATCCCATTCAGTCCCATAAGCTCTATTGAGCAGAACCCAGAAGGCAGCATTAATCTACCCAGGCAGTTGCCTTTAGAGAAATGCTTTTATCAGAGTATAAGCTCGTTTAGGCTATGCACAGATTTCACAGCAATTACCCTTTTTTATATATTGAAACTATCCTTTAAATAGTGCCATTATTTCTCTTCTATTCTTTACAACAAAGATATAGATGCATGCCTTTTAAGAAATCACAGTTATCAGACAGTGAAGCTTGTAATTTGAGGCTCTATCAAAGGAACTGGAATGTCATCACATTAAGGGCAGTTCTGCTCTCTCCAGAACAGCTGGCACTACACCTCAGAAACCAAGTAGCCAAAGAAAGCAACTTTCAGTGAATCTGAATGCTATCAGTTTCATCTCCTCTTTTTAGGATGCATTCTGTGTGTCTAGAAACCAGAGGTGACAATAGTGAGTAACCATATCAGAAACATTTTAAAGGTTAATGAATTCTGGCATAAAATAATGTCAGAGCCATAAACAACTCATAAATACCAAATCTAGGAAAACCACAGAAACAGTCATCACACTTTAGAGAATGGTAGAACCCCAGATGATAAAACCACCACGGGCTTCTAAATTATTCTTTTAATAAACTTGGTGGAGTATTATACTATCTATCAATATTTATGATATCAGCTAATGATAGTTTAGGGATACAAAATGCAAAACGCAGTCTGTCTCAGTTCAGTTGTGCACTGCCTTGGTAATGACTTCGAGACTGGAAATGGAATTCAGTTCAACTTAGGTAACAAGGAAATCAGTTTCCAGTTTGGCAAAGTAGATGTCTAATTAGCAGTCTTCTTCCCCTTTGTCATACACCCATCACCACATTCAGGTCAGTATGTGGAATAAGTTCCAGAGTGTTACATTATACACTGTGTTATTTATCTGTTAAATTTACAGGTAGAACAAATTTTACAAAGACTCTCAAAATTTAGGGGGAAAATGTATCTACATCCAATTCACTCAAACTTAAGCTTGCAAGGGGCCAAGTAAAAATGGGTTAGCTCATATGGTAAACTTGACAAATTGAGAGAGATGATAGAGTCCTAAGAATCAAGTACCATACTTTAGAATTAGTAGAGTGAGGCAGAGCCACTCTCTAAGACCGTTAGCTCTTTGCAATGCCTACTTAATGAATGATACAAAAATAAACAGAAAGAAGCTTAGCTTCTGGCTTAAAGCCATAGAAGCAAAGAAAGTTGCCATTAAGGGTCAAAGTTCCAATATCTAGTGATAATGTATTTCTAGTCTTAACATTTCAAAACAGTACCACTGAGTGCTTTAATGCTTTAATCCAATTTGATCAACCCATGAATCTGAGAATCTAACTATACCAAAAATACAAAACAGTTATGAAATGAAAATATGTGTTCTGGTGCACATTCAGGGTAGCTGTAACTTTTTTTTTTTTACATTTGCTCTTACATGTGCTACCCTGGCAGAGAAGGCAATGGCACCCCACTCCAGTACTCTTGCCTGGAAAATCTCATGGACGGAGGAGCCTAGAAGGCTGCAGTCCATGGGGTCACTGAGGGTCAGACACGACTGAGGGACTTCACTTTCACTTTTCACTTTCATGCATTGGAGAAGGAAATGGCAACCCACTCCAGTGTTCTTGCCTGCAGAATCCCAGGGACGGGGGAGCCTGGTGGGCTGCCGTCTATGGGGGCGCACAGAGTCAGACACGACTGAAATGACTTAGCAGCAGTACTACCCTTGTGGCTCAGGCATTAAAGAATCCGCCTGCAATGCAGGAGACACAGGTTCGATCCCTAGGTTGGGAAGATCCCCTGGAAGAGGAAATGGCAACCCACTCCAATATTCTTGCCTGGGAAATCCCAGGGACAGAGGAGCCTGGTGGGTTCCAGTCCATGCAAAGAGTTGGACACTAAGTGACTAACACTTTCACTTTCTTACAAGTTTAGCACTTAACCTTGTATGTTTTGAGTGGACATGTTTCCTGGAACTAGTTGTTGCCCTCTTCCTCCCCCCATCCTCCTCCTATTTTTGAAAAGTACAAATGCTATCTGTATGGCACTTTTCTGTCAAAACATGGTAATATAAATTCAACTCCTTTCATCTTTAAACCATTATTATTTTCATGTGACTTAAAGATAAGGAAATTAAGATTGACTTATTTGTTCAAAACAGTTGTACATAGCTACTTGGTGGCAGAGTCAACATGAAAATTCACTATATAAGACTCTGCCACTGTTTGACCTGGAACAAATCATTTAATACAGCAGAAGCTCAGTTCCCTATCTTTAAATATGGGTGAAAGTAAAAAGTGTTAGTCGCTCAGTTGTGTCCGACTCTTTTTGATGCCATGAACTATATAGCCTGTTAGGCTCCTCTGTCCATGGAATTCTCCAGGCAAGAGTCCATGGAATTCTCCAGGTAAGAATACTGGAGTGGGTTGCCATTCCCTTCTCCAGGGGATCTTCCTGACCCAGGGATTGAACCTGGGTCTCCTGCATTGCAGGCAGCTTCTTTATCATCTGAGCCACAAGGAAATTTTAGAATTTTATTGTGAAAATTTGATAAGCTAATATATACCTGGCACAGAATACTCACTAAATATTATTCTCTTCCTGAGATCAAATATGTTTGCTAAATGCCAAGATAAACAAGTTAAACAGATCTTTTTGCTATAAGACACTTTGGAGCCTTTAATATGTTATGTGATGCTCCAAGAAGTAAACAGGATACATAACATTTCTCCCAACAACCAAGCAACCAATTATTTTTCCAGGAAGTATCTATTCATATGTCATGAAATACTAATATTTTATAGGACACACTTTGAGAACTCTGTCGCAGACCATAAGATGTTTTGGGAAATACGTGAAATAAATTCTTTAGAAATTAGTTCTTTATAATTAATACATTACTGGTTTAAATAGTCTGATCTGAATTCCTAAGTGCCTTTTTGAGGTCATCCCAAAACATCTAATACATAGGAACTATTAAAGCAAAGACTTGTAAACAGAGCCCCGAGCTCAGAAAAATACTTCAGTGGCTCAGTTTTATTATAGGTCTATGTGAATGCTCGGGGAAGGCAATGGCACCCCACCCCAGTACTCTTGCCTGGAAAATCTAATGGCCGGAGAAGGCTGGTGGGCTGCAGTCCATGGGGTCGCTAACAGTCGGACAGACTGAGCGACTTCACTTTCACTTTTCTCTTTCATGCATTGGAGAAGGAAATGGCAACCCACTCCAGTATTCTTGCCTGGAGAATCTCAGGGATGGGGGAGCCTAGTAGGCTGCCGTCTATGGGGTCACACAGAGTCGGGCACGACTGAAGTGACTTAGCAGCAGCAGCATGTGAATGCTGGACACACCGTATGGTTATCTGTGCTTCCAGAGTGAAAATACAGGCAGCTTTCAAAAGAAGAAAGGTTCTCAGTGATTCCACCTATTTTCCTCCAATGGGCTACATCACCTTTTCTGTGGTTTGCTACTATATGGGTCATCTTCAGGACAGTAAAATAAAAGCAGAAAAGCAGGGGAAGTTTTTCATTCTTTCTCCATCACTCTTAAGAAATGAGAATCCTTTGTGTCACCATAGATAAACTCTGCTCATTGAGTGGGGTACTAACCATTAAATCTGGGCTCCAGTGTGTGGGAGCTGTGACCCACATATGTGTTATCAATTCAATAGCAGTTATTGAATGCCCAAATCTGTGCTAAATCATTTAGGTTGTAAGAAAATAGATTTGAGCAACTTAGAATCCCACGGGTGAGATAAACTTACATCCAAAGGGAGAGGTGTGGGGAAACTATAATATCAAAGAGAACCTAATGAAGAGCTAGATCTTAAGGCTGCTGCTGCTAAGTCACTTCAGTCGTGTCCGACTCTGTGTGACCCCATAGACGGCAGCCCACCAGGCTCCCCCGTCCCTGGGATTCTCCAGGCAAGAACACTGGAGTGGGTTGCCATCTCCTTCTCCAATGCATGAAAGAGAAAAGTGAAAGTGAAGTCGCTCAGTCTGTCTGACTGTTAGCGACCCCATGGACTGCAGCCCACCAGGCTACTCCATCCATTGGATTTTCCAGGCAAGAGTACTGCAGTGGGGTGCCATTGCCTTCAACTGTAATTGTCATCTGAACCCGGAGAAAGAGGAAAGATCACTGAGCATCATGGGCTGGAGTTGGCACTTGAGCTGGACCTTGAAAGCCTGTAAGGGGTTGCCACAGGACTTCTGTGGGCAAAGCCAGTTCCCTCACCCCCTAATGTGCACCAACTGTCAAGGGAGTGTTGGGGCCACTCTTCCTTTTCAGGAACAAGAGAGGGAATACAGAGATTTTTGCTTCTTCACCTCTTCTCCTCTCTGCAATGGATGGATGTATCACCTAGAGAGCTTCAAGTCAGTAGTCCTTCCTTCTGGGTCACAATGAGGAGTTGGATGCTGGCTTGGCCAATAAAGAAATAGAAAAAAAACCCACCAACCATAACAAGAATTTGAGAGTTTGAGCTGCATAAGAAAAAATCTGCAATAAGATAATCTACATGGGCTTGTGCAGAAAGACAAGTGCTATTTTCTGCTTGATTCTGTGACTGGTAGAGAATCACTCAACCCTATGATTGTATTATTTATACAGAACTCACTAGGGCACCATCTGGTGCTAAGCTAACCACAAAAACAGGAAAATCAAACCCAAAGCAAATTGTCTTCATTGGAGTTTTTGCTAATGACCTGTTCTTTGCCAATATTCCAACTGATCACATTTTAGTTTGAAACAGGAAAAGACATTTAATGCTTTAAAGGGAAGTCTTAAAGGGAATTTGGTTAGACATACCCTTGAAAAGATTCTATACCTATCTAGATCTTCTCAGTCGAGAGGGCACTGCCCCTATTTCAGGTCTTATTACATCTTATTAAGTTGACAGATCAAGTTCATAATGTCCCATCTCAGTGCCCAGTCACCAAGAGATAAGGGTGAGAGGTGATCTTGCAAGATTATGTCCTGGAGATGGAAAATGAAGCCAAAATAGTGAGGAAATTTCTGCTGGAGTATAGGAAACAAACTAACAATAGTCATGATGAAAATAATTCTAATCTGAAGTGATTTTTAAATCCCACATTTGGACTCTCAATAAATTATTCTCATTGAGGCAGCAGACTTGACATTGCACACATATTTTCCTATGTAATCAAAAATGTTTACAACTCCAATGCAAAAGTTGTGTGTGTGTTGAACTTAAAAGTGAAAGTCTTTTAGTTGTGTCCAACTCTTTGTGACCCCATGGACTATACAGTTCATGGAATTCTCCAGGCCAGAATACTGGAGTGAGTAGGCATTCCTTTCCCCAGGGGATCTTCCCAACCCAGGGATTGAACCCAAGTCTCCTGCATTGCAGGCAGATTCTTTACCAGCTGAACCACCAGGGAAGCCCATTTTTCAAAAATCCAATTATAAGGATTTTCCTTTTTATTTATGGGCTTTTCTTAGATTCTCCCAGCTCTGGTAATTTTCTTTTTGATGGAAATGTTATAAAATGGTACCCCAAGTAAATTTGGTTTCAATATTATAAATTCATCATGAAAGCTGTGAACATTATGAGTTCCATTTTGTTCTCATTTGGAACTAACATCTCAGGTCTTAATGATACCTCAGTATATAATCAAGTATCTTGGTTCCCATGCTGACTAGTGTCTGACATTCTCTTTGGCCCACGACCTGATTGTTCACATTTTTAGGACTCAATTTTTATTATAACCCTCTAGATATTTTTGACAATCCCAAGAAAAAAGCTAATCAAATTGCCAAAAAAACTGCGATTTTAAGAGAAACAGCTTTTCTAAACTTGAGAGCCAAATGAAATATCATATAGAGTGGTTCCATAAAGTATCTTTCCATTATTCAACCATCGAATTTCCAGAGTTAGGAAGGTCAATCTTGCTTCCTTACTGTAAAATTAAGACTTACTTACAGCCAGAATCCTAAGATGTACATTAAAAAATACAAATAAACAAGCAATTTTAATTAAGCCAGTTCATCCATGCTCATTTACAAGGGCTGAAGTGTAAAGAGAAGGTAAGCAGTGGAGTCACCTAGGTTCGATTCATGAATCTGCCACTTAGCAGCTTTGTCCCTTGACTAAGTTACTTAAACTCTTTAAGGATCAGTGACATCCTTTCATCTGTAAAGAGGGCTTTATATTTCCTCCTTCCAGTGTTTTTGTGGAAAGGAAATGGGATGATATTTAGAAAAATCTTGCAGTAATTCTTGGCACGTTGTAGGAGGTCTATAAATCTGAGTTCAATTGCTCTTTCCCAGTTACTTCCTAAACTTTTCCTTACGACCAACAACTCTGAAAGGGGAGTGATTTACATGTAGCACATCACTGATTACAGAAGTCTAGGGAAACTAAGATATATCTCTAACTCCATCCTTTATTTAAAATGTTGTCAAATGTCCTTCACAAAATCCTGGACCTCCTTTTGCCCCATTTGTCACTGTATAGCTGAAGTCTGCACTTCATCAATAAGAACTTCTTTACCCACCTCAAAGGTCAATTTCCTCCATCTCGACCACATCAACCCACTAAAAGAAATAGCCAATTTCTTCATATTAAAAGAGGTTTTGGAAAGTTGTACTTTTCTAAGAATTTTTCCATTTCTTCCACAGTGTCCATTTTATTGGCATATAATTGCTGATAGTTTCTTATGATGCTTTGTATTTCTGTGTTGTCTGTTGTGATCTCTCCATTTTCATTTCTAATTTTATTGATTTGATTTTTCTCCCTTTCTTTCTTGATGAGTCTGGCTAGTGGTTTGTCAATTTTATTTATCTTTTCAAAGAACCAGCTTTTTGCCACACAAAAAAAGAACACTACAGGCAAATATCACTGATGAACATAGATGCAAAAATCCTCAACAAAATTCTAGCAATCAGAATCCAACAACACATTAAAAAGATCATACACCATAACCAAGTGGGCTTTATCCCAGGGATGTAAGGATTCTTCAATATCTGCAAATCAATCAATGTAATTCACCACATTAACAAATTAAAAAATCAAAGCCATATGATTATCTTAATAGATGCAGAGAAGGCCTTTGACAAAATTCAACATCCATTTATGATAAAAAAAATTCTCCAGAAAGCAGGAATAGAAGGAACATACCTCAACATGATAAAAGCTATATATGACAAACCCACAGCAAACATTATCCTCAATGGTGAAAAATTAAAAGCATTTCCCCTAAAGTCAGGAACAAGACAAGGGTGCCTACTTTCACTGCTACTATTCAGCATAGTTCTGGAAGTTTTGGCCACAGCAATCAGAGCAGAAAAAGAAATAAAAGGAATCCAAATTGGAAAAGAAGAAGTAAAACTCTCACTGTTTGCAGATGACATGATCCTCTACATAGAAAACCCTAAAGACTCCACCAGAAAATTACTAGAGCTAATCAATGAATATAGTAAAGTTGCAGGATATAAAATCAACACACAGAAATCCCTGGCATTCCTATACACTAATAATGAGAAAGTAGAAAAAGAAATTAAGGAAACAATTCCATTCACCATTGCAACGAAAAGAATAAAATACTTAGGAATATATCTACCTAAAGAAACTAAAGACTTATATATAGAAAACTATAAAACACTGATGAAAGAAATCAAAGAGGACACTAATAGATGGAGAAATATACCATGTTCATGGATTGGAAGAATCAATATAGTGAAAATGANAGTCCAGCGGCCACTGCTGAGTTTTCCAAATTTGCTGGCATTTTGAGTGTAGCACTTTCACAGCATCATCTTACAATGAAGTATACTTAGAGACAAAAATTCTTCTTTCTACTTTCTTGCGTGTTTACCTTCTAAATATAGTGCTCCGTCTTTCCTTGGGAGGTAGAAAGTCTACAGGAAATCAGGGAGGTTTGTATTGGAATTCTAGCTTCCCTTACAGCTTAGTCGGTAAAGAATCTGCCTGCAATATAGGAGACCCCTGTTCGATTCCTGGGTTGGGGAGATCTGCTGGAGAAGGAATAGGCTACCCACTCCAGTATTCTGTGGCTTCTCTTGTGGCTCAGCTGGTAAAGAATCTGCCTGTAATGTGGGAGACCTCGGTTCAATCCCTGAGTTTGGAAGATCCTCAAGAAGGTAAAGGCTACCAGCTCCAGTATTCTGGCCTGGAGATTTCCATGGACTGTATAGTCTATGGGGTCACAAAGAGTCAGACACAACTGAGTGACTTTCACTTTCATTTTCACTTTCTAGTTTCAAAGTTATTTAAATTCCCATCTTATTATCTTCTTTAATAAGAATTTCAATAAGAAGTAAAAGAATGTATAACCAAAGTCTTTTGCAAAATTTGATTTATTTTATTCTGGTAAAAACATGTGAAAGGGTAACTCTGTATCAGAGATTAAATAAGTTAATGCATGACAGAAAACTAAAATCAAATTTTAAAGTGTAGTTTTAACGTTCAGCTATTTTGAGATAATTCAGATAGAAGATATATTTTAGAAATTATTATATCTTAATGACTAAGAATTTTAATTAAAATATAAACAATTCTAGACTTTAGGATTATTATTTTAAATAAAAATGCTATAATAAACATGTTTAATTGCTATTATTTCTATATAGCCCCAAAATACACAACTCCACAGGTTATATATGTCTCAATGTTGATAATTTTTAAAAACTGTGAATTAAATTAAATTACTGCCTTTAAATTTTATAATTTAATTTTTAATAATGTAATTAAGATAAATGTGAAGTTTTCCCAAGTAATATGTATTTGAATTTTCTAAATGTTTTCTGCCCAGCTAGTGGCTCAAATGATAAAGTCTACCTTCAATGGAGGAGGCTCAGATTCCATCCCTGGGTTGGGAGGATCTCCTGGAGAAGGGAATGGCTACCTACTCCAGTATTCTTGCCTGAAGTATTCCATGGACAGAAGAGCCTGGCCAGTTACAGTCCATGGGGTCACAAAGAGTTGGACACGATTGAGTGACTAACACTTTCACTACTCTATTCACATTAAAATATGATACTGTTAGAACATATGTCTTTAATTCACATTTGTGAAATCTTGAAATGTTTCCAAATGTCTCCATATATTGCATACAACATTATTAAGAAGCTATGACATATAGTGAAATTTATCCATTTAATAGATATTTATTGAGTGAGTGGTAAGTTGCTTCAGTTGTGTCTGAAGCTTTGCTACCCTATGGTCTGTCACCCACCAGGCTCCTCTGTCCATGGGATTATCCAGGCAAGAATACTGGAGTGGGTTGCCATTTCCTCCTCCAGGGGATATTCCAGTTTCAGGGATCTGTAGTTTTTATTATGCGTACTATCTTTTATCAATATTTTAAATTCAAAAAGTGCTGGTTCTTTGAATTCAAAAATGTCTAATTTATAATTTATGTATTATTTTACAGTATGTACACACACACATACTAATTTGAGTTATTTTAAAATTAATCTGTGGCAGTAAGTTTCTATTATCAGTAACTAGAATACATTTTAGAAAAATGGAACCATTATTAACTAAAACTCAGGAGACACTTTCCACTCAATAGCTGTGACTTTGATTTTTCACTAACTATTCAGAAATTCTATTTTCATAATCTTGGGGGCCATGTTTTTCTCTTTTAAAGTATGAAAGTTTTAGAGTAAGTCATCTCTGAAGTATCTGAATTTCCTAATACTTTTTGCCTGCATGAATTATTTGGAGTCAAAGCCAGCAGAGATCACTGTGAATATCTTATCCCCCTTTTTAACTGTCTTTTTATTTGATCGGATAAAACATACATTTTCTATCTTCAGAAATGTAACCAAATCAATGTCTACCATCTCCACAGATGTTTCTAGACACAAAAATCACAGAGTGTAGTGAAATACAACTCTTTTTCTGTCATCTTAAGTAGGAGAGAGGAAAAAGAGACAACCAGAGATTCTTGAAGAACAAGATATAAAGGGATGTTACCATTTCAAGCAGGATTATTTCTTCAAGGAGTCAGAGAAATCGACTAGAAGCAGAAAGCCTAGAAAATAGGCCAATCTTCCCACCCTGGCCTTCTCCCACAAAGTCCAAAAGACTGTTCTTTACATCTGTGTCTCCTTTGCTGTCTCACATATAGGGTCATCATTACCATCTTCCTAAATTACATATATATGCATTAGTACATTGCATTGGTGTTTTTCTTTCTGACTTACTTCACTCTGCATAATAGGCTCCAGTTTCATCCATTTCATTATAACTGATTCAAATGCATTCTTTTTAATGGCTGAGTAATACTCCATTGTGTGTATGTACCACAGCTTTCCTATCCATTCATCTGCCAATGGACATCTAGGTTGCTTCCATGTCCTGGCTATTGTAAATAGTGCTGTGATGAATATTGGGCAAAACACTCTCTGACATAAATCACACCAAGATCCTCTATGACCCACCTCTTAGAGTAATGGAAATAAAAGCAAAAATAAACAAATGGGATCTAATTAAACTTAAAAGCTTTTGCACAACAAAGGAAACTATAAGCAAGGTGAAAAAAAAACAGCCTTCAGAATTGGAGAAAATAATGGCAAACGAAGCAACTGACAATTAATCTCAAAAATATACAAGCAGCGGGACTTCCCTGGTGGCTCAGAGGTTAAAGCGTCTGCCTCCAATGCGGGAGACCCAGGTTCAATCCCTGGGTCGGGAAAATCCCCTGGAGAAGGAAATGGCAACCCACTCCAGTATTCTTGCTTGGAGAATCCCATGGACTGAGGAGCCGGTTGAGCTGCAGTCCACGGGGTCACAAAGAGTCGGACACGACTGAGTGACTTTACTTACTTACCTGCAGCTCAATTCCAGAAAAATTAATGACCCAATCAAAAAATGGGCCAAAGAACTGAACAGACATTTCTCCAAAGAAGACATACAGATGGCTAACAAACATGTGAAAAGATTCTCAACATCACTCATTAAATGCAAATCAAAACCATGATGAGGTACCATCTCATGCCAGTCAGAATGGGTGCTATCCAAAAGTCTACAAGCAATAAATGCTGGAGAGGGTGTGGAGAAAAGGGAACCCTCTTACACTGTTGGTGGGAATGCAAACTAGTACAGCCACTATGGAGAACAGTGTGGAGATTCCATAAAAAACTGGAAATAGAACTGCCATATGGCCCAGCAATTTCACTGCTGGGCATACACACTGAGGAAACCAGAATTGAAAGAGACACATGTACCCCAATATTCATCGCAGCACTGTTTATAATAGCCAGGACATGGAAACAACCTAGATGTCCATCAGCAGATGAATGGATAAGAAAGCTGTGGTACATATACACAATGGAGTATTACTCAGCCATTAAAAAGAATACATTTGAATCAGTTCTAATAAGATGGATGAAACTNGAAAGAGACACATGTACCCCAATGTTCATTGCAGCACTGTTTATAATAACCAGGACATGGAAACAACCTAGATGTCCATCAGCAGATGAATGGATAAGAAAGCTGTGGTACATATACACAATGGAGTATTACTCAGCCATTAAAAAGAATACATTTGAATCAGTTCTAATGAGATGGATGAAACTGGAGCCGATTATACAGAGTGAAGTAAGCCAGAAAGCAAAACACCAATACAGTATACTAACACATATATATGGAATTTAGAAAGATGGTAATGAGGACCCTGTATGAATGAATGAATGAATGAATGGGGAGTGAGAGAGTGAAGTCACTCAGTCGTGTCTGACTCTTTGCGACCCTGTGGACTGTAGCCCACCAGGCTCCTCTGTCCATGGGATTCTCCAGGCAAGAATACTGGAGTGGGTTGCCATTTCCTTCTCCAGGGGATCTTCCCGACCCAGGGATCGAACCCAGGTCTCCCGCATTGCAGGCAGACACTTTAACCTCTGAGCCACCAGGGAAGCCTGGTGACCCCGGCTGCGGGACAGCAAAAGAGACACAGATGTATAGAACGGACTTTTGGACTCTGAGGGAGAGGGCGAGGGTGGGATGATTTGGGAGAATAGCATTGAAACATGTATACTATCATGTAAGAAACGAAGCGCCAGTCTATGTTTGATACAGGATGCTTGGGGCTGGTGCACAGGGATGATCCAGAGAGATGATATGGGGTGGGAGGTGGGAGGGGGATTCAGGATCAGGAGCTTGTATACACCTGTGGTGGATTCATGTCAATGTATGGCAAAACCAATACAGTATTGTAAAGTAAAATAAAATAAAAACAAAAAAGACCTTAAAAAAAAAAAAGAGGTTTTGCATTGGCAAACAGGTAAGCAAACAGTATACTCACAACTGGATGATTTAATTGGGTGACTAATCTAGAACTATCCCAAGGATGAAACAACCAGAAAAAATAATAGAGAAAAGTCTTCCTAAAAGTTTTTATTTTAGTTGTCAGAAACCTAAACATAACACTGTATTGGAAGAATAGCTGTTTTCTAGCAAGAACTACAGACTAACCTTAACAAATTCATCTGTCTGTAACAATGACAAAGAAACTATATTATTCATCTTCCACATCGAATCCTTTAAAAAAAAAATCCTCTTGGCTCTATCTCCAAGATATTTACCACATTCAATGTTCATTTCCCGACAGTTTATGTAAAGAGTTATATTTCCCTGGGGGCACTTTCTATGAGCTTTAATTTGATAATCTTTGACACAGAATAAGCCCTACCTTGTAGGGTTGGTTTGATGACTAAACTAGATTGCATAGATGGCAACATTTGTGAGCACAGTACAAATAGAATGAGTTACTTTTAACAAGAAGGCAGTTTGGTGCGCATAGTGTCTAGGAAAGGGGAATTGGAGAGTTCTGTAGGCAATATGATCCCCACTCTGGTGGAAAGGAAGACAAATCCTTACTGCACCACAGAGACAGCTTTTCTAAGGACTCAGAGCCCCACACATAGTCTCCATGCCTGGGACACATGGAGAAGTCTCAGTCTCTAGCACCTTTTTCAAAACTCCTTCTTAGACACCCAAAGCTTCCATCATCCTGCCGTCTCCTCGTGAAGCACAGGCTGAAATGATGGATGCTGCTTGCAGGGTCTGTGCCGTGAATTCCCTCCGAGGTGGACACCTTCCTAGGGACACTGCCCTACCTGGCACTGGACACACCCGCATCCATGGTTGTACCTTCACTCCTCTGTCTTGAGATGCTGTGACAAGAGATGGCACTGACCCACTCCAGGAAGACTCTTGTTGTTTTCCATCTTGGAGGGGGTGTCTTTTTCTGATCTGATCCCCCAGTTCCAGCTGTGCCCCTCTGTTAAGCATGATGAGGATTTCTCACTGAGAGATGGGGCAGAGGGAGGCAAAACTGGGGAGGGGCAGTGACAGCACAGAATGGATGGTTCTAGACCACCCGAGATCCAAGCATTCCCCTGGGACAGGGAAAACTGGGAGTCATTCACTCTATAAAGAAGCAGGATGAGGGACACAGGGGCCTCAAAGGCAAACCACAGAAGCCAACTGGTAAGGCCAGCAGGGACTTCCCACTGTTCTTGGAACACAATCCAAGCTGCGGATCCTGGCCCATGAGGCCCCGAGTGACCCAGACTCCACCCGCTTCTCCAGCATCACCTCATACACTCACCACCCCCACCCCATCACTAGCTCGGCCCACAGTGACCTTCTTTACATTCTTTAGATTTGCTAACTTGTTCCTGGCCTGGAGTCTGTGCACCTGCTCTTCCTCCCATCTGGGACCCTCTTCTCCTGTATCTTTGCCTGGCCACGACTCAGGTGTCAGCCCAAATGTCACCTCAGGGAGGTGACAATATTAGTTGCTGTTTCACAACTCTCCAGTACTACCACCACCAAATCACTATCCTGTCATCTTCTTCTATTGTCTTCAGTTCAGTTCAGTTCAGTCACTCAGTCATGTTGGAGTCTTTGCAACCTCATGGACTGCAGCATGCCAAGCTTCCCTGTCTATCAACAACTTCCAGAGTTTACCCAAACTCATGTCCATTGAGTCAGTGATGCCACCCAACCATCTCATCCTCTGTTGTCCCCTTCTCCTCCTGCCTTCAATCTTTCCCAACATCAGGGTCTTTTCAAATGAGTCAGCTCTTTGCAAGAGGTAGCCAAACTATTGGAGCTTCAACATCAGCCCTTCCAATCAATATTCAGGAATGATTTCCTTTAGGATGGACTGGTTGGATCTCCTTGCAGTCCAAGGGACTCTCAAGAATCTTCTCCAACACCACAGTTCAAAAGCATTAATTCTTTGGTGCTCAGCTTTCTTTATAGCCCAACTCTCACATTCATACATGACTACCGGAAAAACCATAGCTTTGACTACACGACCCTTTGTTGGCAAAGTAATGTCTCTGCTTTTTAATATGCTGTTTGGATTGGTCATAACTTTCCCTTCCAAGGAACAAGCGTCTTTGAATTTCATGGCTGCAGTCACCATCTGCAGTGATTTTGGAGGCCCCCAAAATAAAGTCTGTCACTGTTTCCATTGCTTCCCCATCTGTTTGCCATGAAGTGATGGGACCGGATGCCATGATCTTAATTTTCTGAATGTTGAGTTTTAAGCCAACTTTTTCACTGTCCTCGTCCACTTTCATCAAGAGGCTCTTTAGTTTTTCGTCACTTTCTGCCATAAGGGTGGTGTCATCTGCATATCTGAGGTTATTGATATTTCTACCAGCAATCTTGATTCCAGCTTGTGCTTCATGCAGCCTGGCATTTCTCACGATATACTCTGCATAAAAGTTAAATAAGGAGGGTGACAATATACAGCCTTGATGTATTCCTTTTCCTATTTGGAACCCATCTGTTGTTCCATGTCCAGTTCTAACTGTTGCTTCCTGACCTGCATACAGATTTCTCAAGAGGCAGGTCAGGTGGTCTGGTATTCCCATCTCTTTCAGATTTTCCACAGTTTGTGGTGATCCACAGTCAAACACTTTGGCATAGTCAATAAAGCAGAAATAGATGTTTTTCTGGAACTCTCTTGCTTTTTCCATGATCCAGCAGATGTTGGCAATTTGATCTCTGGTTCCTCTGCCTTCTCTAAAACCAGCTGGAACATCTGGAAGTTCACGGCTCATGTATTGCTGAAGTCTGGCTTGGCGAATTTTGAGCATTACTTTACTAGCGTGTGAGATGAGTGCAATTGTGCGGTAGTTTGAGCATTCTTTGGCATTGCCTTTCTTTGGAATTGGAATGAAAACTGACCTTTTCCAGTCCTGTGGCCACTGCTGAGTTTTCCAAATTTGCTGGCATATTGAGTGCAGCACTTTCACAGCATCATCTTCCAGGATTTGAAACAGCTCAACGGGAATTCCATCACCTCCACTAGCTTTGTTCTTAGTGATGCTTTCTAAGGACACAGTCAAAGACTTTGGCATAGTCAATAAAGCAGAAATAGATGTTTTTCTGGAACTCTCTTGCTTTTTCCATGATCCAGCAGATGTTGGCAATTTGATCTCTGGTTCCTCTGCCTTCTCTAAAACCAGCTGGAACATCTGGAAGTTCACGGCTCATGTATTGCTGAAGTCTGGCTTGGCGAATTTTGAGCATTACTTTACTAGCGTGTGAGATGAGTGCAATTGTGCAGTAGTCTGAGCATTCTTTTGCATTGCCTTTCTTTGGGATTGGAATGAAAACTGACCTTTTCCAGTCCTGTGGCCATTGCTGAATTTTCCAAATTTGCTGGCATATTGAGTACAGCACTCTCACAGCATCATCTTTCAAGATTTGAAATAGCTCAACTGGAAATTCATCACCTCCACTAGCTTTGTTCATAGTCATGCTTCCTAAGGGCCACTTGACTTTGCATTTCAGGATGTCTGGTTTTAGGTGAGTGATCACACCATCATGATTATCTGGGTTGTGAAGATCTTTTTTGTACAGTTCTTCTGTGTATTCTTGCCACCTCTTCTTAATATCTTCTGCTTCTTTCAGGTCCCTAACTTTTCTGTCCTTTATTGAGCCTATCTTTGCATGAAGATCCCTCGGTATCTCTAATTTTCTGGAAGATCTCTCCAATCTTTCCCATTCTATTGTTTTTCTCTATTTCTTTGCATTTATCATGGAGGAAGGCTTTCTTATCTCTCCTTGCTATTCTTTGGAACTCTGCATTCAAATGGATATATCTTTCCTTTCCTCCTTTGCTTTTCACTTCTATTTTCTACATGACACTAATCTAAAATTATCTCATTTACCTATGCTTTGTTTGTCTATTATGTATTTGTCTCATTACAGGAGGTATAGTCAGGTTACTTGTCAGTTTTGTTTCCCACGACATCCTTAATACTGAGTGTAGTAGTATAGTACCTGACACAATAGCAGGTACCCAATAAACAAGTGTTACATTTTGAATGATTTAATGAATATTTCAGGACATGAGAAATGGCAATTTGTAAAAATATTTGGGATTTTAAGGGAGGAAACCATCTTCAGTAAGATGTAAAATACCACTGGGTGTAGAAATATCTCATTTATAAACTGTGATAAAAATGGGTAGTAGGAATAGGGAGAAGGGGAAGGAGCTCCAAAATGCCAGTGTTAACACTCTGCTTGCCATAACTCTGCTGATACTTCAGACAGAATGATAGGTAGAAAACTAGCTTGGGCATCAGCACAACTACATGCTTTACAAATGGACTTTACATCGGTTAATTCTCTATTACTAAAGATTACTGTTGTAGGTTGGGTCATGGTCCTACATTTAATTAATCGGAGGTTAAAGATTTGTATGGCTGGATGTACCAATTCAGAGTAATCAAGTATTGATTGTGTCTTTTACCAACAATTAAATAACAATAGTCAGCTTTTATTCGGTGCCCTGAGTCTTCTCAAATCCCAGAATAATCAGTGAATAGTTCATTTAAGCACTTGCAGTGTGAGGCATAGTTGAAATATTATTCCTAAACTTTAAAACAAATAAAAACTCAGTTTGGTCAATATCTTGTAATAATCTATAATGAAAAATAATTTAAAAAGAATATATATATGTATGTATATAGCTGAATCAATTTGCTGTACATCAGAAACTAACACAATATTGTAAATCAACTCTCCTTCAATTAAAAAAAGAACTCAGTTTGTCATTTATTACAACCAGAAGTTTTCTTCAGAATGCGAAAGCTCAAATTGAAGATTTCTCTCTACCTTCATTAGTTCTATCATACACCAAGCCTGAGAATCTTTGCTTAACAAAGCACAAAATTTGTACTTTGGGAAATGACTATATTTCCAACTTTAAATGAGGGAAATAGCCCAACCCTTGGTATGGATGGAGAAATTGACACCTTCTCCTCAGTTCCACTGCTCCCAATACACAGCTCTCACCCAAAGCCCCTTATTTATGGTTTCTCACAGTCCTGTCTCTAAAACCATTCAGTGTACCAGGACAATCCAATGTAACGAATTCACACTCTGCACAAGGCTTTCTGCTAAATGCTTGTAGAAATTACTCAGAACAGTCTCTGTCTTCAAGTAGTTGATAATCCAACAGACATCAGAGAGATTTTTTTTAAAAAGTCTCTATATAACACTAGGAAGTTTATGCTAGTTAGCAAGGAATATGTTAACAATTGTCCAAGGAAGGGGCAATCTATTCTTGATGCTCTGCTCTTTTACTTTTATACATTCTCCCTGGGTAATTATATTTATGACTCAACTTCTATTATTGTCAACATGGTGATTGATTCCAGATCTGTCTATCCAGTCCAGATCTTGCCATCTGTATTTGTAAATCTCTAGTGACCAGCTTCAATCCCCTGGAAGATCCTGAAGTTTATGAAACATCCAAATTCAAATTCATTAACGCCTGTCACTCTTCTCCTTCCTAAATTCTCCACGTCCGCAAATGGGTTAACCATGTTCCCAAAACCACATCTCTCCAGCCAGAAACATTAGAATCACCCTCTGTGCCTCACTCTGGTTTATCCCTCAACATCAGGCCCCAACAACACTATCTTTCTACCTCATAGGATGCCTCAGAGGATGCAACTCTCTCTGCTCTACATCCATGTTGCTACCATCACTGCCTCATCCATTCATGTTCATGAACTCGGTGGTTATTCACACCTGGATTTCAGTCTTAGCTTTGTCTTTTGCAGTTGGTGACCTTAGGCAACTACTTACTTTCTGCCTCAGTTTCCTCAATGAAAAAATGGGAATAATAATATTCCTTATATGTCATATGGCTGATAGAAATCTTTGGAAAAAGCAAAGTATATATAGCACTTTCAATTCAGTTCAGTTCAGTTGCTCAGTCATGTCTGACTCTTTGCGACCCCAAGAATTGCAGCACGCCAGGCCTCCCTGTCCATCACCAACTCCCGGAATTCACTCAGACTCACGTCCATCGAGTCAGTGATGCCTTCCAGCCATCTCATCCTCGGTCGTCCCCTTCTTCTCCTGCCCTCAATCCCTCCCAGCATCAAAGTCTTTTCCAATGAGTCATCTCCTCGCATGAGATGGCCAAAGTACTGGAGTTTCAGCTTTAGCATCATTCCTTCCAAAGAACACCCAGGGCTGATTTACAAAGCACCTAATACATAGTAGGTGTTCAATAAATTATAATTGCAATTATTATTGTAATATAAGAACCACAGACTGACTCTGATCTACCTTCAGAGCCTCATTTCTCATTTTCCACTCCATCTTTGCCTCAGTTCTATACTGAAGCCTCATCAGATTTTGTATGATTCCCGGAACCCTTTCGCATCCTCTATCTCACTGCATTTTCTGTTCCCTCTGTCTCAAATGTTCTCCGTGTCTTACCTTTATTCAACACCAGTCCTTCCAATGAACACCCAGGACTTATCTCCTTTAGGATGGACTGGTTGGATCTCCTTGCAGTCCAAGGGACTCTCAAGAGTCTTCTCCAACACCACAGTTCAAAAGCATCAATTCTTTGGCGCTCAGCTTTCTTCACAGTCCAACTCTCACATCCATACATGACCACAGGAAAAACCATAGCCTTGACTAGATGGACCTTTGTTGGCAAAGTAATGTCTCTGCTTTTGAATATGCTATCTAGGTTGGTCATAACTTTCCTTCCAAGGAGTAAGTGTCTTTTAATTTCATGGCTGCAGTCACCATCTGCAGTGGTTTTGGTGTCAAAAAAAATAGGCAGCCACTGTTTCCACTGTTTCTCCATCTATTTGCCATGAAGTGATGGGACTGGATGCCATGATCAGTACTATATCACATTACAANTAACTTTCCTTCCAAGGAGTAAGTGTCTTTTAATTTCATGGCTGCAGTCACCATCTGCAGTGGTTTTGGTGTCAAAAAAAATAGGCAGCCACTGTTTCCACTGTTTCTCCATCTATTTGCCATGAAGTGATGGGACTGGATGCCATGATCAGTACTATATCACATTACAATTTTTTAAAAATTATCTGTTTTCAAGTCTGTTTCCTGTTTGTGATGAACTCTCAGGTCACTTTGGTCCTCGTTGCTAAGTTAATATCTTATACAAAGTTGATGTGCAGTAACTGGTCTTTTAAAGAAACATTTCCTAGCTGAGATAACCTGGGCACACTTCACTGAAGGATATTTTAATGGGAAAAGGTAGAAGAATGAAAAAGACAATTTTTTTTTCTCAATCCCATCATCTCCTCTCTGAAATGTTATCAGCACTTCCATTATCACACTACCATCCACCCCTACAAGACCAAACCTCCCTACTCTTACACAACAAGCCCTCTGACAGACTGAAGAAACCCTGGTGTCCACTAATTGAACTTGAGTGAAATATTCATGTAGTGGTAGGAAGGAAACAGCTGGGTTCAGATTATAGAGGACCTTGAATTTTGAAGTTTGGACTTCACCCAGTAGATAATAAGGCGCCATTGGACACTGTGTGGCAGGGTATACCATGGTCCAAAACGTATTTTTAGGAGATTCTCATGGATGGGATCTTCCCTGGACTTCCCTGGTCGCTTAGATGGTAAAGCATCTGCCCACAATGTGGGAGATTCGGGTTCAATCTCTGAGTCAGGAAGATTTCCTGGAGAAGGAAATGGCAACCCCCTCCAGTATTCTTGCCTGGAAAATTCCATGGACAGAGAAGCCTGGTAGGCTACAGTCCATGGGGTAGCAAAGAGTCGGACATGACTGAGCGACTTCACTTTCACTTTAAGGGGTTAGTATTCTACATATATTTATATGTAAATATATAAAAAATATATATTTAACATATAAATTTTATGTATATATATAAAGTGAAAGCATTAGTCACTAAGTCTTGTCCAACTCTTTGCGACCCCATGGACTATAGCCCACCAGGCTCCTCTGTCCACAGAATACTCCAGGTAAGAATATTGGAGTTGGTTGCCATTCCCTTCTCCAGGGGGTCTTCCTAACCCAGGGACTGAACCCAGGTCTCCCACATTGCAGGCAGACTCTTTACTGACTTAGCCACCAGGGAAGACCTATATATGTAAATATATAAAATTTATATCTAACATAAAAATTATATATATATATATATATAAAACTCATACAATTGAATAGCAAAAAGTGTCTGACTGAAAAAAAAATCTGAGTATAAATATTTCTTCAAAGAAGACATACAAATGGCTGACAGTTACATGAAAAAGTGCTCAGTGTCACTAATCATCAGGGAAATCTGAAGCTAAATCACATTAAGATACCACCTCATACTTCTTAGGAAAACTATTAGCAAAAACGGCAAGGGATAAGTACTGACGAGGATACAGAGAGAACTAACAGAACCCTGGTACTCTGTTGCTAGGAATGTAAATTGGCACAACCATTTTTAAAGATAGTATTAAGGTTCCTCAAAATATTAAAATAGAACTACTTTATGATCTGGCAATCCTACTTCTGGGTATAAATCCAAAGAAGTGAAATCCAGATCTCAAAGAGATGTCTACACTCCTGTTCTGTGCTGTGCTTAAGTCACTCAGAGGTGTCTGACTCTGTGACCCCATGGACTGTAGGCACCTCTGTCCATGGGGATACTCTAGGCAAGAATAGTGAAGTGGGTTGCTATTCCGTTCTCCAGGGGATCTTCCCAATCCAGGAATTGAACCTGGTCTCCTGCATTACAGGCAGATTCTTTACCATCTGAGCCACCTGGGAAGCGCATAGCTACTCTACTGAATACTTGAAATTTGCTTATAGGGAAGATCTTAAGTATTCTCACAGAAAGGAATGAAGGAAATGGAGGGAGGGAGGGAGGGAAAGTGAGAGGGAGGGAGGAAGGAACAAAGGAAGGAATGACAGGGAAAATGGCAGCTTTGTGAGGTGGTAAGTATGTTAAATAACTTGACTGTGCTATTTCACAGTGCAGGCATATATCAAAACATCAACGTGTACACCTTAAATATATAGAATTTTTAATTTGTCAATTATCCCTCAAAGCAAACTCTCCAAAAACCTCATTCTAAGTGAAAGAAGTCATATACAGAAGAGTAAATGATGCTTTTGAACTGTGGTATTGGAGAAGACTCTTGAGAGTCCCTTGGACCAAAAGGTGATCCAACCAGACAATCCTAAAGGAAATCAGTACTGAGTATGCATTGAAAGGACTGATGCTGAAGCTGAAACTCCAATCCTTTGGCCACTTGATGTGAAGAACTGACTCACTGGAAAAGACCCTGATGCTGGGAAAAATTGAAGGCAGGAAGAGAAAGGGATGACAGAGGATGAGATGGTTGGATGACATCACCAACTCGATGGACATGAGTTTGAGCAAGCTCCAGGAGTTGGTGATGGACAGGGAAGCCTGGTATGCTGCAGTCCATGGGGTCACAAAGAGTCAGACATGACTGGGCTACTGAACTGAACTGAAATACTATACAATTTCACTAACATGAAATTCTAGAAAAGGCAAATTTAATCTTTGGTGACAGAAAGCAGATCAATGATTCCCAGATCAATGAGATTGGGGATAGGACAGAATTGACCAGGAATGGGCAAAAAAAAATTCTATCTTAAGGGGTTATGGAAACATCCTCAGTCTTGAATAGTGGTGGAGATTTTTATGGGTTATATATTTGTGAAAAGTCACTAATGCATGTACTTAAAATGGGTGAATTTTATTGTATGTAATTATACCTAAATAAAGTTGATTTAAGAAGAAACAAAAAATGTCTCTCAGTTTCCTCAAAATTTGTTGCACAAATTCTCAAATTTAAATTTAGTAGTTCATTAGAATAAATGCCAGGAGAGTTACTTTTAAGTGAAAAAGGATTATGTGAAAATATCATCATATTTATTTAGAAATATTCAGGTTTTATAAATGCACACTTATTTGGTATCTCAGAATCAATAATTTTGTCACTTAGTACCTTTTTCTTTTTATGGTAATGGATCTAATACATTCTATTCACATTTTATTCTGTATATCCAAAGCAGAACATAAAGAGCATCTGATCCAAGACAAGTTTAGTCATCTAAGTGTCCAATGTACTTGTTAGGGTGCTTTGACTTTAAGGTAAGAAATGCAGAATGCTTTCCAAGTTTGTTAATTAATAGCATCCCTAGACAAATATCTTCTTACTGCTGTGCCTGATTGCTAAATCTCTCTGCTTCAAGGCAACAGATGGCTTAAATTCTCCCAGAATTAAAAAGGAAATAATCTAGAATTCCTTTTGATTCAAGGGACTAAATTTAATCAGGTTATCCTATAAGTTACAAATATCCTAGAAAAAATGAAGATGATCAAAATGGAAATGAATGGTTGCTATCTTCTAATCGTGTGAGCAGTGTGTAATAGTCTTTATAGTACCAGTTGATGAAATACTGCTGCCATAAAATCAGCATGTACTCAACCCAACCAAAGCCTTCAACAGTCTCTCTTCATGAACTTTTTCTTATGACAGCAACCTTCCTCTCTGGGCTTAGAAGATAATACAGATTGCAGAGTTCCTTGAGCAGTCTTTAATAACTCTGACTCAAAAGTAAGAGTGACAAAACTCTTTCCTAGAAATTTCATCTTAAGGTTCATTCAGTTCAGAGAACTTTTTTGGACTGATCCAGATTATACGAGTTCTATGCACTAACATTATTTAAATATCAGTCTAAGCAATATTAAAAATTTTTTCTTCTTTACAATAAGTTGTATGTCAGCATGTTATATGGTTCCCTCTATACTGAAAGCCATCAAAGATAGGAATCAAAATGCCTGCATTCAATATATTATAAAAACACACTGCTCATAGATCCTCATCAAATGCTTAATTATTGACACTATCTGAACATCTGCTTGTTGTATGGGATATGCCAGACCAATGTGGCCTTATAAAGTAAAGCCTGTTCCATATTAGTATTTTCTTTTCTTTTTATTAAAGTATTTAAGTATTGATTTACAATGTTGTGTTAGTTTCAGGTATACAGCAGAGTGATTCAGTTATATATATATATATACATATTAATATTTCCTATTGTCATTCTACTCACTCAAATCTTTGTCTTTTACTATATAACTAAAGTCAGGCAGGCTGCTTGCAAAAAAAGGGCCTGTTTTGTTTGTTTTTTTATTTTAACACAAATATCTCTCTGAATCGCTGTATCTCTTTCCAGTGTTCTGGCCTTTCCACTGCATTTTCCAAGAAATTCTCTTTGAATAGAGATTAATTTTTAGTTTGAAAGCACATTTTAATACTCTTTATTATTTCACAGAAACAGGAAATCAAAATTTCTAAAAAATCAAGGAAAATGATTCTCAGCATCTTATACCAACTGCATACATCATTCTCTACTCTATCCCTACTCACCAACATACACACATACAGACACAAAATCCCAATCTGTAGCACAACTATCTAACACTTGATATTTTGGTAGAGAGAGGAGACAAGTATACTAAAAAGAAAGGAAGAGGGTATATTATATTTTAATAATGTGGCAAGGTCTAAGCAACAAAATTATTAAATATTTGGGTTATGTAAAGCAGTCATCCTCAGCCTATCTTTGAGCCTCACCCCACCCCTGATCTATATCCCAGGTGTATGAGATGATAAGAAGCTTGGAAATGGAGTAAAAGATGAGGTTGGCCTTATGCACCATCTGGCATTCACACGACATAAAACTAGGAGCCACATGCTTATCACACATGCTTTTCTCACAAAGGAGTATCAGTCATAATTCATTTTGTTTGCTGGCCACCATTTCAAATTATATGATCTCTTACAGTTACAATGGTCATACTTAATCTCTAGTGATATACAGACTTAGCCTTGTTATCATAGAATTTGTCCTGTTTTCCAGTAGAAAATGGTTTTTAAATGGATATTTGTTTTTGGTAGGTTTCTTGATTTTGCTAACCCCATAAGACACTGGGGATGATGGATGAGAATAATTCTTCTAACAGTTTCCACAGTGATATACATACATTATGCACTCTTATAATGATGATTTTGGAAGACAAAAATCACCCGTCCCCTCAGAGGCTAACTCAATTGTATGCATTTTAAAAATAGTTCTCTTTTGTTTATGACTATAAAAGCAATACATTTCAATGAAAAAAAAATCAATTTAAATATGAGTAAAACTGGGAGAGAAAGAACCATGCAGTCTGGGTGGTAGAGAGACAACTAGGTTCAAGAATATCTGATACGGATTCTTTGTGCTGGGTTAAGGAGGAGCCAGACAGGGACTGAAGCAAGCAATGCAATCAAAATACTGCTTCGGTGGGTGACGTGGAACTGGTGCAGAAGGGCGTTCATTACAGTGATGCCTGAAACATAGGACAAAGGGAGTGGTGGTCGAAGGCGGGGAAGAGCCCAAGACAGAGCCAGAGGCCAAGAAGAGTAAGGCAGGAGCAAAAAAGAGGCAGCAGGAGAGGGCACAGTTCTGTATGAAGACCCCTCAGATCAGAAAACCTCACCCAGCGGCAAATCAGCCACACTCAAGTTCTGCTCGTGGAATGTGGATGGGCTTCAAACCTGGATTAAGTTGAAAGGTTTAGATTGGGTAAAGGAAGAAGCCCCAGATATCCTGTGCCTCCAAGAGACCAAATGTTCAGAGAACAAACTACCAGTTGAACTTCAAGAGCTGTCTGGGTTATCCCGTTAGTACTGGTCAGCTCCTTCAGACAAGGAAGGGTACAGTGGTGTGGGCCTCCTCTCCCGTCAGTGCCCACTCAAAGTTTCCTATGCCATTGGTGAGGAAGAACATGATCAGGAAGGCCAAGTGATTGTGGCTGAATATGATGCATTTGTGCTCGTGACAGCCTATGTGCCTAATGCAGGAGGAGGTCTGGTACACCTGAAGTATCGCCAGCACTGGGATGAAGCCTTTTGCAAATTCCTGAAGGGTTTGGCATCCTGCAAGCCCCTTGTGCTATGTGGGGACCTCAACATGGCTCATGAAGAAATTGCCCTTCACAACCTAAAGGGAAATAAAAAGAATGCTGGCTTCACTCCACAAGAGCAAAAGGGCTTCGGGAAACTGCTGCAGGCTGTGCCACTCAATGACAGTTTCCGGCACCTCTACCCCAACATGGCCTACACCTACACCTTTTGGACCTATGATGAATGCGCAATCCTAAAACGTTGGTTGGTGCCTTGATTATTTTTAGTTATCTCAGTCTCTGTTGCCTGCATTGTGTGACAGCAAAATCTGTTCCAAGGCTCTGGGCAGTGACCACTGTCCCAATACCCTATACTTAGCCCTATGACACCTCTCCCAAATCACACTGAGCCTGGGAAATAAGCCCACCAAGCTATCTTTAAACTTTTTACATCCAAACTTCTTTAATAACTGTTCTCTAGAGAAATCTGCACTGTATTTCCCTTCTAAACTATGGAATCCTTTACCCAGGCTTCTAATAACAGATGTTAAGTACTCAAGGAAGGTGTTTGTGTAGGGGTGGTGCTTTTTTTCTTTCTTTTTTTTTTTACATTAAAAAAAAGCTATTGATATTTCCTTTGAACTGTCCATATGAAAATAAAGAGCCATAGTTTTAAAAAAATCTGATATACAACCCATGGAAGGAAAAAACAGTGATTTTATATTTGAAAGCATTATTTGGATATGGTTATGTCACTATGCTTCCATCAAAATAGTCATGTCAGGCAGTCATATCAAAACATTCTTCTTTGAGATGGAAACTAGTGAAACACAAGAGGGAAAGTCTGGGTAAGACATGGTAAATGAAGCATGTTCTTGAGAGGTCTATGTAATTTTGATCAATGTTGGTGAAGCTAGCAAAAGGATTTGATAAGCAGCTGCAATGTAATTGAGATTCCATTCATTTAAAAAAATCAAATTCTACATCAGATTTTAAAACATTCATAAATCATATTTCAAAATATTGAATTATATGCAAAAATATTGATTTTATAACAAATTGATAACTACTCATTGCTAGATACTGTTCATTACTCTTTATGTATATTACATCATGCAATTATCATAGGAGCCCAGAGTAGTAGTTACTATCCCATTTCACAGTTAATAAAGGAAAACTATGGGCTCAGAGAGGTTACAGAATTACAAAGTCATGCATGCATGCTAAGTCGCTTTAGTTGTGCCTGACTTTTTGTGACTCTATGGACTGCCAGGCTCCTCTGTCCATGGGATTCTCCAGGCAAGAATACTCGAATGGATTGCCATGCCCTCCTCCAGAGGATCTTCCTGACCCAGGGATAGAACCCCATCTCTTATGTCTCCTGCATTGGCAAGCAGGTTTTTTACCACTAATGCTACCTGAGGGGGTAGGGGTAGGCTTCCCTGGTGGCTCAGACGGTAAACAATCTGCCTGCAATGTGGAAGACTTGGTTCCACCCATGGGTCGGAAAGATCCCCTGGAGGAGGGCATGGCAACCCACTCCAGTGTTCTTGACTGGAGACTCCCCATGGACAGAGCAGACTGGTGGGTTACAGTCCATGGGGTCAGAAAGAGTCAGACACAACTGAGTGACTAAGCACAGTGCATAGCACCACCTGGGAAGCCCTGAACTATAAGGTTATATGGAATTACAGGGCTATCATAGGTACATAGCACTGATTCATCTCATAAAAAATAGGAATTTATTTTGATGTACTTTCTCATATAGTCACTATATCTTATAAACACATTTCTAGGTTTAGCCTATTCTTTCTGTAATACTGCAAAAAAAAAGTATCATTTAAATTGAAAGTGAAAAAAATAAAAAGCCTTAAACATTCATAAACGATTAGTAGGAACATAACAGGAATATAATTATATTGCAAGATTACTACACATGTAGAATAATACAATTGCTTTCCATAGTCACTGGCCTTTTTTTCCAGCAGAAATATGTCAATATTAAATCACAGTGAAGTAATTGATTGTATTAAAACCTAAAGCTAAAAGTATATTATACAATTAAATATATTTAAGTCCTCTTTTTAAAGCGTAATTTGCACCTGAATATCTTTACCAGTCCCTACACCTAGCAACAGATAGTTCAAATGTGAAGCAATATCAATTTTCAATTTTGGTAGTTGAATTATTTTATATATGAGGTTATGGAAAACAGAAATTGTAGCTTTAAAACCCATAATTTTATGAATGTGTGGGTGCAAATAACTTTATTTTTTTCCATTAAATACTTGTATAGATTGTTCCTATATGAAAATCATTACTATAATTTATAAAATAGCATTAATATAATCAACACAATTCTGTACATTCTGATATTGCTCATGCATTTAATTTATTCCAGCATGTTAAATCAAGCAATTTAACAAACTAAACACATACTTTATCTTGATGAATAGTGTTACACAGATCTACTTCAATGTATTACAATATAACCATTATTATCAAACATATTCTCCACATTTATTTCAAAGCTATGCAATGTAACAGTTAGAACAAGGCAGATGTACATTTGAATATTGGCTCTGCCATGGAGTAGCTGTTATGTCACTGGAGAAGCTCTTTAACATCTCTAAGGTTGAGTTTCTTCCTTTATAAAAATAGGGATAAAAATAACGATTGCACAATGTTGTTGTGAAATTGCTGTTAAATAAGTTTACATACACGACAGTGTTTGGCCCAGAGCAGGCACTCAGTGAATGTAAGTATAACTTCTTTCTTAAAATATTACATGACTAATTGGGAGTGGGGTGGTTCCAAGTATTTAGTTAAAATGGTTTATTTCTTTTTTTTTAATTTATTTCTTTTAATTGGAGGTTAATTACTTTACAATATTGTATTGGTTTTGCCATACATCAACATGTATCTGCCACAGGTATACACATGTTCCCGATCCTGAACCCCCCTCCCTCCTCCCTCCCCGTACCATCTGTGTTTTAATTTAACTATGCTATATAAGCAACCAGTTCTCAACATTGTTTAAAAGCAGTTAGTGAAAAAAATACATGTTAGCTATGCTTTGTCAATTGTCACAAGAATTTAGTGACATGCTTTAGGGATTGGACTAAAAAACCCCGGGTTTTCTTCAAAATGACTATGAATGTGCATGCAGTTGAAGGATGGTAACAATTAAAAAAGGAATGCTGGGTCATTAGATCCATCTTCTAGCTTTTCCATGGTTTAAAAAGATAGATAAAACAATTATTACACAAATCACTTGGGTGCTGTGATGAGAGAATGAGATTAGGAAGGAGCTTTATTACCAGCCTATAAATGTGCCATAAAAGTACCGTCATTTTATTGCTTTTTCTATTTTAAGCAGCTGTCATTTTAGTCATTTGTGTTTTCTGCCATCCATGATACATAACTATGTATTTTCAGTATTTCCAACCAATTAACAGGCCAGGAAAGTAAAAGGCAGAATTTTCTAAGTCCAAACTCAGTTTTTAAGAGGCTAATGCAATTTTTTTAAAGTTCATTTAAGCAATAAAAAGTCACTTGATTCATGTTTATGTCTCTTAGTCTAACCTAGTGAATTGCAGACATCTTAAAGTGGAAATAATTCCTCAGCCTCTTTTGACAGTTGGTGAATATTTCTGTCTGTGTTCTACATATTAACCAGTGTCTTGACATAAAATATTACTTATTTTAGATCCTGAACCCCCCTCCCTCCTCCCTCCCCGTACCATCTGTGTTTTAATTTAACTATGCTATATAAGCAACCAGTTCTCAACATTGTTTAAAAGCAGTTAGTGAAAAAAATACATGTTAGCTATGCTTTGTCAATTGTCACAAGAATTTAGTGACATGCTTTAGGGATTGGACTAAAAAACCCCGGGTTTTCTTCAAAATGACTATGAATGTGCATGCAGTTGAAGGATGGTAACAATTAAAAAAGGAATGCTGGGTCATTAGATCCATCTTCTAGCTTTTCCATGGTTTAAAAAGATAGATAAAACAATTATTACACAAATCACTTGGGTGCTGTGATGAGAGAATGAGATTAGGAAGGAGCTTTATTACCAGCCTATAAATGTGCCATAAAAGTACCGTCATTTTATTGCTTTTTCTATTTTAAGCAGCTGTCATTTTAGTCATTTGTGTTTTCTGCCATCCATGATACATAACTATGTATTTTCAGTATTTCCAACCAATTAACAGGCCAGGAAAGTAAAAGGCAGAATTTTCTAAGTCCAAACTCAGTTTTTAAGAGGCTAATGCAATTTTTTTAAAGTTCATTTAAGCAATAAAAAGTCACTTGATTCATGTTTATGTCTCTTAGTCTAACCTAGTGAATTGCAGACATCTTAAAGTGGAAATAATTCCTCAGCCTCTTTTGACAGTTGGTGAATATTTCTGTCTGTGTTCTACATATTAACCAGTGTCTTGACATAAAATATTACTTATTTTAAAGAACTAGGTCAAAATAATCTTTAATTTTTCTTTCAAAAGGACACTTCAAACTCCCACTCAGGGCAAATAACACTGTTAATGATGATCTGTACAATTATAAAACATTTCAGAATAATTCAATCATGTTATTAAAAAGGGTGGTCAAGATATTGTAAAAAAAAATGTCAAACTGATTATTGAAGTGCAGTGAATGATTTTTGATTTGCATTGACTTATATCTCAATAATTCTGAGTAAGAGAGACACATAATCTACCTTAAATAAATGTGTTCCTTTGATTATGCCAAGAAATCAACAAAATGACCTCATCAGGTTTGGCTAATAATAGACTAGTGAAGAAATAACTTTAAACAAGTATCCAATACAACCCAAGATAATTTTACACCAAACTCAAAAACATGATTTTTTAAAATTACTATTTAGAAGTTATTTTAAAAGTCTCTTTGGAAGTACAGTCCTCTGATTAACTAACTTTTTAGTGGAGAATTCCTATAAAAATAACCTCTCTTGCTACATCCGAGCCAGTGCTCATCTTATTTGTCCTATGCCCAAATTTCAAGAAAACAAGGGCACTTACAGGGCCAAAAAGGCAGTTTGAGGTTTACCTTCTCCAAGACTTTAGATGCCAGAGTGCTTTAACATTGCACAGCTGTTTCAATTACTTCCACATGTCTTAAATTTCCCCTTCATGGCGACCTTGATGTGCCTGTCTAATGCACAAGTACACTCTCCTCTCTTGAGTAGGCATGTTCCTCTTATAGATAGTAACTTAGTGGTATAGAATCAATACATCATAAGGATCGTTCGACTCACTTTGGAGGAAGGCAGTTAAACCTGACATCTGTAGTCACGATTACTTTCCAACCAACAGCAATCTTTAAAGCATATCAAAAGGTGTCATTCAAATACTATGGCTACAAATAAATGAATCCCTTTATGAGACTATGAGCCTATATGCCAGTCCCAAAGCACTGTTTTTTTTTTTTTCATTTTAAACCTCAAAATACATTTTTTAAATAGTTCAAACTGGCTGTTTCTAAACTTTTATTTTATTGCCTACTAAGCCTTCAGAAATAATTATTCATTGAAAACTAATTTATGTGTAATGTGAGTCTAGGAGATTATCACACTTATCTTACCATTTATTTGAAAATACTTTATTCCAGGAAGACTCCTTCTGTGTCACATTTAATTGCCTTTGAAGCTCCTGCCATTTGAATCTGTCTTCTGGAACATGCATTTCATCATTATTTTTTAGCCTTGTTACATCAATCACCACAACTGCTATAGAAGATTTCTGGGCTGTGAAGTGATAATTTGTTCCAGTGGTATTAATGAGGCAAGCAGTGGTCTTGAGGGAGGTGACAGCCCATTGCTTTACAGACAGCACCAGATTAAGGTGCTGGCCAATATACGACGCTTTAAGCATAAACTCTAGAACCTTTGGAGTATTTTATAACTTTCCTTATCAAAATTAACATAGAAGAGATACTTCTGACACACTATCTACAATGAGGTAGGCATATCTAATCACCAAGGGGGGGAGCATTAGTAAGTGTTGCTCAACTTACCTTGAGTTACAGACACATAAGAGAAACTTTGTACTGCTCCCAACTTGAAGGCTCCCTAATGCCTTATAAGCTCTGAATTGGTCTATTTCCACTACCATGGTTGTAATGGCATGTCCCTAGCCACAGAGGAGTCTAATTCCCTGAAGTGCAGCCAATGAAAACTTGTATATCTGGGAATTAGTTCTCAGAACTAGGAATGCCGATTTGTTGTTGTTATAATACCATGCCCATGAATACCGCCTCTAGGAAGCAGTACATCTGGAAACAACAGATGGTACATGTGGAAATGGGTTGGATGGAGTATTTTAATACCCACACATCTCTAATTCGGTTCTACAAGTCTGACTTCAATGTTTTCTCAGATTATAGAGTGCTTCAGAATTGGTAAGACAGGCCTAATCCATATTATTGTTACTATCAACAGCACCAGATGAAAGCCTAATGTTGTAATGTCATTGTCTATGAACTCTCATTTGACCACATATATATGCACAGGCAACAATCTGGACTTAGCTTTTAATAACAGAACAGGTCAGTCCAGTGTACTTCCTTATCTCTTTACCAACAACCACAGAACATAAATTTATTTTAAGATGAAACTATCCCAGTGAGCTACTCTCCTTAATATAGGAAGGAAACATTTAAGCTCTTTCACACACTGTCTAAACAGTTTATCTCCCTCCACCTTCAAAAGCTACCAGAACTATTATAGTATTGGAGAAATTTCACTTAATATGGTAGGAGAACAGCTTTGCTAGAGAAATACTTCCTTCTTGTGCTTCAAGAAGGCTGAAATAAGATGTTTGAGATATGTTGGCATTTTAAGAAACATACCATCTGAATGGTAGGAAAATAACTTTTAGAAGCTTAGAATTTCATATTCTGTACTTTGTTAGTGCAACTTAGCTAGAATTAGGAATAGTATTGTACCATCTATCAAAAGAAAATGAACCCTCAATGTAGATTGAAAGAATTAATATTGTGAAAATGACCATACTACCCAAGGCAATCTACATAACCAGTTCAGTTCAGTCACTCAGTTGTGTCTGACTCTGTGACCCCATGAATCGCAGCATGCCAGGCCTCCCTGTCCATCACCAAACTCTGCATATAAGTTAAATAAGTAGGGTGACAATATATAGCCTTGACGTACTCCTTTTCCTATTTGGATCCAATTCAATCCCTATCAAAACACCAATGACATTTTTTCACAGAACTAGAACCAATAATTCTAAACTTATATGAAAACAGCAATCTTGAGAAAGAAGAAAAGAGCTGTAGGTATCATGCTTCCTGATCTCAGACTATATTGCAAAACTACAGTAATCAAATTACTTTAGTACTGGCATGAAAACAGACACATATGTCAATAGAATAGCATAGAGAGCCCAGAATAAACCCACACACTTATGGTGACTTAATCTACAGTAAAGGAGATAAGAATATGCAATGGAGGAAAAGACACTCTCTTTAATAAGTGGTGTTGGGAATACTGGACAGCTACATGTAAAAGAATGAAATTAGAGCATTTTCTCACATCATGTACAAAAATAAACTCAAAATGGATTACAGACCTAAATGAAACCTAAAACTTCCAGAAGAGAACATAGTCAGGACATTCTTTGACATGAATTACAGCAATATATTTTTGAATCTGTTTCTTAAGGCAAAAGAAATAAAAGCAAGAATGAATGAGATCTAATTAAACTTAGAAGCTTTTGCACAGAAAAGGAAACCATCAGCAAAATGAAAAGACAACCAATTGAATGGGAGAAAACATTTGCAAATAATATGACTGATAGGGATTGATATCCAAAATTTATTAACACCACATGCAACTCAATATAAAAAAATAAACAATGTGATTTAAAAATAGGCAGCATATCTGAATAGATATTTTTCAAAAGAAGACATACAGATGACCAACAAGCACATGAAAAGATGCTCAAATCGATAATTATCAGAGAAATGTAAATCAAAAGCACAGTAAGATATCACCTCATACCTGTCAGAATGGTTACAATTAAGAAGACCACAAATAACAAATGCTAGGAAAGATGTGGAGAAAAGGGAGCCCTCATACACTGTAGACAGAAATGTAAATTTGTCTAGCCACTATGGAAAACAGTATAGAAGTCCCTCAAAAAACTAAAAATAGAACTACTATACAATCCAGCAATTCCACTCCTGGGTATATATCTGGAAAAAAGGAAAACACTTATTCAAAACGATAGATGCACCCAAATGTTCACAGCAATATTATTTACAATAGCCAACATATGGAAGCAACCCAAGTGTCCATCAACAGATGAATTGATAAAGTACATGCAGCAGATAAATATAAAATGGAATACTATTCATTACTCAAAAAGAATGAAATTTTGCCATTTGCAACAACATGGATAGACTGGAGGGTATTATGCTTAGTGAAATAAGATAGAGAAAGACAAATACTGTGTTTTCACTTATGTTTGAAATCTAAAAAAGGAAACGAATGAATTTAAAAAACAGAAATAGACTCACAGATATAGAGAACAAATTAATTGTTACAAGTGAGAAGAGGGAAGTGGGGCGAGGCAAGATAAGAGTAGGGGATTAACAGGTATAAATTACTATGTATGAAGTAAATAAGCCACAAGAATATATTGTATAGCACAGGGAATATAGACAATATTTTATAATAACTTTAAATGGAGAATACTTTATAAAAGTTTTGAATCACTATGTTGTACTACTGAAATTAAAATAGACAACTGAAACTAACATAATGCTGCAAATCAACTATATTTCAATGAAACATTTTAAAACTCTCAACTATAATATAAGAATAGAAAAAAATAGATGTTTGTTGAATATTACAAATTGTGGCACAGTGGTAAAGAATCTGCCTGCCAGTGAAAGAGACATGGGAGATGTGGGTTTGACCCTGGGTCAGGAAGATCCCCTGGAGTAGGAAATGGCAACCCACTTCAGTATTCTTGCATGGAAAAATTCCATGGACAGAGGAGCCTGGTGGGGTCACAAAGAATCAGACCCAACTGAGCACAGCACACAGCACAGCACAAATTAACCAATGCACCATTTAATGTGGTACAAAGGAAAAGAAGTCCAATCCAAGTGGCTACAAGTCACTCCAGATACAGAAGATAAGTGGCAGCCTATTGTCATTTATATTCGGGACTGTATTCACTTAGATAAAAGGGAAAGGGGAATCTCTATCCCACCTGTCTTGGATCACTTCAGGAACAGCTTAGTTCAATGGGAAGCAGGATCCTAGTCCTTGACCTTTCAATTTGTGGTCAATGTGGACAAATGGATTTAAATTCTGAGATGAGTTTGCATTGTCTTTCTGGACAGTACAACCTCCTTTGTTGAAGAGGTAGTTATGAGGGGAGAGCAGACAAAAGACTCCATACACTTTGTTATCACAATCACACCCTAAACACATTCAAAGTAACTCTATAATTTATGCCAATGAAGAAAAGACCCTGATAGTGAATAAGCTTCTGTTAATAAATACACATTGAATACAACAAACAGCATCCAAGATCTTCACCAAACGCTTGTTAGTCTTGTTTGTTCTTTCTCTCTCTCCTTCATTTCCTTCCTTCTTTCCTTTTTTTATCTTTCCTTCCTTAGCAAAACAAATTAACACTAAATAAACTGATCTATTATGCAAACATAGCAATTTGCTAAAACATTTTTGATAGATGGTTTAAACATTTTAAACATTCACTATAGTAATGAAATAATACTTTTATTTCTAGTTCAGAAAGAACAGCATAGTGTTTAAAAGCAATCCACTGAAGTTGGACTGAGTTCAACTCCAAATTACTAGTTGTGTTACTCTGAGCAAATTGCTTCTCCTTTCTTTATTGATAAAATAAGGACAATGATAATACTGACCTCAGTGGGTTACCATGAAAATCAAATGAGTGTGCTAGAGACTGCTGAAGCTCACCAAGATCTATATTTCTTTGTTGTCCTCTTCCTCAGAACACAGGTAGACTCTATTTCTCAACTGTTAGGTATAGCCATGTGATTAGGTTCATGATACTGAAATGTGGTGAAGTACCACTTTCATGCATAGGCCCTAAAAACCTCCCTTTTGCAACCTTCACTCTTTTTAACCATCTACTGGCTAGACTCCTAGGACTCAGAGGAAATGAGAGCCACAAGATGGAAAGAGTCTGTGTTTTGAATAATTACATGGAAAAAGAGTTCCTTTCACTGACCCTCATGGAACTGTGATGCGAATGCCAAATAAATATTGTGAGAAGACACCAAAATATTTGATGACTAAAATGAGATAATTCATTTAAAGTGTCTATTACAGTGCCTGGTATATCCAAAAAAGTGCTTAATAAATCTTAGTTGCTACTGATGAACCTATTTGCAGAATACCAATGGAAACACAGTCATAGAGAACAGATTTATGGACATGGCTAGTAGGGAGGAAGGAGAGGGTGGGATGTATGGAGAGAGTAACATGGAAACATACATTACCATACGTAAAATAGATAGCCAATGGGAATTTGCTGCATGACTCCATGACTCAGGGAACTCAAACCAGGGCTCGGTAACAATCTAGAGGGATGGGATGGGGAGGGAGTGGGAGAGATGTACAAGTAGAAAGGGACATGAGTAAACCTATGGCTGACTCATGTTTATATTTGGTAGAAACCAACACAATACTGAAAAGCAATTATCCTTCAATTAAAATAAATTTTTTAAAATGTTAGTTATTCTAAGCATTATTGTGATGATGCTCTTGGAGTGTGTTATAGACTCAATGTTTGTGTCCCCCTAGATTCTTATGTTGAAACCCTAATTCTAGTTATATTTAGCTATATTTAGAAATAAGGAAATAATTAAGGTTAAATAAGATCATAAGGATGGGTCCTGATTCAATACAACTGATGTCACTATAAGCAGAGACACCAGAAAATATTACACAACTGCTCAAAACAGAAAAACTGAAATCAAATAACAAAATGCTAGTAAATTGTAGTGTCATCAATGACAAGGTTCATTATCTTCATTAATGACACAAGAATAAGCTAACAAATTTGGCATGACTACTTTAAAATTAATTAGATACCATCAAGTGTCAACATGAAGATCAGTCTCCTTAGGTGAGATAGTATTATGTATTTTTATTATTCTGGAAAATTAAAATAGAACATGTATACTACAAAATATTTACCTTGATCATACTTAGTTGAAATATTTTTCTAAAAAGGTCATTCAAATTCAAGTTTTAAGAGTGACTGTATGCATTTGTTTATGGTCATTGATCCATTCATTCAGTAAACATATGTTGAGCATCCATATGTACCAGTCACTATTCTGGGTGGTGGGGATGCAATAGTGGAAAAAACAAAGTCCTTGCCCCCATGGAGCTTTCATTATAGAGGGGACTAGGCAGAAACACAATAAAGAAACAAGCAAGAATTATGAGAACTTCTTTTTGTCAGACTTAAACAGAGCCCTCTTCTTTCTTGGACTTACTGCTCCAGAATTCTTTAGGAGAGTTTTTTCAACCCCTTACTCCTGCCGTCAGGGTTCCAAGTGATACTCTCTGGTTCACTGCTTCCACATCAAGATAATCCTTAATGCATGTACAGTGGCATTTGTTGCTCAGTCGTTCAGAACAATGGCATAATGCTAACAAAAGTAATTAGCAGCTTGTCAAGAATCCCTTAATGACCTTGACTCCTTCCTCTCTCACCCACCCAAGGGCTTATGTTTGCCTTTATTCCAGAAAGGGCACTACTATCTGTTTACCAACTCACAGTTGACACTGTAAAGAAAGAATACCACTGCCTCAGTTGAAACCAGTGTAGTAGTCAATGTGCATCAAACCAAATGACGACTAGAGGTACAAGGTAAATATTTTAAAATAAATAAAAATTTTTTTAAAGTTGCAAGCAGGGACTAATTTGGTACTTAACACTGTATTTATCAGATTCACTGGAATTTACCATAATCTAAAATCCCTTTCTGGGAAATCTACTGTCCTTAGGGACTAAGAAATGGAGAAAAAGTTCTATTCAGACACCAATTGTTTTCCTCTGTTTTAAATGTTAAAAGCTGTTTTGATGGAAGTCAGTCTATATTCTGTATTTCATTGCCAAGAAAGAAGGAATTCTAAGAAAAGGTCCAGATACAGTGAAGCTCAGAGACACTAGATATCATCTGATCTTCACATGAATGATTATTCATATTTATATGGCCTCAAAAGGAAAATAATAAGAGCTCATTCCAGGATTCCAGTCTGTGTTGCAATTCTAGCATCAATAGTTAACTGCTTCACCTGAGGAAGTAGCCCAAACCAGTATTCTTAAACCAAATATATCAGAAAAGTTGTTTAAAATTAAGGCAAAGGAAGGAAAATAGATTCCCACTATGGCTGTGTTATTAAGTATACAGACCTATCTGTTTTGAATCTGGGCCAAAGCTCTATCACCTGTTTCTTCTTGTCTGACATGAATATGCTTGGATTCCACTCCTGCATATACCCTTTGGCTGTACTTGATTTTCTGGATGCAGTTCTTTCTCCCATCTACACAAACTAACTATTATGTCCTTATCATGGCTGGACTTCTTATATTGCCTCCCAGCTACCCTGAAATTCCCAACTGTGAGACACGTCCTCTGGTCTGGACAGACACTCTGATCTCAAGTTTGCTCGACAAGATCAGGCATCATCTTGTCCTTCTGTACAGTGATCCACAAAACCTGGCACTTACTTTTAAACTTGAACACTCAGAGGGCAGAAAATGTGTCTCTGTAATTCTCTTGGCGTAGCACACATGCAGTTAAGTGCTTTTTGATTATGATAACTGAATGTGCTCAAAAGTTCTCATAATGGAAACAAATTAAGTCCCTTCACAATGAAATTTATGAAGGCCTAACAGATTAATACTACCTCAGAGTAGTGGAAGAAAATGCCTTTTCACCACTAGTAGAAATGAATCACCCCCAACTAATAGGGCAATCTCTTTAAGAAAAAGGTAGAAGAGGAAAGAGGATGAGGGAGGAGAAGCAGAGAAGACCCTAAATAGCAAAAGCCACATAGAGACCTACAAAAAACAAACAAGACTCTTACTAACCCCCACGGCCTTCAACATCCTTTATTTAGATTCACTTGTTAGTACAATTTCCTTGGAAAACTCAGGAGAAAACACTCATTGGGTGAGTATTCTACGAACAGGATTGCAAATTGTTTTTGCAATAATTGCTTTTTTTTTTCAATCACTGAAAGTTGCTAGATTTACTCCTTAATACAATTTTTTCAAAGCCTAAATTATATACCGCTCAGAGTAAAAAGATCATTCTATGTGTGTGATTTGTTTTAGGTTACTGGAGATCTGACCATTTCTAACACAGGCCTATAAAACAACTTCTGCGTTGTTGGCTCTCAAATGTTTTGCAGCAATGATTGAAAGACACTGGATAGGAAGTTTAAAAATTAAAGTTCTCATTATATTGCTAATTAATTGATTATATGCAGGATTTTAGATTACCTAGATAACTACTAAATAATGTCTATCTAACCCTGGGCTAATTATCTTTTTTCCTTTCCTGAATATGCATTACTTTTACCAACACTCAAAATTAGGGAAAACATTTGTTTCTGTAAACTGAGCATTGCATTAATAAGAGTTCTAAAAGTGATGGTATATAAGAGAAACCCAAGGAAACTCTAGAATGAAGTTATTAATATTGTAATAGATGTTAATCACCTTCTACTTTTCAAGGAGATTCAAAAGATCATTGATGAGCTTTCACTCCAAAGAGGGAGGTGGAGCAGCACCTGATTTTGGGGAGAGTTCAACTCTATGGAATTCCTATATTTTTCCCCATAAAAGCGATGCATAAAATGCATAAATGCAGTTTAATTTGTATGTCTCCATAAATCTTAGCCTATAAATAAGATTACAAATCAGAAAAAAGAATTCTTGCTTAGGCCATGTGTCCCAATCTTTATTTTGCAATATATTAGACTCATGTTGTCATTGTTTAGTCACTCAGTTATGTCCAACCCTTTTTTGTGACCCCATGGACTATAGCCCACCAGGCTCCTATGTCCATGGGATTTCCCTTGTAAGAATACTGGAGTAGGTTACCACTTCCTTCTCCAGGGCATCTTCCTGACCCAGGGGTCAAACCTGCATCTCCTGCATTGGCAGGCAGATTCTTTACTGCTGAGCCACCAGGGAAAAGGTCAGGTAAATAGGCATGAATTCTACTCATAAAACATTTTAAAGGTTTATGGTGCTAGAAAACTATGATTTAATTTGATTGAGGTTAGTTTATATTTTTGTAGTTATTCTTCAGACCTTAAGAATGGGAAGATAGGCTCCTATGAAGTTTAAGTTTGAGAAACAAGATTCTTTTGTTATGACAGCCTCCATTCAATTGATAAACCTAAATTCTCAGTGGTAGGCAACATTTTCTTGCCCCGTTGGAACTGGAAAGCCTTCTGAGAGAGATAATCAAGTTAACTATTGAGCAGGGGAAGAGAGACTGCCAAGGTCCCATAAGTTCAAAATCATTGTTATTAATATTTCTAGAAAATTCACTACCTGTTCTTTATTATTTTTATATATACTTTCACTTATACCATTTCATTAATCCTTAAAATAGCTCTGTGAGGTTGGTTCTTTTATTTGATTTACTTCACAGAAGAGGAACCTGAAATTCAGAGAGGTTAATTAACTTGCTACAGGTCACATAGGTGATGGGTAGAAGACTTCAAACATCAAACTTAGGACTCTCCAATTCTGAAACTCAATCTTACCAATAAGTCAAAAATGACTAGGAAACAAATCAGTTGAACCTAGAAATATATCCAAATCAGAAGTCGTATTTGTTTCAGAGCCTTATTTTAAATATGCCAGGGTTCTCAAAGTATTAGGAAAGTGTAACACAGGAAAGAACTGTGGGCTTTGGAGTCAAAGAGACCTGAGTTCATAATTCAGTGCTTAGAACAACTAGCTATGTGACTGAGGGGCTAGTTATCTGACTTGGCCAAGACATATTTCCCTCATTATAAGTGAAGTAATAATGATACCTGCCTTGCCAGATCATTGAGAGAATTAAATGAGATAACATATGTAAAGTGCCTACCAGTTCCTGGCACCTAGTATACACCCAATAAGTAGTCTAAGTGGTATTGATTATTATTGTGTATGGAGCCATAGTGGCCTGCAAAGACCTTTCAAGTGGTGTCTGGGCTGGTTCAATATGCAGGTCACACAAAATTGTGGGTTTTAAAAGTGTCATTTTGACCACTTTAAAAAGCAATAAAAACATTTCAAAATGAGGCCCAGTAAATAATAGCTCTTTACCCAAGCAACAGCACAATAACTTTTTTTAATGTGTGGTACTAAGAGTAGAAAAAGGAAAATAAATGGTGTCTTTTGCCTCCAAGTAGTCTCTGGCATAAAGTCTCAAAATGTTCGAGAGGGAGACACATATACCACATGAGCCAAAGGCACATCTTATTTCATTCCTTAAGTTTTAAGGCATTTTTAAGGCTTGAAAAACCTTCGATAATCATCAAATGTAAAGCAAAAGGCCTTTCCCTTCTAAGATCATGTCAACCAGCCCCCTGTCTCCAGGCACATTTGCCTGAGAATCACGCTGAACAGATGGCCACTGATTCCCCAGCTTTCTTTAGTAATTTGTGCAAGTGTTTGGCAACCTTCTCTGTCAGGGAGTGCTTCCTCATTATATCGGACTCTAGAAGAGTTACTCCCCACCTTCCATAGATTATTTGATGCCACATTTATTTTTTAAAGACATTTTCTAAGAGAAGGTTATTAAGGTATGTTTAATTAAAGCTTCTTCTACCTTTCACTGTCACAAAAACATATAACTCATGATTAATAGCTCAAAGAGATTTCTTCATGCTGAAAGCCTGTCCTTGCCAATTTTAAATCACACATAGTATCCTATTTTTATCTGTCTCTGTGTTAAAGTCCAGAAACTCAATCAGTTTTTTTCATTGCCCCTCCTCCAGTAGATCTTCTCATAATCTCATGCATTGAGATGAAAAGAACAATGCTCTTAAACTCAGTTTAATAAACACCTTCAAGACATATGCATTAAGAATCAATAATTAAATGCTGCCCCAGGTATAAAGAAATGGCACTATGGACACACCTCAGGGAGAAAGCATGGGCTCAAAAGATTTCTTATTTCTTTATTTTGCAGTAGCAGAGATGGATTTCAGAGGGATCAGTAAGTGTTTTTCCCAAGGGAAGATATCTGTAAGCTACATGGTTAAGATTTGGGAAGCAAGGCTAGAGGAAGCAAAGAAGGCAAAATGAATTCACTGGAACATGGCTCACTTCAGCACATAAATCTCCAATCTTCACTCTATATGAGTAACCTCCTTCTCCCATTGCCTTGGCTTCTCATTGTGTCTTGGGATTCATCTCCACTCATTTAAAAAGGTTAAGTGTGGACATGTAAGAATATGGCTGATGGATGAATCTCACAAACACAATATTGAAAGAGTACAAACTATGATAAAACTAATGTATGATGTTAGAAGACAAGATGGTGGTTAACCTTGAAGGGATAGCAACTGGAGAAGGCATGAAGGGAGCTTCCAGGGTATTAGGGGTATTCAGTTTCTTGATCTGTGCATTGACTACATGGGTACGTTCAATGTATGAAAAATCATTGGCCTGCACAGTTATAATAAGGGAGATTTTCTATATTTATAATAAACTTTGATAAATACCATTTTTAAAAGGCAGATGTGAGGACTTTCCATATATATGATTTCCTCAAATCCCTCATCCCTTTCTGCATGGATGACACTAATGCTAACCAAGTGAATATTAGAGACACAGCCAGTGTGGCAATACATTTCTTACATGTTTTCTAAAGTGAAACAATGGCTTATATGGCTCCTTTGCAATCATTGGTGATAATGTTCCACTGCTTTCTTCGTTTATCCATCCATCAAATACTTACTGAACACCTTTTATGTGCAAAACTCTGTGTAAAGCACTGGGGATACCAATGGTGACTGACATAGATACAGTCTGATGGGAAACATTCAGTAAAGCATAAAATGATTAAACAAAATAAGTGTAGGTTGTGATAAGTAAAATGCAGAAAATAAAACAGAGTGTTAAGTGAGATAATAGGAGGGATATTTTAGACAGGATAGTTGGGGATGGCCTCCCTGAAGTGACAGGTCATTATTATCCATGAAGTTTAGGAGACTCATCATATGCAAAGGCCCTGAGGAAGAAAAGCTTGGGCAACCACAGAATGGTGAGCCCTCCCTGAAAGTGAAGTCGCTCAGTCGTGCCTGACTCTTTGTGACCCCATGGATAGTAGCCTGCACCAAGCTCCTCCATCCATGGGCTTTTCCAGGCAAGAGTACTGGAGTGGGTTGCCATTTTCTTTTCCAGGGAATCTTCCCCACCCAGGGATCGAACCCAGGTCTCCCGCANAAGTGAAGTCGCTCAGTCGTGCCTGACTCTTTGTGACCCCATGGATAGTAGCCTGCACCAAGCTCCTCCATCCATGGGCTTTTCCAGGCAAGAGTACTGGAGTGGGTTGCCATTTTCTTTTCCAGGGAATCTTCCCCACCCAGGGATCGAACCCAGGTCTCCCGCATTGTAGACAGACACTTTACCGTCTGAGCCACCAGGGGAGCCCTCCCTAAGCTGCTGCTAAGCCTGCTGACACTGGGGAGAGGCAAGAGGTAGAAGCAAAGCACTTCCAGGAAAAACTCTCAAATCTGAAAGTGATATGCAGCCAAGTTTGAGGAGTTGTTGATTATGACCTTCTTCTTCACCTCCTCAGTTAAATATTCATAATGAAAGATGCCTGAGGAGTACCAAGGAAACCTTTTTTAGTCTTTTTAGAAAATCAGAGTTGCAACCTCACAATATGATACATCAAGACTAGACTCATGTGCCCTAGAATTTTCTTAACCAAGTCCCTATATATCACAACCATTATCATCTACTCAAATCATAACTCCTAAAGGGCAAACTTTCCTATAACCTTATTAGCCTATATTGCAAGCATTACTCCCACCTCACACTGTAATTCTCCATTCTCAACACACACACACACACACACACACACACACACACACACACACACACAGAGAGTATAAAAGGGCTGCAGTGTAGTTTGATGATGCTCATTGAAGTCCTGGGCCTTAAATGGCAGCAACATCATATATACTTCTCTTTCAAGTATGGATGAAGCTATGAGAAACAAAGCATCCAGTACAATTTATATATAGAAATATGTTTCCTACTATTTACAGAGGTAGGAAAACCTCAGGCAAGGTAGATTGCATTCATGTTTCTTACCCATGTGTATACCAACTCTTCCACATGGTAAAGGCTTTTTATGTTGTTCATTCTAATTCAAGAAGTCATTTTGTAAGGATTGACTCCATGCAAAAATACCCAAGAATATTTTTCCATTTATTTTCCTACAAAGGTTTCTGAGCCCTTTGCCACACTCTGGGATGCCCAAGTCCAGCTGAACTAAACACATCTCCCACTACAAGTCCTGGGTGGAACAATCTGATCTCCTTTGTAGGACAAAGTCCGGCTAGCTACCAGGGTCCCTCTTTGCTAGGCCAGAGGCTACAAGGGAGGAGAGTACATCTGGGAGCAAAGCAAAATATAGAGGAAAGTATACTTGACAAGTCTTGGGGTTCAGGCCCTTCTTAGAACCTCTACTGAAGGGACTATATCTGAACCTGTGGGCTGCTACACCAATATAACTGATTGAACCACTGATGAACGCCTAATGCTAGAAAGAGAGACTTTTCCTGAGCTGGGCCAAGCTAATCATAAGCCATCAGGAGGTTAAACTTAGACATGTGGATGAAAGGTCCAAGTTAGAGTCTGGACATCCAGAGTGACCAATACTTCAGATGACTAAGAAGAGGTAGCTGATTAAGGGGAGTACAGATGTGAAGAGGGAAAGAGCAGATACTTAGTTGGAATCCAAGAGAAAGAAGCAGGCATAAGAACAACTATGGACTCAGAGAGAGGTAGAAATAGACACCTAAGTTTCTGATAATAGTAGTCATATCTTGCTGTTGCGTTCTGTGAGCTATCTGTATGTTTTCTCAATAACATCCCAATTTTACTATCTTAAGTGAATTTCCATTTTTTTTGTAACCAAAAAGAACCTTGATTAGAGGAAAGGAGGACTCAGCCCTCTTAAGACTGTGCAACTCTCTCTCTACAGACAGAAGGTAAAAAAGAAAGGAGAGAGGCATGGGAGAACAAGATGGGTATAGGCAGAAGAAGATATTAAATATACTGCAAATGAAAGGAAGAGGTACTAACATAGTAAAATATAAGTAGTAAATGAAAAAGACTGCACTTGTGGTCAGAGGCATCTTTATGCAGATTTTCCTAACTCTCTTGAATTTACCTCTCATGATATCACTGCCTCCCCTCATTATATTAATTGGGAAGGTAACATAACACTGGGGAAAGGGTACGGGTGTGGTGGAAGCCAGCCAATTTAGGGTTCAGAATCCACATTCTTTTCTTCCTAGCTGTACAACCTTAGATAGTTTCTTTATCTCTACAAGTCAAATTTTCATTATTTGTAAAATAGGAATAATTGCTATCTCCCAGGTTTGTTGTAAGAATTAAATTAGAGAATACCATACACATGGCAGGGTACCTGCCAGACAGGAGATACTCAACAAATTAGTTTTCCTCCTGCCAATGGGTGGATATGAAGATAGGTATGGAATTCAGCTTTCAAATTACATGAAACGTCATTATATATCATATATTTACTTAGTCTTTTGTTAAGATGGTAAAGATGGACAGATTTGCAATTCTTCCTGATTCCAATCTGTATCAGTTCAGTTCAGTTGCTCAGTCATGTCCGACTCTTTGTGACCCCATGAATTACAGCACGCCAGGGCTCCCTGTCCATCACCCACTCCTGGAGTTCACTCAAACTCACGTCCATCGAGTTGGTAATGCCATCCAGCCATCTCATCCTCTGTCAACCCCTTCTCCTCCTGCCCCCAATCCCTTCCAGCATCAGAGTCTTTTCCAATGAGTCAACTCTTCGCATGAGGTGGCCAAAGTACTGGAGTTTCAGCTTTAGCACCAGTCCTTCCAATGAACACCCAGGACCAATCTCCTTTAGAATGGACTGGTTGGATCTCCTTGCAGTCCAAGGGACCCTCAAGAGTCTTCTCCAACACCACAGGTCAAAAGCATCAATTCTTTGTCGCTCAGCTTTCTTCACAGTCCAACTCTCATATCCATACATGACCCTGGAAAAACCATAGCCTTGACTAGATGGACCTTTGTTGGCAAAGTAATGTCTCTGCTTTTGAATATGCTATCTAGGTTGGTCATAACTTTCCTTCCAAGGAGTAAGCATCTTTTAATTTCATGGCTGCAACCACCATCTGCAGTGATTTTGGAGCCCCCAAAAATAAAGTCTGACACTGTTTCCACTGTTTCCCCATCTATTTCCCAGGAAGTGATGGGACTGGATGCCATGATCTTCGTTTCCTGAATGTTGAGCTTTAAGCCAACTTTTTCACTCTCCTCTTTCACTTTCATCAAGAGGCTTTTTAGCTCCTCCTCACTTTCTGCCATAAGGGTGGTGTCATCAGCATATCTGAGGTTATTGATATTTCTCCCGGCAATCTTGATTCCAGCTNCCAAAATAAAGTCTGACACTGTTTCCCCATCTATTTCCCATGAAGTCATGGGACCAGATGCCATGATCTCCGTTTTCTGAATGTTGAGCCTTAAGCCAACTTTTTCACGCTCCATTTTCAGTTTCATCAAGAGGCTTTTTGAGGTACCCAATTCTAATTTCCCCATAGGAGCCCTGGGTACAACTGACAGTCGGGAATGAGCTGATTAACTTTCTGATAGACCTCACTCTGAAATGTAGTTTCTCATACGTGCCAGAACGTCCAATTACTCTTTCTGGCCAAGACCTCCTTTGTATACTAAATGCTCAAGTGATAGAATACACAGGTTCTTCCCTATTACAATTCCCCACTGTCAGTGATCCATCCACAATCCTGTGGAAAGAGGGATGAAGACCCCTCCTGGCTGCTTCTGCTTCCTTGCCCTTCACTATTGTCTTGTTGCTTGCACGGTTCACTGAACCCGGGGTAGATAAGGCACGACCAGGGAAGCTGGAAGAAGCCTCGAAAGAGCAATGGGGACTGCAGACGTGTTTATTCTCTCCGGGCAGCAGCTGCTGGGAGTCCTCAAGTACTACAGATACACTAAGACAGAACAAAAGTAGCCCATGGCCAAGTGGGCACACAGGTGCAGTTGCATAGCTATGCAAGGTCAACAATATTGTTGTTTACTGAACACAAGGTAAGTGGGGGTGAGGGACTGGGGAGAGCCTGACTGATGTCATGTTGTCTAGATATTTTCCCCACACAACTATCTCTCGGACTTGCTCAAACTCATCCCCATTGAGTCAGTGATGCTGCCATACAACCTTCTCATTCTCTGTCGCCCCCTTCTCCTCCTGCCCTTGCAGTCTATATCCCAGCCACCAATACTGAAGAAGCTGAAGCTGAACAGTTCTATGAAGACTTTCTAGAACACCAAAAAAGATGTCCTTTTCATCACAGGGGACTGGAATGCAAAAGTCGGAAGTCAAGAGATACCTGGAATAACAAGTTTGGCTTTGCAGTACAAAATGAAGCAGCGCAAAGGTTAACAGAGTTTTGCCAAGAGAACACACTGGTCATAGCAAGCACCTTCTTCCAACAACACAAGAGACGAATCTACACATGGACATCACCAGACGGTCAACACAGAAATCAGATTGGTTCTTTTCTTTGCAGCTGAAGATGGAGAAGCTCTATACAGTCTGCAAAAACAAGACCTGGTGCTGACTGTGGTTCAGCATGAGCTCCTTATTGCAAAACTCAGGCTTAAATTGACGAAAGTAGGGAAAACCACTGGACCATTCAGGAATNCACCAGACGGTCAACACAGAAATCAGATTGGTTCTTTTCTTTGCAGCTGAAGATGGAGAAGCTCTATACAGTCTGCAAAAACAAGACCTGGTGCTGACTGTGGTTCAGCATGAGCTCCTTATTGCAAAACTCAGGCTTAAATTGACGAAAGTAGGGAAAACCACTGGACCATTCAGGAATGACCTATATCAAGTCCCTTATAATTATACAGTGCAGGTGACAAATAGATTCAAGGGATTAGATTTGGTAGACCGAGTGCCTGAACAACTGTGGATGGAGGTTTGTAGCACTGTACAGGAGGTGGTAACCAAAACCACCCCCAAGAAAAGAAATTCAAGAAGGCAAAGTGGTTGTCTGAGAAGAAAGAAGAGAAGACAAGCCAAAAGAAAAGAAGAGAAGCCAAAGGCAAAGGAGAAAGGGGAGATTTACCCATCGGAATGCAGAGTTCCAGAGAAGAGCAAGGAGAGATAAGAAAGCCTTCTTCAGTGAACAATGCAAAGAAACAGAGGAAAACAACAGAATGGGAAAACCTAGAATCTCTTTAAAAAAAAAATTGGAGATACCAAGGGAACATTTCATGCAAAGATGGGCACAATAAAGGACAGAGGTGGCAAGGACCTAACAGAAGTAGATTGAAAAAAAGGTGGCAAGAATACACAGAACAGGCACCAAAAAAGGTCTTAATGACTGGGATAACCATGAAGGCGTAGTCACTCACCTAGAGCCAGACATCCTGGAGTGTGAAGTCAAGTGGGCCTTAGGAAGCATTCCTATGAACAAAGCTAGTGATGATGGAATTCCAGCGGAGTTATTTAAATCTTAAAAGATGATGCTGTTAAAATCCCAAAAGATGACGCTGTGGAAGTGCTGCACTCAATAGGCCAGCAAATTTGGAAAACTCAGCAGTGGCCACAGGACTAGAAAAGGTTAAGTTAGTTCATTCCAATCCCAAAGAAAGGCAATGCCGAAGAATGCTCAAACTACCATACAATTTCACTCATAACCTATTTCCCAAATTCACAGAAAACAGAGAAACTANAAGTGCTGCACTCAATAGGCCAGCAAATTTGGAAAACTCAGCAGTGGCCACAGGACTAGAAAAGGTTAAGTTAGTTCATTCCAATCCCAAAGAAAGGCAATGCCGAAGAATGCTCAAACTACCATACAATTTCACTCATAACCTATTTCCCAAATTCACAGAAAACAGAGAAACTAAATTTCTATCACTTTTAAGTAAGACATTAAAAACAATCTTACAGAAGCAACAAACATAAGTATTTTAAGAATTTAAATTCATATAATTAAGACAAATCTTGGGCTTCACTGGTGGCTCAGTGGTAAGGAACCCGCCTGCCAATGCAGGAGACACAGGTTCGATCCCTGATCCAGGAAGATCCCACATGTCGTGGAGCTACTAAGCCCATGTGCCATGAAGACTCGCAATGAAGACCCAGGACAGCCATGAGTAAATAAATAAAAGTTAAAAACAAGACAAATCTTAGACTAATCAAACTTATATGGAGTATAATGCAAGGGTATTTTTTCTAAGTGAGAACTCAGTCTTGCTGTCTCATGAAGAGACTTGTTAATCTGAAGCCCCTAAATTGCTTATGCTGGTTTGACTAGGTAAGTTAGCATTACTCTTAACATAATATTTGGAAGAGCTAAAAACATGTGTTCAAGTAAACTGAATCATAATTCCGACAGAGGTTTTTATAACATCATCAGTTGTGTTCTGTAGTAAGTCAGCTTGAACATAATCTTCAGGATCTTCAGGTAACCTAAAACTTCGGACTAATATTAAACTAAATCAATGGATAATCATTGAGTACCTATTCGCAATGATTTGTAATCACTGAGCACCTAATTGTAAGATTCAATACTGAAATATTGCCATGCATAATTTTAAGTTCATTTTAAGGTCATATACATCTGCTTGGAGAAGGCAATGGCATCCCACTCCAGTACTCTTGCCTGGAAAATCCCATGGATGGAGGAGCCTGGTAGGGTGCAGTCCATGGGGTCGCTGAGTCAGACTGAGCGACTTCACTTTCACGCATTGGAAAAGGAAATGGCAAACCACTCCAGTGTTCTTGCCTGGAGAATCCCAGGGATGGCGGAGCCCAATGGGCTGCCGTCTGTGGGGCCGCACAGAGTCAGACACACCTGAAGCGACTTAGCAGCAGCATACATCTGCTTGTATTTATGTACTATGGAGGGGCTATCTTTGGGTCATATATATAACGGACATGTTTATTTTTCCAAATTTAAGATTTTAAAATTAGGTGTATTCGTGAGTTTTGCACTCTAAAAAAAGGCTTACATATGACAGTTTTCAAGTTACTTTCAATTTTCTCTGAAATCAAAGTTATTTTGGTTAAAATTTATAATTAATATTGGTAGCTGACCAAGAATAAATAGTGACAGAAAAATAAAACTGAGTATCAGGATAACGGAATGAGTTTTCCTAGGACAAAGAGTTTTGTCCTGAAGCGTCTATATGCTCCAAAATGTGAAAAAGAAGTACATTTAAGTAGGAGAACAAGNGGTGTCATCAGCATATCTGAGGTTATTGATATTTCTCCCGGCAATCTTGATTCCAGCTTATGTTTCTTCAAAAGTCAATGATCAATGCATTCAAAAAATTTTTATTGGGACTTCCCTGGTGGTCCAGTGGTTAAGACTCCATGCTCCCAATGCAGGGGGCCTAGGCTTGGTCCCTGGTCAAGAAACTAGATCTCATATGCCACAACTAAGGATCTGCATGCCATAAATAGGGCCTGGAACAGCCAAATAAATAAAAATAAATATTAAAAAAAAGTTATTATTGTTCCAGTGGATTTCAGTCTCATTCCTCAGAGCACATAGGACTCCAGAGAGGTATGGGATGATGAGGAAGCCAGGCAGAAGACAAAGTAGATGAAAGACTACTCTAATCTGGGCAAGTGCATTTTCTTAATTATTTTAGATATTAGAGTTCCACATAGGATTTTAGTTAAAAAGATGGCTTCACTTCTTCAAGAAAAAAACTGCTGTAAAACCCCACTCCTATATAACATGGCCTCTTTCCCTTGGCATGGACAGTCAAGCCTGGTCTGCAGTTCTACTTGAGTGTGACTTTTCCACATTTCTAGCCACCTCATTTGGTACAGCTATAACCATAAGGCTTCAGGTCACTCTAACATGGGTCAGAAGTGCTATCTGAAAATCTAACCTCTTTTAAGTATACTGGTATAAGTGTATGGTGCCCAAACACAGTCATGAACAAACTTATATAAAGGAAATAGCAGTAGCAGTTTGGATTCTCCAGACCAACGGTATGCTAGAGCCCTTTGGAAATAACATGTAGGTCCCCAAACTGGGTCACCAAGGAAATATCTGTTAAGGATCAATAATACTTGACAGGGTCTACCAAAGGAGAAAAAAATTAGATAAAAGAATATGAATACTGAAGATAGTTCAAGTATGAAGCATCATCCTGGGATACATACACATGCAAAAAATGTAGAAAATAATAATCTCAGAAAGAGAGTCAAATGGGGTTTTTCAGGCAAGAGAAGCTATCTCAGAGGGTCCTTCTGGAACTGAACAAACTGATTGTTTTTCAAGTTTCCCAGAGTGTGTATGACTATTAATAATATGATTAGTTTCAGAGTCAGAGATAAATGGATTCCCAACAGAGCAAGAGTACGTATCTCCACTGTACACAGTATTCCAACATATTTTTTTATTCAGTCTCAAACAGATTCTCTGTAATAATTTTATTTAAAGGAAAGGTTGTTATTTCTGAATGTATAATGATATCAGAGCATGAAAGATTTCCTGATATGGACTCAGCTGGGATTTTACTCTAATATTATTAACATAAATGAAAACTTTCTTGAAGAAAGCTGATTTTATTTCTATATTGTCAGGACTGAAAACAGCTTATATATCTTCTGCCATGGAAACTAATGTTAGCTACTAGGTAAATGTAGTGCAACCATTTGTAACTTTCTTTAAAGTACCTATCACCAAAATACCTACATGCTAACACAGGTATATTAGAAATCTGAAATTCTGTCAAAGAGAAATTAACTATTCTCCACACAAAGCAAAGGCATGTAACACTGTGAAATAAGAATTCTTCTAATACTGTGATGATTAATTCCATGAAGAAAAAAACCCAGAAACAATAGCATAAATCTTCTTGGAAAAGAGACTAAAACACCATTTACATCTTCTTCCTTTACATTATCTAAAATATCAATTGCAGATTTGGGAAAAATAGTCAATCTAGAGATTAATTTTCCTAGACCATGAAATTAGACACCTAGATGTCTCAAAAAAACATATGGATAACATATATTTTTATTTTTCAGAGATCTTTGATTATTTTTCATTTTATATTGATGCATAGCTGATTAACACTGTTATGTTAGTTCCTGATGTCTGGCAAAGTGATTTTGTTATACATATAAATGTATCTATTCTTTTTCAGATTCTTTTCACATTTAGATTATTACAGAATAATGAGTAGAGTTCCCCGTGCTATCCAGTAGGTCCTTTTTGGTTAACTATTTTATATATAGTAGCGTGTATATGCAAAGAAGGCAATGGCACCCCACTCCAGTACTCTTGCCTGGAAAATCCCATAGATGGAGGAGCCTGGTAGGCTGCAGTCCATGGGGTCACTAAGACTCGGACACAACTGAGCGTATTCACTCTCACTTTTCACTTTCATGCATTGGAGAAGGAAATGGCAACCCGCTCCAGTGTTCTTGCCTGGAGAATCCCAGGGATGGGGGAGCCTGGTGGTGGGCTTCCATCTATGGGGTTGCACAGAGTCGGACATGACTGAAGCAATTTAGCAGCAGCAGCAGCGTGTATATGTCAAGCCCTATCTCTCAATTTATCCTTCCCCCTCAACCTTCCCTGCTGGTAACCGTAAGTTCGTCAGAGACATTTCTGATGTCTTATTGACACCGAGTAATTCTGAGTCATAATGTAAATCCTTTCATTTAAAAGAGCAAGAAGTAACTAAATTTCTCAAAACAGAATGATTTTGAAATATTTTTGATCCCTACTGAAGTACAGAAAGGTATGATACTGAATCCAAATGTACATGATGTCTGAGGATCATTCTGATGATAACTTTTGGTCAAAGTCATTAGCATTGTTAGTGATCCTGAATCATAAGTTAGGAAAACTAACCTTCCAATAAACCTAAAGATGTAGCTCAATTTTTACATTTCCCCCTCTTATAGTCAATACATTAATACTTGTTTTGATATGTAAATGTAAACACTGAATAATACATTTACATTCATAATCACAGCTTACACCATAAAACTAAAATGAGAAAAAAAAATAGTCTGGAATAAATGTCACCTCTTTCTCTGGTGTCAAGCTGGTTTTAGAAAAGACAGAGGAACCTGAGATCAAATTGCCAACATCCGCTGGATCATGGAAAAACCAAGACAGTTCCAGAAAAACATCTATTTCTGCTTTATTGACTATGCCAAAGCCTTTGACTGTGTGGATCACAATACACTGTGGAAAATTCTGAAAGAGATGGGAATACCACACCACCTGACCTGCCTCTTGACAAACCTATATGCAGATCAGCAAGGAACAGTTAGAACTGGACATGGAACAACAGACTGGTTCCAAATAGGAAAAGAAGTACGTCAAGGTTGTATATTGTCACCCTGCTTATTTAATTTATATGCAGAGTACATCATGAGAAACACTGGGCTGGAAGAAGCACAAGCTGGAATCAAGATTGCCAGGAGAAATATTAATAACCTCAGATATGCAGATGACATCANTGTATATTGTCATCCTGCTTATTTAACTTATATGCAGAGTACATCATGAGAAACACTGGGCTGGAAGAAGCACAAGCTGGAATCAAGATTGCCAGGAGAAATATTAATAACCTCAGATATGCAGATGACATCACCCTTATGGCAGAAAGTGAAGAGGAACTAAAAAGCCTCCTGATGAAAGTGAAAGAGGAGAGTGAAAAAGTTGGCTTAAAGCTCAACATTCAGAAAACGAAGATCATGGCCTCTGGTCCCATCACTTCATGGGAAATAGATGGGGAAACGGTAGCAGACTATTTTTTGGGGCTCCAAAATCACTGCAGATGGTGATTGCAGCCATGAAATTAAAAGACGCTTACTCTTTGGAAGGAAAGTTATGACCAACCTAGATAGCGTATTCAAAAGCACAGACGTTACTTTGCCAACAAAGGTCCATCTAGTCAAGACTATGGTTTTTCCAGTGGTCATGTATGGATGTGAGAGTTGGACTGGGAAGAAAGCTGAGCGACAAAGAATTGATGCTTTTGAACTGTGGTGTTGGAAAAGACTCTTAAGAGTCCCTTGGACTGCAAAGAGATCCAACCAGTCTATCCTAAAGGAGATCAGTCTCGGGTGTTCATTGGAAGGACTGATGTTGAAGCTGAAACTCCAATACTTTGGCCACCTCATGTGAAGAGTTGACTCATTGGGGAAGACTGATGCTGGGAGGGATTGGGGGCAGGAGGAGAAGGGGACAACAGAGGATGAGATGGTTGGATGGCATCACCGACTCGATGGACATGAATTCGGGTAAACTCCGGTAGTTTGTGATGGACAGGCAGGCCTGGCGTGCTGTGATTCATGGGGTCGCAAAGAGTCGGACACAACTGAGTGACTAAACTGAAATGAACTACCTCTGGTGTAGCCAAACTGGGCTTCTAATTTCTATGACTTTCCAAAATAATCATGAAAAACTTGAAATCGAGTCCTGTGCTGCCTACACCACACATTCCACTTGCTAATCCATTGTGAAAGCTTAGGTATGCAGTCAAAAGGGAAAGAGGTTAAGGAGAGAATACCTAAGCTCTTCACATTAATTTTGTTCAGCAATAACTTGCTTCTCTTCTCTCTACCTCAACATCTTAATCATCTTAAATTAGGGCTTTGACCAGAAGGATTCAGCCAAATTCCAAGACAAGCAAAAATACCACTGAAGCACATGAGCATCCCATCTGAGAAGTAAAGGGATGAATAGCCATGAGAGCAAGAACTGTCTTATTCACAGGACCCATCCCAGATCTGCTACATAATTTTTGTTGTTGTTGCTGCTCAGTCGTTAAGTCGTGTCCAGCTCTTTGCAACACCATGGACTGTAACACCAGGCTTCCTTGTCCTTCACTGTGTCCCAGAGTTTGCTCAAATTCATGCCCATTGAGTTGGTAATGGACCAACCATCTCATAATAGGCACTCAAATATTTAAAGAATAGATGAGTGAAATGAAGACATGCCCAAGACTTTGTCCTTTCCCATTTTCCCCTAACTATTAATTCAATCCCCACCTTCCACAGAAAATCTGGGCCTGATTTTTGCTTTGAGGCTATAAGCATTTCACTGTAGCCAGAACATGTGACTCCCTTATGGAGTTCATCATGATGGGACTGACTTATATTAGAGCATGAAGGATTCTGCCTTTCATTTATCAGACATCTATATGTTTTACATTAGTCCTCATTGTTTAAGTATGATGATTGAGACATCACTACAAATATTAGAAATCATTAAATCTGTATCCAGATTTTCTTAGAAACATTTAAAATAAATTCAAGTGATTCTCCAATTTTTCTAATTTACCCACAAATAAAATGCACCTGAAGATTACCACTTGGCCTTAAGCTCTACAATTGCTATAGATTTTTTTTTAGCTTGCAAAATTTGCAAAATGTAACCCTATATTTATTTAGCAAAGCTACATTCTGTGCAACATTAATATTAATAAAATAAGCCATCTCATTTATCTTTATTAACAAGACTGTCACTTCATAAATTTTCAACTAACACTCAATGACTTTTTATATTTGAATGCAAAAAAGACAAATTAAAATTATTCATCCATTTCATTTCAACTGAGGGAAATCAAGCAGAAAACACTGAGAACAAATGCCTTCTCAGAGCTGAGGACTCTAGTTTAGTTTGATCAAAGTTGGGTTCACTGGCATAGGACAAAGCTAACTCTTTACAACATGCTTTCTAACTTTCTGAATTATGGAAATTATGATAGCAATCCTAACTATAACACTATCCCTTTTCACAGAGAACTTTTATACCTTTTAATATGCAGGAAAGATCAGCAAAATTCACAAGGCAACATATGTGAGTTTTATGTGAACACGAAGTCAACATGTCAACAAAGAGGTATAAAGATCAATTCAAGAAGATATTTCCGATGCAGAACCAGTCAAAATTAGGGACTGGATAGAGGATGAGAGATAGAGAGTTAATAGTAAATAGAATGAAGGGTAGAGTTAATGGCAGGGTTTTCATATTGATAAGAAAAATTTATTCACATTTTAAGTTAATGCAGCATTTGCTGCTGCTGCTAAGTCACTTCAGTTGTGTCCGAATCTGTGTGACCTCATAGATGGCAGCCCACCAGGCTCCCCTGTCCCTGGGATTCTCCAGGCAAGAATACTGGAGTGGGTTGCCATTTCCTTCTCTAATACATGAAAGTGAAAAGTGAAAGAGAAGTCGCTAAGTCATATCTGACTCTTTGCAACCCCATGGACTGCAGCCTACCAGGCTCCTCCGTCCATGGGATTTTCCAGGCAAGAATACTGGAGTGGGGTGCCATCACGTTCTCTGAATGCAGCATTTAGTGAGGTATAAAAAAGTTAAAGGGTTCATGATTAGCAAGCCAGACCGTCCTCATTCAGTCTTTTCCTTTGCAGTTAAACGTGGTTTTCCTTTGCATTTTTTCAAGTTTTTCTTGTTTCAAATAGGCTGAAAGAAAAATATATAATATATACCACATATAATAAATATTAATATATGGATGAATTCTAAGTCATTTCAGTCATGTCCGACTCTTTGTAACGCTATGGACTGTAGCTCACCAGGCTCCTCTGTCCATGGGACTGCCCAGGCAAGAATACTGCAGTGGGTTGCCACACCCTCCTCCAGGGGATCTTCTTGACTCAGGGATCAAACCGATGTCCCTTATGTCTGCTGCATTAGCAGGTGGGTTCCTTACCACTAGCACCACCTGGGAAGCCCATTAATATATATAACAATATGTATATAAGTTTGTACATATATAAACACTATACACACACACATATACATATACATACATACATACCAGAGAAGGGAATGGCAACCCATTCCAGTATTCTTGCTTGGAGAATTCCATGGACAGAGGAGCCTGGCAGGCTACAGTCCAATGGGTCACAAAGAGTTGGACATGATGAGAGACTAACATGCACACACATGCATATACATACACACATGAGAGAGAAATAACATTTTATTTCAGCTTCAGTTTTTCTGATTTTACTCCTTAAAAGTCCTTAAAAGATTTTGCAACTCTTCATGGGCACACATAGTTCATGGGGATTTAAGGATTCTTTTCATGTTTTACTCAACGTTACTTTTTAGTTACAAAAATTAGTTAGGCCACAATAGACTCTCTCTTTAAATCTGCAAGACTCTAACCTTATAATTAGGCTTTAAAATATGCTTTTTCACTCCCACTAAATCTGCTTTTCAACCTCAATGAAACCTCCAATCACATCCTACTTGATCAGCCACTTCCTGACTACACTGACATGCCTACCTGACCCTCATCAGTAATCACAGGCCTTAAAAGGCCTCCAACCTGTTACCACATTGGATCTGCCAATTCATAACCCTACAACCATCCCGTCTTTATTTTTTTATTTAACTCTTCAAACGCACAGGCAGCTGAAAGCAAGAGAAAACCCCCACATTCTTGCTAATTGGTTCCACTGTCAGTTCAGTTCAGTCTCTCAGTCGTGTCCGACTCTTTGCGACCCCATGAATCGCAGCACGCCAGGCCTCCCTGTTCATTACCATCTCTCAGAGTTCACTCAGAGTCACATCCATCGAGTCCGTAATGCCATCCAGCCATCTCATCCTCTGTTGACCCCTTCTCCTCCTGCCCCCAATCCCTCCCAGCATCAGAGTCTTTTCCAATGAGTCAACTCTTCGCATGAGGTGGCCAAAGTACTGGAGTTTCAACTTAAGCATCATTGCTTCCAAAGAAATCCCAGGGTTGATCTCCTTCAGAATGGACTGGTTGGATCTCCTTGCAGTCCAAGGGACTCTCAAGAGTCTTCTCCAACACCACAGTTAAAAACCATCAATTCTTCAGCACTCAGCCTTCTTCACAGTCCAACTCTCACATTCATACATGAATACAGGAAAAACCATAGCTTTGACTAGACGGACCTTAGTCGGCAAAGTAATGTCTCTGCTTTTCAATATACTATCTAGGTTCCACTGTAGAGTTATAATTTTTTTTTAACAATTCTCGGTCTTTAAAAATCTAACATTGATGCTTTTACTCAGCCCTGCTTCACTCAGGCCAGCATACTGTCTTGGTCATGGGGGACTTTTCCCCTTATTCTTACAGAAATCAAGATCATCAGATCTGAACTCTCAACTTCCCTTACCTATATATCCTTCAAAAAGTATTTTCTCTAGTCTTACTATCTTCTGCACCAGAGGAAGAAATGTCCTCCTAATTTTCTAAGAATCTTCCTTCATCTATGCTTTTAACTCCATCTCCCCGTATAGTCTCTTCTGAAAATTTGCTCTCTCAGTTTTATTTCCTCTCAAAGTTCTGTCTCTAACTCTGTATTTACACATACATATATTTCTCTCTTGCTCATTCTCTTGATCTCCCTAGCAATCTGTTTCTCAGTCACTCTTCAGTCTCTCAATTTCTCTCTCAATCTTTCTTAATTTCTTTCTTCTCATTCCTTTCATTTCTTTGCATTCTCTTCTTTCAGTTCCTCAGCAGCACTATATCCTAGTTTTCCTTTAGTCTGATCAGGACATCCATAGCCCAATACATGGTCCCTTTATCTGCTTCTTTTCTTTACCAGCTTCTTAAAACCCATCTTTCCCCTACATTATGTCCTCTTCCCTGTTCTCTTCTCAATTCTATGTGCTCTCGCTGAGCAATATTGCTCAGGTCGTAGTTTAAACCATTCTATATATGCTGATGGCTGTCAGATCTATATCTTACTCTGAATTCTCTCCTGAACTCTAGTTTCATTTTGCTGAATGTTCTGAATGCCTAGTGTTCTACAGTAATCTCATAAGAAACACATGCAACCTCACCTTTCCAAACCAAACCTGCTCCTCCTTGTCCTCCTCCTGTATTCCCCTAGGTCATAGCTGAAGTTTTTGGGTCATTCTTCTCTATTGCTCCTGATGCCCTATATGTAATTAGTCACTAATTTCTGTCTATCATATTTACAAAATATTTGTTCCTTTCCATTTACACTGCCCATGAACTAATTTCATACACTCGTTATCTCTCATCTGAATAACTGTAGTGAACTCTTAACTGAACTGTTTACATCCCACATCCTTTCCCTTTAATTCATCTTTAATACTACTACCAAAATTCTCTCTGCAAAATGGAAACCAGATTATGCTAGAATCCTTTAAAACACTTCCCATGACTATGCATACAGAATAAAGTCCAAATTCATTAACTGGCATTTAAGGTCCTATCTTTCTAGTATCATATCCTTTAAACTGTCCCAATGCAACTTATGCTCCAACCACACTGGAATATATGACATACAAGTTAAACAAGTCATGTACTTCCATGCAACAAAAGATAAATTCCAATATACCTCAAGTGCCATGGAATCGAGCATATTTAACATATTGTATCGTAAGCTGTATAAAATTTTTTCTAGCCCCATCTGGGAAGAGGAGCTAACTGTGGTCACTGAGGAAAGTAAATGGAAAAGAAAATAGAATCATTTTTCATTTCTAATGTAAGGATACGCTGATCAAAGGGGAAAAAAAGTACCTTTCATATGCGAGGCATTAAATTGGGATGGAAGTCCACAACGAGGGAATATAAAATACAACCTAATCATGACTTAGGGGCTTCACTGGTGGCTCAGAGGTAAAGCCTCTGCCTGCAATGCAGGAGACCTGGGTTTGATCCCTGGGTCAGGAAGATCCCCTGGAGAAGGAAATGGCAACCCACTCCAGTACTCTTCCCTGGAAAATTCCATGGTCTACAATTCATGGGGTCCCAAAGTGTCGAACACAACCGGGCAACTTCACTTTCAGTCATGACTTACATCTTTTAGGTGTCTGAAGACCCACCTCCTCTAGGGTCCAACATTCTTATTTTCTAGCCTAATCAAACCACTATTTCAGCAATGAACACATGTTTGTAAAACATTTAATAAGGATTATCACTGCTAAACATCTCTATAAGAAATGGAAGAAAGGAAGAGAAGGAGAAAGATAAGGAAAAGTCCAAAATGGTGCTTAGCTGGAAAAGGGACTTTTCACATAGCATACATGCAGATTCTGCTCACATGAAGCCAGAATGAATAATCTGAGTTATTGTTTGGTTTTCATTTTTGTATTTTTCCCTCTCAACTGTTCTCAATAGATCTACATGAGTTGTAAAAATTAGGATCTAGTCAAAACCCACAGAAAGTGTACTGTAGCTGAAAAATACTAAAATAAATAAACCTAGTAGCTTATACTATTCTAGCAAATTTTCTATATGACAATGAACTCTGCCAAGTCTACATTCCTTTCACCTGGTCTGTGTTGTCAGACAGCTGGCCTGGGTTAGAGGGCACAGACTGGCAAGAAGACAGAGTGAAAAGAAGTGGCTCATTTGGGGGAATTCTAGCTTATTTGCTTCAAAGTAACAAGTCATATTGGGGAAGGCAATGGCACCCCACCCCAGTACTCTTGCCTGGAAAATCCAATGGACGGAGTAGCCTGGTGGGCTGCAGTCCATGGGGTCGCTAACAGTCGGACAGACTGAGCGACTTCACTTTCACTTTTCTCTTTCATGCATTGGAGAAGGAAATGGCAACCCACTCCAGTATTCTTGCCTGGAGAATCCCAGGGATGGGGGCTGTCTCTTATACACATCTAGATGTGTATAAGAGACAGCCTCTAAGCCACCAAATTTCATGCTGTAAATGAACTCTGATGGAGAACAAGAACCTTGTCTTATTCCCTACTATATTCACGGTGCCTATCTGGCACATAATAGGTATCAATAAATATATGATAAACAATTAAACTGATGGATAGACAGGAAGCATGAGTTGTGGAAAGGCTTTGAAACTAGAACTTGGATTTAAATCTCACTTCCGCTAATCATTATGTATGCAATGTTGAACAAGTTGATTAAATTCTCTCAAACTTCTTATAAAATGGGTGAAATAGAACCTTCTTCATAGGCAGTAAGTTTTAACTGAAATAATATTAAACATACATGTGGCTATTCTGCCACATCTCCTAGTGAATATTTAACCTAAAATAAAGTCATGATCCCCCTTTGTCTGTAACTGTATCTATAGATAAAAATTAAATAAATTAAAAGTGAGCAACATATTAAAATTATGCTTTTTATGCATAAAATATGGGTAGACAAGTGGCATCACAACAGATTTGCACCAGACAAAATTTCTAGCAAAATTTGAGCACAGAGAAAACTTCTGTGTCATGAAAGTCTAAGAAAAATTGCTTCAGTGAGATCGTGATTCAATGTTTGACATTCCCTATTGTTTTCTATTAAAAGGCTTTTAGCAGTTCTCAGCAGAAAGTTAAACCAGTTCATGAACCAATATTTATTACTTAAATGGCATGGTGAGGTTTATACAAAAATCAAAGTTATCTTTAAATAGGAAATCTGTCTGTATAAAGTTCCTGCAAATGTGATGGGGAAAAAAATCGAAATTCTAGTGGGCTGACTGGTCTTGAAAATGTATGATGCATCTCAAGCTTATAGCAGCAGTTATGCTGAAAGGGTAAACTTAACAAATAAATCATCAGAGCATGATATCTTAAAAAGCAATTCTGGCTAAAAATCTTTGGTAGAAAAGAAATTCCCCAAAATATTAAAAGAAAGTATCTTTAATCTTTCCAGCAAAGTTACAAAGCAATGAAAGTATTTATCCAAAATAGTTTAGCATCACTGCTTTAAAAATAATGGCAAGTCAGCATAATACACTGATCAGAGACCAATGCAGAAAATGACACAGATGAACTGTTTGTGGTATATTATAGATTATTGCTTTGTAAGAGAAAATGCTTGAAAATTGGGTTTGGGTAAGGATATTATAAATTACTTGCATAATCATATGTCACAGTCATAGAAAAGAGATGAAGCTATTTTTAACTTTTCAAATACAGGAAGCATACTGAAAGTCATGAGGGTGGTACAAAAAAATAGTATAATGGGCATTAGTTGATAATTGTATATATGGTTTCTATTGAAAAGTAACTATCTTTTTAATGAAAGGCCAGGCCCAAGATACTCTAATCCAGGATGTATCAACCGGGGGCAATTTTGTCCTCACCCCACCCCCACCCTGGGGACATCTGACAGTGTCTGGAGACATTTCTGATTATCACAGTTGGTGGGGAATATGCTACTGGCATGTAGCAACTAGAGGCCAGGGATACTGCAAAACATCCTACAACCCTAACCTCCTCACACCAAACAATTGCCAACCCCAATATCAATAGTACTTCTGTGGAGAAACCCTGGCTTTAGTGACTATATTGAGACTTCACAAAACTTGCATGCTGGCTGATTGGCTTCAGTTGTGTCCAACTCTTTGTGACCCCATAGACTGTAGCCCTCCAGGTTTTTCTGTCCATGGTATTATCCAGGCAAGAATACTTGAGTGCATTGCCGTGCCCTCCTCCAGGGGATCTTCCCAACCCAGGGATTGAACTCACATCTCTTAAGTCTCCTGCATTGGTAGACAGGTTCTTTACCACTAGCGCCACCTGGGAAGCCTTAGCTCACAAACCTTAGCTAACGTCAACTGAGATTTGTCTTACAGAATGTCATTTTTTTAAAATTATTTATTTTTATTTGTATTTATTATTTTGGCCACACAATGCAGCATGTGGGATCTTAGTTCCCCAACCAGGGATTGAACCCATGCCCGCTGCATTAGAAGCACAGAGCCCTAACCACTGGACCACCAAAGGGGTCCCAAGAATACCATCATGTATCTCAGGTCCAAGCACTGTACCAAACATAATAAAAGATATTTTTACCTAGGAATTGACTTTACTTTCAATTTATCTGTTTGCCTAGAAAGCATTATAATAAAACTGCTCTGAGTATTCATCTAATAGGGCAGTATACTCCATGGAAGACAGTGAAGAGTTAGAAACAGTGTGAATGTTAGTGGGTTTAAGAAAATAATAGATGACTTGATCAACTGAAGGGGAGTGGAATATACCACCCCAAAATATACCTCTTTGGTATAAGAATTAATCTAGGATGATTATTTTTAAGAAACAGCAGATATAGGCACTTCAGGCATGGGAAACAGAAACAAGCAAATGAAGCTACATCAAACTAAAAAGCTTTTGCACAGTAAAGGAAACTATTAACATAACAACAAGGCAGCTGACTAAACGGGAGAAGATACTTGAAAGCAATACATCTGATAAGGGGGTGATAGTGAAAATATACAAAGAACACATACAAATGAACATCAGAAAAACAAACAACCCAACCAAAAAATGGGAAGAGGACCTGAATAGATATTTTTCCAAAGAAGGCATACAGATGGCCAACAGGCACATGCAAAGATGCTCAACAGCACTCATCAGGGAAATGCAAATCAAAATCAAAATGAGATATCACCTCACACCTGTCATAATGGCTATCATCATAAAGACAACAATAACAAGTGCTGGGGAGGATATGGAGAAAAGAGAACACTTGTGCATTGTTAGTAGGATTGCAACTGGTACAGCCACTATGGAAAACAATATGGAGTTTCCTCAAAAATGAAAAACGGAACACTTTTGGTTATTTTCCCTAAAAAAAAAAAAACAAAAACACCAATTTGAAAAGGAACATGTACCCTTATGTACATTGAAGCATATTATTTTTTTTTACATACATATATATATATCTGTGCATACACACAGAAATATTACTCAGCCATAAAAAAAAATCTTGTCTTGTGTGATAAAATGGATGGACCTACAGAGTACTGTGCTAAGTGAAATAAGTCAAACAGAGAAAAACAAATAGTGTATGATTTCACTTACATGTGGAATCTAAAAAACAAAACAGAAATAGACTCAGAGAGAACAAACAAGTAGTTGCCAGAGGGGAGGCGATAAGTGAAATAGGTGAGGGAAATTAAGAGGTACAAACTTTCAGATATAGATAAATAAGTCTTAAGGATGTGATGTCAGCACAGTGAATATAATCTATAATATTGTAATAGTTTTTATGATAACAGATAGTAACTATTGTAATCATTCTGTAATGTATAAAACTATCAAGTCACTATGCTGTACATCTGAAACTAAAATAATATTGTAAGATAATTATACTTTAATAGAACTTTTAGTAAATAATTAAATGAATGAAATAGCATATGAAGGAAAAGCTTTTGTAATAGATATTTATAAGTGAAATCTCCATTTGTAAGGATGTCTCCCTCTCTGTAGGTTTCCCTGGTGGCTCAGAAGTAAAAAAAAAAAAAAAAAAATCCACCTGCAATACTGGAGATGCAAGAGACTGAGGTTGGATCCATCCCTGGGTGAGGATGATCCCCTGGAGGAGGGCATGCAACCCAGTCCAGTATTCTTGCTTGGAGAATCCCGTGGACAAAAGGAGACTGGTGGGCTACAGTCCACAGGGTCACAAAGAGGACATGACTGAAGCAACTTAGCAGACTTGCACCCCCTCTTTGTATAAGAAAGAGAAAGATGATTCCAAATCTCCAGAAACTCTTTTCAATGGAGAAAGCAAGGACTTAAATCTGCATAACAACTTTATTCTTGTTTATTGTGTTTTTCCTGGTAACCTTGCTTTACTGCCCTCCAACCAAATCTTCTTTTGTCTATTTAAGATGCTGCTGCTGCTAACTCGCTTCAGTCCTGTCCGACACTGTGCGACTCCATAGACGGCAGCCCACCAGGCTTTGCCGCCCCTGGGATTCTTCAGGCAAGAACACTGGAGTGGGTTGCCATTTCCTTCTCCAATGCATGAAAGTGAAAAGTGAAAGTGAAGTCGCTCAGTAAGTGTCCGACTCTTCGCAACATCATGGACTGCAGTCTACCAGGCTCCTCTGTCCCTGGGATTTGCCAAGCAAGTGTACTGGAGTGGGGTGCCATTGCCTTCTCTGGCTTGGGCCATTTTAATGTTATTCAGTTTTCCTGAGTATCTTCCATGTGTACATAGGTATACATGGTATTACATTTCTGTTTGTTCTCTGGTTAACATGTCTTTGATTAAGATCACAGCCAACAACTCAGAAAGGCAGAGGGAAAATTCTTTTTCCTCACCACGCAATGCAGATATGGTTGAAGAGGGAACAAAAGTCACAAGTATGGAATAGTATTTAATTGTAATTAAAGGAGAGGACATGAATTACCAAAAAATGATAATTTTTGTTCATTTGATCAAAAACAACACATATACTTTGATTTTCTGTTCATGATATTCAAAGAAAGCTTTCCAGTATGACTTAGGAGCCATCATTCCATAAGACAATTTCTAAGGAGAGAGCTACAGCCACATAGTTCTAGGAATACACAGAAGCAGATTTGCTTGACTAGTTTGTGCAAACTATGATATTGTGAAGAAGAAAGCTTGTGAAGTCCAAGATTATTTGCCACTCAAAAATACCTTCTAGATTCAAGATGTGTTACTTGTTCAAGAGGCTGGTAGATGCTATTAAAGAGGACTCAGTTCAGTTCAGTCGCTCAGTCATGTCCGACTCTTTGCGACTCCATGAATGGCAGCACACCAGGCCTCCCTGTTCATCACCAACTCCTGGAGTTCACTCAGACTCATGTCCATCGAGCCAGTGATGCCATCCAGCCATCTCATCCTCGGTCGGCCCCTTCTCCTCCTGCCCCCAATCCCTCCCAGCATCAGAGTCTTTTTCCAGTGAGTCAACTCTTCGCATGAGGTGGCCAAAGTACTGGAGTTTCAGCTTCAGCATCATTCCCTCCAAAGAAAACCCAGGGCTGATTTCCTTCGGAATGGATTGGTTGGATCTCCTTGCAGTCCAAGGGACTCTCAAGAGTCTTCTCCAACACCACAGTTCAAAAGCATCAATTCTTTGGCGCTCAGCTTTCTTCACAGTCCAACTCTATGACAAGGCTAATCCAAAGTATACTCACTGGAAAAGTTGCTTCAGAAAAGAGAGAAAAGAGAAGGAAGAGAGAACCATTGCTGCTGCTGCTGCTAAGTCGCTTCACACATGTCTGACTCTGTGTGATCCCATAGACGGCAGCCCACAAGGCTCCCCCATCCCTGGGATTCTCCAGGCAAGAACACTGGAGCGGGGTGCCATTGCATCCTCCGGAGAGACCCATTAAGGCAGTGATAATGCAAAAACTGGAGGTGTGTCTTAAAATCTCAAAGAAACAATTCCTTCCTGACCAGGTTGAATCTCAAGTGAAAAAGCAAATCATGTTTGGGAGTTCGTGTACACCCGTGGCAGATTCATGTCAATGTATGCTAAAACCAATAGAGTACTGTAAAGTAAAATAAAGTAAAATGGAAGCTCTAAAAAAAAAAAAAAAAAGCAAATCACAAGGCTAGAGTCCCCCAACTGCTCTTTCCTCAGTAGAGGAAATGTCTCAGTAATTCAGTTACCACTTAAAGGAGAAAAGAATCTATCAGGAGCCCTAGAAAAGCTTGAGGGAGACTCTTGTTTCCCCCAAGAAAGAACTAAATCAAGGAAATATGGTGCTTAAGGACTGCCACTACATGTTCTTTTTTAACACAGGAAAGGTAAAACAAGCTGAGTTCTCTGAGTTTCAACTGTTAGAACACCCTTGGGGAATCTGATTGGGGGGACAGGGATTCTATTCAAACACAATTTCCAGAATCACTTATTGCATTAATTATAAGCCTTTCAACACTAGTTCAGCTCTTTGGAGAAAAAAGTCTTTTCCTATTTTAGATGTAAAGTGAATTTCCTGAGTAAAAAAACAATAATAAAATGCCTCACGTGAGGCTTAAATTCCTCAGGTGAGTTTACTAAAACAGAAGTGAAAGGTATTTCTTTCACCCTGTTTCTTGATGGGTAATTAGAGAAGGTTTGCTAATCAGAAAAAAAGAGGATGTTTTAATGCCAAGCATACTTGAGTACAATAATCCCATCTAACATCCTGAAGCTTTCATTTTCACAAAACACTTCGGCACTGGAGTCCTCTTATACCCACTGTATCTACATAAAGCTGGGATTTTCAGATTAAGCTATTCTTTGACCCTTAGTTTCTACCCTATTTTGCTACTGTGATTCTGCTACAAGTCAAATTGGGTGTTAAATATAAGGCACAAATTCACAGACAGCAATTCAGCATGAAAGTGCTTTAAAAGGGAACACTTGGAAAGGATTTGAATGTAGTGCCTGAGCAGAGATGAATAATGCACACTCACGTCTTCCAGCAATGACACAGAAATCTTTTACACAAGACATCTGTCTTCACACTTAATAAATCGGTTGATTGTCACTTTCACTGCATGTAAGTTGTACTGACTATTGTTGAATGGTATTTCTTCCATAAACTAAAGCTGCATTTTATTTATTTATTTAAATTTATTTTAATTGGAGGCTAATTACTTTACAATATTGTATTGGTTTTGCCATACATCGACATGAATCTGCCATGGGTGTACACATGTTCCCCATCCTGAACCCCCCTCCCACCTCCCACCCTGTACCATCCCTCTGGGTCATCCCAGTGCACCAGCCCCAAGCATCCTGTATCATGCATCGAACCTGGACTGGTGATTCATTTCATATATGATATTATACATGTTTCAATGCCATTCTCCCAAATCATCCCATGCTCGCCCTCTCCCACAGAGTCCAAAAGACTGTTCTANAAACCAATAGAGTACTGTAAAGTAAAATAAAGTAAAATGGAAGCTCTAAAAAAAAAAAAAAAAAGCAAATCACAAGGCTAGAGTCCCCCAACTGCTCTTTCCTCAGTAGAGGAAATGTCTCAGTAATTCAGTTACCACTTAAAGGAGAAAAGAATCTATCAGGAGCCCTAGAAAAGCTTGAGGGAGACTCTTGTTTCCCCCAAGAAAGAACTAAATCAAGGAAATATGGTGCTTAAGGACTGCCACTACATGTTCTTTTTTAACACAGGAAAGGTAAAACAAGCTGAGTTCTCTGAGTTTCAACTGTTAGAACACCCTTGGGGAATCTGATTGGGGGGACAGGGATTCTATTCAAACACAATTTCCAGAATCACTTATTGCATTAATTATAAGCCTTTCAACACTAGTTCAGCTCTTTGGAGAAAAAAGTCTTTTCCTATTTTAGATGTAAAGTGAATTTCCTGAGTAAAAAAACAATAATAAAATGCCTCACGTGAGGCTTAAATTCCTCAGGTGAGTTTACTAAAACAGAAGTGAAAGGTATTTCTTTCACCCTGTTTCTTGATGGGTAATTAGAGAAGGTTTGCTAATCAGAAAAAAAGAGGATGTTTTAATGCCAAGCATACTTGAGTACAATAATCCCATCTAACATCCTGAAGCTTTCATTTTCACAAAACACTTCGGCACTGGAGTCCTCTTATACCCACTGTATCTACATAAAGCTGGGATTTTCAGATTAAGCTATTCTTTGACCCTTAGTTTCTACCCTATTTTGCTACTGTGATTCTGCTACAAGTCAAATTGGGTGTTAAATATAAGGCACAAATTCACAGACAGCAATTCAGCATGAAAGTGCTTTAAAAGGGAACACTTGGAAAGGATTTGAATGTAGTGCCTGAGCAGAGATGAATAATGCACACTCACGTCTTCCAGCAATGACACAGAAATCTTTTACACAAGACATCTGTCTTCACACTTAATAAATCGGTTGATTGTCACTTTCACTGCATGTAAGTTGTACTGACTATTGTTGAATGGTATTTCTTCCATAAACTAAAGCTGCATTTTATTTATTTATTTAAATTTATTTTAATTGGAGGCTAATTACTTTACAATATTGTATTGGTTTTGCCATACATCGACATGAATCTGCCATGGGTGTACACATGTTCCCCATCCTGAACCCCCCTCCCACCTCCCACCCTGTACCATCCCTCTGGGTCATCCCAGTGCACCAGCCCCAAGCATCCTGTATCATGCATCGAACCTGGACTGGTGATTCATTTCATATATGATATTATACATGTTTCAATGCCATTCTCCCAAATCATCCCATGCTCGCCCTCTCCCACAGAGTCCAAAAGACTGTTCTATATATCTGTGTCTCTTTTGCTCTTTCGCATACAGGGTCCTCATTACCATCTTTCTAAATTCCATATATATGTGTTAGTATACTGTATTGGTGTTTTGCTTTCTGGCTTACTTCACTCTGTATAATAGGCTCCAGTTTCATGACCTCATTAGAACTGATTCAAGTGTATTCTTCTTAATGGCTGAGTAATACTCCATTGTGTATATGCTCCACAACTTTCTTAGCCATTCATCTGCTGATGGACATCTAGGTTGCTTCCATGTCCTGGCTATCATAAACAGTATTGCGATGAACACTGGGGTACACATGTCTCTTTCAATTCTGGTTTCCTCGGTGTGTATGCCCAGCAGTGGGATTGCTGGGTCATATGGCAGTTCTATTTCCAGTTTTTTAAGGAATCTCCACACTGTTCTCCATAGTGTCTGTACTAGTTTGCATTCCCACCAACAGTGTCAGAGGGTTCCCTTTTCTCCACACACTCTCCAGCATTTATTGCTTGTAGACTTTTGGATATAAGCAATTCTGACTGGCGTGAAATGGTACCTCACTGTGGTTTTGATTTGCAATTCTCTGATAATGAGTGATGTTGAGCATCTTTTCATGTGTTTGTTAGCCATCTGTATGTCTTCTTTGGAGAAATGTCTGCATAGTTCTTTGGCCCATTTTTTGATTGGGTCATTTATTTTTCTGGAATTAAGCTGCAGGAGCTGCTTGTATATTTTTGAGATTAGTTGTTTGTCAGTTGCTTCATTTGCTATTATTTTCTCCCATTCTGNAGCATCTTTTCATGTGTTTGTTAGCCATCTGTATGTCTTCTTTGGAGAAATGTCTGCATAGTTCTTTGGCCCATTTTTTGATTGGGTCATTTATTTTTCTGGAATTAAGCTGCAGGAGCTGCTTGTATATTTTTGAGATTAGTTGTTTGTCAGTTGCTTCATTTGCTATTATTTTCTCCCATTCTGAAGGCTGTCTTTTCACCTTGCTTATAGTTTCCTTTGTTGTGCCGAAACTTTTAATTTTAATTAGGTCCCATTTGTTTATTTTTGCTTTTATTTCCAGTATTCTGAGAGGTGGGTCATAGAGGATCCTGGTATGATTTATGTCGGAGAGTGTTTTGCCTATGTTCTCCCCTAGGAGTTTTATAGTTTCTGGCCTTACCTTCAGATCTTTAATCCATTTTGAGTTTATTTTTGTGTATGGTGTTAGAAAGTGTTCTAGTTTCATTCTTTTACAAGTGGTTGGCCAGTTTTCCCAGCACCACTTGTTAAAGAGATTGTCTTTGCTCCATTGTATATTTTTGCCTCCTCTGTCAAAGATAAGGTGTCCATAGGTGCGTGGATTTACCTCTGGGCTTTCTATTTTGTTCCACTGATCGATATTTCTGTCTTTGTGCCAGTACCATACTGTCTTGATGACTGTGGCTTTGTAGTAGAGCCTGAAGTCAGGTAAGTTGATTCCTCCAGTTCCATTCTTCTGTCCCAAGATTGCTTTGGCTTTCAAGGTTTTTTGTATTTCCATACAAATTATGAAATTATTTATTCTAGCTCTGTGAAAAGTACTGTTGGTTAAAGCTGCATTTTAATCCTCACATCATCTCCTTAAACAGTATGTTTAAGACACTGTGTGATAAAATATAACACCATTTTCTAAGAACAGCGGGATGTTTTTACTGCTTCACACATAACTCAATTGCAAACATGAAATTAATAAAAAGAAAATGCCCGTGGCGGATTCATGTCAATGTATGCCAAAACCAGTAGAGTACTGTAAAGTAAAATAAAATTAAATTAAAAAAACAAAAACAAAAACAAACAAACAAAAAAAGAAAATGCAATCAATTAGTTAAATGTTACCTGATTCACTACACAACTAGATTTACTATAGGCCAAAGTAAATATCAAATCCCAGCTATGCCAGCATTTGAAGCCAATCTACACTGAAAAGAAAGGGTACTGGCGTTACATTTCTTAAATTTACATATTTTAATTGGAGTCATAACCCTGGGATATGCGATAAGACTCTGAAGTCATCGAAGTTATGACAAAGAGTAAGAGATGGAAACTAGCTTGAAAATTTTCTGTTTGGAAAAGTTTCTGAGATGCAATTAAGAGTAACCTAGATCTCAAAGTAGGAAGTTTCGGAAAGAGTATAAACCAAAGACATTACTGTGCTACCAGACTTGGAAACTAACTTGAAAATTCTACAGAAGTCTCTTGGTCTGTTTACTCAACCTATTTTCACCTTCCTCCTCTTTATATTATTATGAAAAGAAAAAGCACATCCACCTGAAGTAGTATTTGTTTCCATTTCTTAGGGGATTGAAGACCAGGAAAGATATCACACAAAATGGAGAACATGGAAAATTAGTAAAACTATGCTGATTACCAACACCTTGAGGTCAAAGCCTGTATATTTTTTGTTTTTCACACTTCTGCATTTTAGGCAAGACACAAACATAATGGACCATTATTAGTTAGGAAACCCTCTTAATGGGGGCTTTTCTGAGATTATATTTTTTGTAACCATATGCAGCTCTCTGATTCCTCTAAACATTTAGCAAATGTTCTTATTTGAATTGCCTAAAAATTGTATCTAGATGTTCAGCTTTCTACTAAATCAACTGCTGATAACTTTGCATGAAACAAATATTTATTATGTCAGACACTGGCCTATTCTCACAAGCAAAAGGCATATAGTTAAGTCCAGCAATTCTTAGCTTTGGTTATACATGAGAATCATCTTGGGGACTTAAAAAATATTAATGCCTGGGCCCCACTCCAGACCAATTAAATCAGAATTGGTGAGAGTGGAGATTGGGTGTCATTATTTTGTTTGTTTTTTTTTTTTTTTTTTTTTAAATTTCCCTAGCTGATCTTAACATGCAGGCAGAGTTGAGGTAGTCATATATGTAGGCATAGGCTGTTTGCCTTATATTAGAAGCTCTGGGAGAATGTTCTGCTTCCATTTAACTAGCTTGTTATAGCAATCACCCCAATATGCAATGCAGTTTGAAAATATAAATGTCAGCACCAGGTCACAATCCAAGTACTCAGCACATACTTCTGTATCATTACAGTTTTTGTTGCTATTATGGATTTTGGAGCACTTTACAGTATACACATGTAATAAAAATTGATGATGATTGGTTTCTCTGGGAGTAATTTCCAAGAATGGCTGACCTCCCAATAAGTCTATTTGGTGTGAACAAACTAACATGTCGCAATTTCCAAATAACTTTGCATTATGGATTCAACACTGATAGCTGTGTTTGGAATGCATTTCTAAAGTGAAAAAAGTCCAAAACAAAGGTATAAAAATAAAATCATATGTTATTCAGAACTTAATTCGATTACAGTTCATAAAAGAAAACCTGCTGCTGCTGCTGCTAAGTCACTTCAGTCGTGTCTGACTCTGTGCGACCCCATAGACAGCAGCCCATTTTTTTTTAAATTTCCCTAGCTGATCTTAACATGCAGGCAGAGTTGAGGTAGTCATATATGTAGGCATAGGCTGTTTGCCTTATATTAGAAGCTCTGGGAGAATGTTCTGCTTCCATTTAACTAGCTTGTTATAGCAATCACCCCAATATGCAATGCAGTTTGAAAATATAAATGTCAGCACCAGGTCACAATCCAAGTACTCAGCACATACTTCTGTATCATTACAGTTTTTGTTGCTATTATGGATTTTGGAGCACTTTACAGTATACACATGTAATAAAAATTGATGATGATTGGTTTCTCTGGGAGTAATTTCCAAGAATGGCTGACCTCCCAATAAGTCTATTTGGTGTGAACAAACTAACATGTCGCAATTTCCAAATAACTTTGCATTATGGATTCAACACTGATAGCTGTGTTTGGAATGCATTTCTAAAGTGAAAAAAGTCCAAAACAAAGGTATAAAAATAAAATCATATGTTATTCAGAACTTAATTCGATTACAGTTCATAAAAGAAAACCTGCTGCTGCTGCTGCTAAGTCACTTCAGTCGTGTCTGACTCTGTGCGACCCCATAGACAGCAGCCCACCAGGCTCCCCCATCCCTGGGATTCTCCAGGCAAGAATACTGGAGTGGGTTGCCATTTCCTTCTCCAATGCATGGAAGTGAAAAGTGAAAGTGAAGTCGCTCAGTTGTGTCCGATTCTTAGCGACCCCATGGACTGCAGCCCACCAGGCTCCTCCATCCATGGGATTTTCCAGGCAAGAGCACTGGGGTGGGGTGCCATTGCCTTCCCCCAAAAGAAAACCTAGAAATGCCAAAATATGTTTCCTAGAATGCTTCTCTAGAACATGTATCTGGGTAATAACCTCATTAAATCAGGAGAAAAGGGTCATCATTTGAACAAATTCACTAGCTGATAAAAAGTAAAAGAGCAGAAAGCTCAATATGCTTCAGTATTCATAAAACCCATCTTTTAAACTGAATATGTACAGCATATATCCCACAAATGGGAAGAAACTGAACTTTCTGTGATATACATCCCTTAATCAAAAAGATTTAAAATTTATGGAAGGGGAGAAATAATTTTTGGATGTGTTCTTACCTACATCCTGACATAGATAATATTTGTTTTTTAAAGATCACAGAAAATACCAAACTGAATCAATTATGGTCCTTGCCAGTTACAATGGTATCAAGGAGCATTTCGGAGTAGGGATGAAGGGTCTTGAGTGTCTACATGATATCAACCAGAAAAATTTAGGACTATATCCGAGCATAGCCCTTTATGGCATTAATATCCATACTTCTCAAAGCAGTTTTTTAGAAAGTTAGACTAACCGGCAGATCTCAACACTAGATGCACATTTTTATCACTCTTGGGAGCTCATAAAGTTCCAATTTTGGGTTCCACTCCAAGAGATTCTGATTTAATAGGTTCCCAAGAGAGAGCAAGGGCCCATGTGGTATTAGTAAGCAAAATGTGATGCTCAGACTGGTGTCAAGGAACCACTGTATAATTAAGAACATGACTACTAATAGAGGTTAGTGTTTGAAATGACAGGACCAACTGAATGGTATAGGTTTGAATGTAGTTCCTACAGTTAGAAAATGAGGACTAAATGACTTTTAAGTTCTCTTTCATGTATAAAACATCAAATATGATTATGACGTTAAGATTCTCGAAAAATATCTGATATTATGTTAACAAAGAAGGAAGAGCAAATGGTTGTTGGATAGGCAAGAAGCAGTATCTAATCACAAATAAATGTGCTTATTTAAACAGGGAGGGTTAGAGTCAGCTCTAGAGATCCAAACTGTGTAGGAGAACAAAGGAAATAGTTCATAAACACATGAAGAGGTGTGATTTTTGAGATCCAAAAAGGACACAACTAACCAGTAGGAAACTGAGTTCAGTCAAAAAAGAAATTGGGTACAATGACCCATAAATGATCAGGAAGGTATACAGGTATACATAAATCACTATGGGCATATAATTGCTAATCAAAGGGAAAAAAAAAGAAGCTAAGACTCTTTCGGTTTTAAGCTCCTTAACTTCTCATATTAGCCCCTTTGAGTTTCTCAAACTGAATTTAGCTTTGGCTTATGGTTTTACCACACACCCATCTCCTAAATAAGTCTTCCTATGTGTATGATCATGTTTCTAAAAATTTTTTACTTTGCCATTCTTCACCAAACCCAACTCCAAGTCTTGGGATATATGGACCTGACAAGTATTGTTGTCTTCTAGGAACTGATGTTATAACATTAATCATCTCTTGCATACCATCTGTTGGGGGTAATTAACACATCAGCCCAAATGAATTTGAAGAGTTATATTATCCATGCCATATTTTAATTTAATATTGATTATTTATGGTCTTACATTTAGGTCTGTAATCCATTTTGACTTTATTGCTATAAATGTAAGAAAAAGTTCTAATCACATTCTTCTACATATAGCCATTCAGTTTTATCAACACTACTTTTTGAAGGGATTGTCTTTTTCCCATTGTATATTTTTGCTTCCTTTGTCATAGATTAGTTGACCATATGTGTGTGGGTTTATTTTTAGGCTCTCTATTCTGTTCCATTGACCTATGTATCTGTTTTTGTGACAGAACCATGCTGTTTTGATTTCTATAGCTTTGTAATATAGTCTGAAGTCAGGGAGCTTGATACCTCTAGTTCTGTTCTTTTTTCTTAAGATTGCTTCAGTTATTTGGGATCTTTTGTGATAATACATAAACTTTAGGATTATTTGTTCTGGTTCTGTGAAAACTGTCTTGGGTATTTTGATAGGGATTGCACTAAATCTGTAGATTGCCTTGGATAATATGGACATTTTAACAATATCAATTCTTTCAATCCATGAGCATGGTATATCTTTCCATTTATTTTTATCATCTTCAATTTCCTTCATCAATGTCTTATAGTTTTCAGAGTATAGGTCTTTCACCTCCTTGGTTAAGTTTATCCCTAGGTATATTATGCTTTTAATGTAATTATATTGTTTTCTTCCTTTCACTTCCTGGTAGTTCATTATTATTATATAGAAAAGCATGAAATTTTGCCATTTGTAACAATATTAATTGGAGAAGGCAATGGCACTCCACTCCAGTACTCTTGCCTGGAAAATCCCATGGACAGAGGAGCCTGGTAGGCTGCAGTCCATGGGGTTGTGAAGAGTTGGACATGATTGAGTGACTTCCCTTTCACTTTTCACTTTCATGGATTCAAGAAGGAAATGGCAACCCACTCCAGTGTTCTTGCCTGGAGAATCCCAGGGACAGGGGAGCCTGGTGGGTTGCCATCTATGGGGTCACACAGAGTTGGACACGACTGAAGTGACTTAGCAGCAGCAGCAGCAATAACATGAATGGGCCTAGAAGGCATTATGCTTAGTGAAGTAAGTCAGAGAAAAACAAATATTGTGTGTTATCACTTATATGTGGAATCTAAAAAATAAAACAAATGAATGAATATAACAAAACAGAAGTAGACTCATAGATACAGAGAACAATCTAGTGGTTACCCATGGGGAGGGAGTGAGGAGAGAGGGAAGACTGGGGAAGGGGATTAAGAGGTACAAACTACTAGATAGAAAATAAATAAGATACAAAGATATAATGTATAAAACAGGCAATATAATCAATATTTTATAGTAACTTTAAATGGAATATAATCTACAAAAATACTGAATCACTATTATATACCTGAAATTAATATAACACTGTAAATCAACTAGACTTCAGTTTTAAGATATTGTAATATAGTCTGAAGTCAGGGAGCTTGATACCTCTAGTTCTGTTCTTTTTTCTTAAGATTGCTTCAGTTATTTGGGATCTTTTGTGATAATACATAAACTTTAGGATTATTTGTTCTGGTTCTGTGAAAACTGTCTTGGGTATTTTGATAGGGATTGCACTAAATCTGTAGATTGCCTTGGATAATATGGACATTTTAACAATATCAATTCTTTCAATCCATGAGCATGGTATATCTTTCCATTTATTTTTATCATCTTCAATTTCCTTCATCAATGTCTTATAGTTTTCAGAGTATAGGTCTTTCACCTCCTTGGTTAAGTTTATCCCTAGGTATATTATGCTTTTAATGTAATTATATTGTTTTCTTCCTTTCACTTCCTGGTAGTTCATTATTATTATATAGAAAAGCATGAAATTTTGCCATTTGTAACAATATTAATTGGAGAAGGCAATGGCACTCCACTCCAGTACTCTTGCCTGGAAAATCCCATGGACAGAGGAGCCTGGTAGGCTGCAGTCCATGGGGTTGTGAAGAGTTGGACATGATTGAGTGACTTCCCTTTCACTTTTCACTTTCATGGATTCAAGAAGGAAATGGCAACCCACTCCAGTGTTCTTGCCTGGAGAATCCCAGGGACAGGGGAGCCTGGTGGGTTGCCATCTATGGGGTCACACAGAGTTGGACACGACTGAAGTGACTTAGCAGCAGCAGCAGCAATAACATGAATGGGCCTAGAAGGCATTATGCTTAGTGAAGTAAGTCAGAGAAAAACAAATATTGTGTGTTATCACTTATATGTGGAATCTAAAAAATAAAACAAATGAATGAATATAACAAAACAGAAGTAGACTCATAGATACAGAGAACAATCTAGTGGTTACCCATGGGGAGGGAGTGAGGAGAGAGGGAAGACTGGGGAAGGGGATTAAGAGGTACAAACTACTAGATAGAAAATAAATAAGATACAAAGATATAATGTATAAAACAGGCAATATAATCAATATTTTATAGTAACTTTAAATGGAATATAATCTACAAAAATACTGAATCACTATTATATACCTGAAATTAATATAACACTGTAAATCAACTAGACTTCAGTTTTAAAAAAGAATGATTATGTTTGCTTATTATACTGAATCTTTCTTGAGTCAATAATTGAGAAATTCTAAGAGTTCAAAAAATGCATAGACTATAAAGTTGAAGGAGGACTAGAGAGTGACTACTTAAAGGGTACAGGATTTCCTTTAGGGGTGATATAAATGTTCTACAGTTGATTGTGATGTTGGTTGCACTACTCTGTGAATAGACCAAAAAACACTGAACTGTACACATTAAATGTGTGAATTATATTTTGTTATATCTTAATAAAGCTGTTGAAAAAAGTTCCATCCACAGCTGCATCCCCAGTCCCAGCTAAAGCTGCAAGCCCAGACTTAGTCACAGTGTCACTCTAGCTTAATATATGTGGATTATGGTAATTCCACTCTCTTTGGTCAACAATTGGTTAAGGAAAACTCATGTGACCCAATCTTAGCCAATGGTATGTGAGGGAACAGTTTCTCAGTGGTAAAAGGAAGAGAAAGATTTCTTAGCACTTAGAGACTTGCAAGAAGAAAGTAATTCTTTTTCTGCTGCTTTCTGCATTGTTGTGTGAGGATGTGATTCCTGGAGCTAGTGTAGCCATATTAAAAATATGAGGGACAAATTATACATTGTGGATGGAAGAACAGCAAAATAAACTCTATGCCACAGAGGTGGAAAACACTACATTTGGAGTGCTTGTTATGTGAGATAATAAATCTCTTCATTGTTAAAGCCACTCTGAGTTTTATTTTTTCAATTTGTAGTTAAGAACATCCTAAATAATAAAATGTATTTACTTACATTCCATCTTATAACAAAAATGACTTGAGGTGGCAAAATAATTATTTAAAATTAAGAAAAAGTCCTTATGAGGTCATATTACCATGGCTATCAGTCCTCTCTGACAATGAACCTCTGTACCTCATTATCAAAGAGACAATCATTTAAATCATTAACAGACTTTAGAGAATGAACACATTCTTCTTTCTTCATTACTTTCCAGTGTTTAACATATCTTCTAGAAAGTTCTTCCTTTCATCTGATGTGAAAAATCTTAACATGATATAGAAATATGCAAAACCATCAATAGCACAAATTTTAGGTACTATAAGTGTTTAAAATTTGTAAGTTAACAAGTAGTTCTAATCATAATAACCAGATTAAGTAGATTTGATGCAGATACTTAAGTCTGGATGACAAACCAATTAGATGAAAGGATGTCAGCAATGTTTTGCCTGAGAAATCATGACAAATATTTAATGAAACAAAACTCTAAATCATTCTCAGTTCCAGATAGAAAATTCTCCATTTCACAATAGATTTTAAGGCAGTGTTTGTGCCTGTGTATTTAGGTGAGGGAATTTCTAGAGTTTCTGTTAAGAGCATTTGCTAATATAAATGAATTCACTACTAATTAAAATTGCTTTGAAAAACAAAGAAACTGAGAGCATTTCACAACAGGCCCAGCACCAAATACTGGCACTGAAGAATAAAAATGTCAGCCCCTTCTTTTGCAAAAGATATGGGAGCATCTGTGGTGGAGATGATGGAATTCCAGTTGAGCTATTTCAAATCCTGAAAGATGATGCTGTGAAAGTGCTGCACTCAATATGCCAGCAAATTTGAAAAACTCAGCAGTGGCCACAAGACTGGAAAAAGGCAGTTTTCATTCCAATCCCAAAGAAAGGCAATGCCATAGAATGTTCAAACTACCACACAATTGCACTCATCTCACACGCTAGTAAAGTAATGCTGAAAATTCCAAGCCAGGCTTCAGCAATACATGAACCGTGAACTTTGAGATGTTCAAGCTGGTTTTAGAAAAGGCAGAGGAACCAGAGATCAAATTTCCAACATCTGCTGGATCATGGAAAAAGCAAGAGAGTTCCAGAAAAACATCTATTTCTGCTTTGTTGACTATGCCAACGCCTTTGACTGTGTAGATCACAATAAACTGTGAAAAATCCTGAAAGAGATGGGAATACCACACCACCTAACTTGCCTCTTGAGAAACCTATATGCAGATCAGGAAGCAACAGTTAGAACTGGACATGGAACAACAGACTGGTTCCAAATAGGAAAAGGAGTACATCAAGGCTGTATATTGTCACCTTGCTTATCTAACTTATATGCAGAGTACATCATGAGAAACACTGGGCTGGAAGAAGTACAAGCTGGAATCAAGATTGCCAGGAGAAATATCAATAACCTCAGATATGCAGATGACACCACCCTATGGCAGAAAGTGAAGAGTAACTAAAAAGCCTCTTGATGAAAGTAAAAGAGGAGAGTGAAAAAGTTGGCTTAAAGCTCAACATTCAGAAAATGAAGATCACGGCACCTGGTCCCATCACTTCATGGGAAATAGATGGGGAAACTGTGAAAACAGTGTCAGACTTTATTTTTTGGGGCTCCAAAATCACTGCAGATGGTGACTGCAGCCATGAAATTAAAAGACGCTTACTCCTTGGAAGGAAAGTTATGACCAACGTAGATAGCATATTCAAAAGCAGAGACATTACTTTGCCAACAAAGGTCCATCTAGTCAAGGCTATGGTTTTTCCAGTGGTCATGTATGGATGTGAGAGTTGGACTGTGAAGAAGGCTGACCACCGAAGAATTGATGCTTTTGAACTGTGGTATTAGAGAAGACTCTTGAGAGTCCCCTGGACTGCAAGGAGATCCAACCAGTCCATTCTGAAGGAGATCAACCCTGGGATTTTTTTGGAAGGAATGATGCTAAAGCTGAAACTCCAGTACTTTGGCCACCTCATGCAAAGAGTTGACTCATTGGAAAAGACTCTGATGCTGGGAGGGATTGGGGGCAGGAGGAGAAGGGGACAACAGAGGATGACACGGCTGGATGGCATCACCGACTCGATGGATATGAGTTTGGGTGAACTCCAGGATAGGGAGGCCTGGCGTGCTACAATTCATGAAGTCGCAAAGAGTCGGACAGGGCTGAGCAACTGAACTAAACTGTGGGACCTTGCCAGCAGAAAAGCTTTTATCTGGTTGTTTTTGCCTCAGGCAATCAGCGTTTTATAGAGATTCTCAAGGGATTCAATTTCCATTCAGCTAACAATTGTTGAGTGCCTACTATGTGCTGGTGCTGGGAGACTCAGAGGAACTCAGAAAAGGTTTCAGTAAGAGAATGAATTCCTTGACTTCATCTCTGTTGCTCTCTGTTTTGGCTGTAAAATTTAGAATGGCTATTGATATAATTTCACCATGCTATGCTGGATTCATTAGGGATAAGCATATGGACTTGGGGATACACCTAATAAAGCATTTGTGCACTGTTAGACTTAAAATCCATAACCTTAAGTAATTCTCATATTTCTTTTTACTTTATCACCATAGTTCCTATCACTGATGATATGTGTCCCAGCATATATTTCCTAAATGGCAACCCACTCCAGTACTCTTGTCTGGAGAATCCCATGGAGGGAGGAGCCTGGTAGGCTACAGTCCATGGGGTCGCAAAGGGTTGGACACGACTGAGCGACTTCACTTCACTTCACTTCTACTTCTTCAATAACTCATTGCAATCTGCTATCTGCTCTTTCTGNTGGTAGGCTACAGTCCATGGGGTCGCAAAGGGTTGGACACGACTGAGCGACTTCACTTCACTTCACTTCTACTTCTTCAATAACTCATTGCAATCTGCTATCTGCTCTTTCTGCTCCACCGAAATTGCTCCTAAATAAAGGTCTCCAAAGTGTCAAAGTGCCAAGTGCCTCTTTCAATCTTCAGTCTCTTCAACTTTTCTCCAACATGTCACAGTGCTGACCACCCTCATACCTCTTGATTCCCTCTTTTCCCTTAGACTTCAAAATATTACATTATCATTGTTCTCATTCTCTCTCTTTGACTGCCCCTTCACTAAGTTCTTGATTGGCTACTCTTCTTCCACCAGCATCTCAGGTCTCTTCCTCAGTCCATTTTATATGCTGTGTTTTGTTTGCTCTTCATATTCTCTCCATGGGCAACTGTACCCATTGCTGCAGATTCAGTTGACACTCAAACTCTGAATATACTGGTGACTTACATGTCTACTACTCCAACCCTAATCTCTTACCTAAATCCCAATCTCACAATCACAATAGTCAGTTGACTTTTACTACATTAAGCACCTCAAGGACACCATGTCTAGAATGTAACATTTTTCCCCATCACAAATCTACTCCACCTCCCAAATATGCAATTTCATTTAATAGTATCCAAATTCCCAGTTGCCAAGGGATGAAACCTTGGAGTCATTTTACCTTCTCTTTCAGTCTTATCACTGCGTCTTGCATGAGTTTTCAATGTCTTAAAATTCAGTTGTCATAATATCTCAACCATATACCCATCTCTTACTGTACCTATTGCCAATACTTTAAGTTAGACAACCATTAACTCTTTCCTGGGCTGTGCTAATGACCTCTTAAATGGTATGCCTGCCTCTAGTGCCTAGAGGAAGCTGGAAATAAATTAGTAGTGGCAGTATGTGTCAATAACTCCAACAGAGAAGTGGTTCTTTACTCAAAGGGACTCTCTTGCTTCATATTGCCCTAAGTACCCTAGGGTACGTGCCATTAGCCAGTGACTAACCTTTGCCATATGTTGTCACAACCAGAAAACTTACTCGACATTGACAATATCATCATAATAGCTACCCAGAAAGCATCAATAGCTAATTTTCAAGAGAGTCTTTTAACTATTCTATGCCTGAAGAACCCCATGAACAGTATGAAAAGTCAAAATGATATGAAAGCAGAAGATAAACCCCCACCCCCAGGTCGGTAGGTGTCCAATATGCTACTGCAGAAGAGTGAAGAAATAGCTCCAGAAAGAATGAAAAGGCTGTGCCAAAGTGGAAACGGTGAGCTGTGGATGTGTCTGGCAGTGAAAGTCAAGTCTGATGCTGTAAAGAACAATATTGCATAGGAACAATCTTGCATAGAAACCTGGAATGTTAGATCCATGAATCAAGGTAAATTGGACATGATCAAGCAGGAGATGGCAAGAGTGAACATCGATATTTTAGGAATCAGTGAACTAAAATGGACCAGAATGAGCAAATTTAATTCAAATGACCATTATTTCTACTACAGTGGGCAAGAATCCCTTAGAAGAAACACAGTAGCCATCATAGTCAACAAAAGCATCCAAAATGCAGTACTGTGGGTGCAATCTCAAAAATGACAGAATGATCTCTGTTCATTTCTAAGGCAACCCAATCAACATCATCGTAATCCAAGTCTATGCCCCAATCACTAATACTGAAGAAGCTGAAATCAAACATTTCTATGAAGACCTACAAGACCTTCTAGAACTAATACCAAAAACACATGTCCTCTTCATTATAGGAGACTGGAATGTAAGAGTAGGAAGTCAAGATATACCAGGAGTAACAGACAAATTTGGCCTTGGAGTACAGAATGAAGCAGGGCAAAGGCTAACAGAGTTTTGCCAAGNTCTGTATTCAGATGCTTATATTTTTCCTTTTCTCCTTTTCTTTTTGCTTCTCTTCTTTTCACAGCTATTTGTAAGGCTTCCCCAGACAGCCATTTTGCTTTTTTGCATTTCTTTTCCACGGGGATGGCCTTGATCCCTGTCTCCTGTACAAAGTGACAAGATCAAAAAATTGGAGGGAGGTATTGAACTTTTAGGGGTAATAAATTATGGAAATGTAAATATATGGGGGAAACTAATACTATCCCTAAAAGTTCAATACCTCCCTCCAATTTTTTGATCTTGTCACTTTTTCCAAAATATATTTCTTTTTGTTAAAATGGTATATAAGCTTCTAGGACTGAGTGTCTCTTTGACGTTTTACTTCCTTTTCTGTGAGACTCCCATACTATTTAAAAGTATTGGCATCAAATAAAACTTATATGTCCTTTTTCCTATTGATCTGTCTTTTGTCAATTTAGTTTGCAGGTCCCAGACATTAAACTAAGAGGGTATTTTTCTTCTACCCTTACAAAGGTCTTAAGTCCCTTACACATCTGGGATGTATGCCTCCTTGGGATGAGCAGTTTCCAAAAGCTTCAGAGAAAGCTGGAAGTAGTCAGGGTTCAAGAAGTTCAGGGTACCTGTGGCGGGATGTGTCAGCAGTCATCTGATCCTACACTAACTGTCTAGAACAGCTGCAGCTGAAATAAGAGAATGGAGGGGATGTGATGTGGGACACCTAAAATATCTACAGAGAGTACAAATAGGCTGCTAATACAGAAATGATGAAGTTATCCATTTGTTCCCTGGGTTGGGAAGATCCCCTGGAGGAGGAAATGGCAACCCACTCCATTACTCTTGCTTGGAAAATCCCATGGGCAGAGGAGCCTGACAAACTACAGTCCATGGGGTCACAAAGTGTTGGACAGGACTGAGCATGCACAAGCGACAAATAATGCCTGACTACACATATTCTCTGGACAAATATCATTTACAAGCAGGTTTCACCCCTACTTCTTTGGAGGAGTTTCCCTCAAAGCTTCTAAGAGGCTGTCTCCCAGACTATAGTACTCAGGCCCCTAAATAAAACTTAAACTTACAACTCTAATATTATGCAGTTTCTTTTATGTCAATAATGTTAAGCAGATTGTAAACCCTGGGAATTCAAAGAATGATACAGTTTCTGCTTTCAGAAAACTTCCAGTCTATTAGAAAAAGAAAGTAAAATACAAATATAGCAATTAGAATGTAATTTGCTAGGTATTATCACAGAGGTAATACAGTATTATCAAAATAAAAACAAGTGATCAGAAAAAGAGAGAAAAAGCAAAAGTGATTTTAAAGACTAATCAGTCAAATTAGGTAAATTAATATCTCTCCCCTGTCTCCCACATCCAGTATCCAAATATGACTCTAAGATTTTGAATGACGGTAACTCAGAAATGATAGAATTTATAGACCCAGGAAGCTGGGAAGATGAGCTTGTTTCATGATGAAAATACGAGTTATCTCCAGATTGTATGAAATTGGAAGTGGTTAGGATCTTTAAAGATATCTAGAAGATCTGTGAAGATAAAGGGCTGGTGTTTGGTCTAAAGATCAGGGCTAGAACGCATCTGAAAATCTGGAAGGCTTGAAAGAGAATGAGTTAGAAGGAGGGCATATTCAGTAAGTAAAATATTGATGAAAGAATGAAGTTGGTGCCAATAATGATGCCTCAGAGAGTATTGTGACTAGAGATTGAGGAGAAAAAAGATGACATAGTAGGAATAAACCTACCTAAGGAGGCCAAAGACCTGTACTCAAAAACTAGGAGATGCTGATGAAAGAAAGTGAAGATGACACAACAGATAAAGAGATATACCGTGTTCTTGTGTTGGAAAATCAATTTTCTTAAAATGACTATCCTCTGCAAGGTAATCTACAGATTCAATGCAATCCTTATCACATTACCAATGGCATTTTCCACAGAACTAGAACAAAAAAATTAATTTGTATGGAAGCATCCAGAATTTCCAAAACAATTTCGAGAAAGAAAAATGGGTTTGGAGCAATCATGCTCCCTGACTTTAGATGATACTACAAATCTACAGTAATAAAAATAGTATAGTACTGGCACCAAAACAAACATATAGATCAACGGAACAGAAATCCTAGACATAAACACACCCACTCATGGTCAATTAATCTATGACAAAGGAGGCAAGACTATACAATGAGGAAAAGACAGCCTCTTCAATAAGTGGTACTAGCAAAACTGGACAACTACATATAAAAGAATGAAGTTAAAGCATTCTCTAATATCATATATAACAATAAAGCACATTAAAGACTAATAGGTAAGACCAGATACTTAAAACTCCTAGAGGAAAACATAAGCAGAGCAGTCTTTGACATAAACTGCAGCAACATCTTTTTGGATCCATCTCCTAGAGTAATGGAAACAAAAGTGAGTGAACTCCGGGAGTTGGTGATGGACAGGGAGGCCTGGCGTGCTGCAATTCATGGGGTCGCAAAGAGTTGGACACGACTGAGCGACTGAAATGAACTGAACTGAACCAAACTTACAAGTTTTGCACAGCATATGAAACCATAAACAAAATGAATAGGAGAAAATACTTGCAAAGGATGAAACTGGTGAGGAATTAATCTCCAAAACATATGTACAGCTCATACAGCTCAATATCAAGAAAACAAACAACCCAATCAAAAAGTGGACATATCTATAAAGCCATTTCTCCAAAGAAAACATACAGGTGGCCAACAGGAACATAAAAAATGGCCAACATTGCTAATTATTAGATAAATGCAAATCAAAACTACAATAAGGTACCACCACACACTGGTCAGAATGACCCATCATTAAAACATCTACAGATAAGAAATGTTGGAAAGGGTATAGACAAAAAGGAACCCTCCTATACTGTTGGTGAGAATGTAAATCGGTGTACCCACTATGGAAAACAGTATGAGGTTCCTTGAAAAACTAAAAATACAGCTAACATATACCTAGTAATCCCACTCCTGGGTGTATATCTAGAAAAGATGAAAACTCTAATTCAAAAAGATACACGCACCCCAATTTTCACTGTAGCATTATTTACAATAGCAAAGACACAGAAGCAACCTAAAAATCCATCAACAGATGAATGGATAAAAAGAGGTGGTATATATGTGTGTGTGTGTGTGTGTATGTGTATATGAATATTACTCAGCCAAAAAAATGAATGAAATAATGCCATTTGCAGGAACATGGATGGACTTAGAGATTATCATACTAAATAAAAAAAGTCAGACAGAGAAAGACAAATATGACATGATATCACTTATATGTGGAATCTAAAAAAAAAATGATACAAATGAACTTATTTACAACACAGGAACTGACTCAAAAGAATACCAAAAACAAACTTATAGTTATCAAAGGGAAAAGAGAGGAATAAATTAGAAATTTGGGACTAACAGATACACAGTACTATATATAAAATAGATTAATAACAAGGACTTACTGTATAGCACAGGGAACTATATTCAATATCTTATAATAAGATATTGTGAAAAAGAATAGACATATACGTTTTATATATATATATAACTGAATCACTTTGCTGTATTCCTGGAACATTGTAAATCAACTATACTTCAATTTTTTTAAAAAAAGGATTACATAGGGACTGAGACAGAGTTATACAGCAAACCGGGGGAGGAGTTACAAGAGGGAGACTGTCTGGCAAGGAAGTAAGCAAGGTTAGCTAAGCTGGCATTCAGTAAACACCAAACCATTGTGGTCACGTTAAACCCAAATGGACGACAGTTTAGTTAAAATTTACAAATGTTTAAGGAAAATTCAATTCTTAACCTTTGACAATCAAACAAAAGGAAGTTAAAAGAAGGCTAATACAGCAAAAATACATGACTGCCATCACTAGCATAAGCCACAGTCTACCAGAAGTTAGGCAGGTCAAGTGAGTCTCGGGAGCATATGCTTTTCTAGTCCTAGGAGAGGTATTTGTTCTTTGAATGGTCCCAAGTTAATCCTCAGTCAGCGAGAAGGCAATGGCAACCCACTCCAGTACTCTTGTCTGGAAAACCCCATGGACAGAGAAGCCTGGTAGGCTGCAGTCCATGGGGTCACTATGAGTAGGACACCACTGAGTGACTTCACTTTCACTTTTCAATTTCATGCATTGGAGAAGGAAATGGCAACCCACTCATGTACTCTTGCCTGGAGAATCCCAGGGACGGGGGAGCCTGCTGGGCTGCTGTCTATGGGGTTGCACAGAGTCAGACACGACTGAAGTGACTTAGCAGCAGCAGCAGCAATCCTCAGTGGTGGGCACTGTCATTGACCATGCAGATTCCTCTTCAATGAAGAATCTGTTGTCACAGATTCTGGGAGTGCCATCCACCTTCAACTGCCCCCTCAGGGATGGCCTTAGCTCCTGAGAGGTGCTAGGTCCCAGGTCAAGGCAAGGACAGAAAACATTCCAATGACTAATGAAGATAGAGAGATAAGGCCTTGATGAGGTCACCCACGGTCATCATTGCCTACTCCACAGCTTCACTTTGTTTGCCTAGTTTTTTTTCCCCCCACTCCCTTCCACTAGACACTGCTTATGAAATCTCTTGCAAAGTAAACTCCATGTCAAAATCTGCTTCCAAGGGAAACCACTCTGTGGTATCATGTAATCTATCTTATCAATGTCTGCAAGAAATAGACAACTCCATCTCAACTGGCTTAAACAATAAGGAATCACTGCTTTCTCATATTACTTGAAGTCCAGAGGTGGGATTGCTCCAGGGTTCATTAATCCAGTGGCTCACTAAAACTATCCAGTCCCATAAGTTTCTTTCTTTCTCTTCTGCCATCCTTAGCATGGTAGCTTTGTACTTCAGCATTGCATTCCTCACACTAACAAAATGGGTCACATGGAGGTAGCAAAAGGGAAAGGACTGCTATTTTCCAGGTGAATCTTTTTTAAGACCAAGACGCCCCTTCCCAGAAACCCTCTGGCTGACCTCACTTCAGTCACTGGCCAGAACTGGGGCTCACATCTCCCTCCAAACCAATCACTGGCAGAGGAGTGGGATAGCCTTGATTTGTAGGAAACAATCAAACTTTGCTCATGAATATTTTTGTGGAATGGACATACTCCTGAAAAATAAAATAGGGTAACTACATTGCCACACCCTAGAACGTGTTTATTCAGGTTTTTTCTTCCAAGTAACTAATTTTACATAATCTAAAATCTAGGTTAGGTAGCTGGAGGGAACTGTTATTTTAATAGAAAGCACCTGGATGGGCCTTCTGTGAATTTTCTTGCAAGGACAATGAAATCACTTTTTTTTTTTTTTGCCCGGAGGTAAGATACGTGGTACTGTTTTGTAATCATCAGTGAACCTTCTATGCATTAGATAAACATGCACTTTCACCAGTGGAAAGCAGCAGCACCTGACATCCTGTACCAATTTTTCTGAATTTGGAAGGAAAAGAGGCACATTTTCAAATAAGCCAGTCGCAAAAGGACAAATAGTGTAAGATTCCACTTATATTGAAGCAAAGGATTGAAGGCAAAAGGAGACGAGGGTGACAGAGGATGAGATAGTTAGATATCATCACTGATTCAGTGGACATGAATCTGAGCAAACCCTGAGAGACAGTGAAAGAGAGGGAAGCTTGGCATGCTGCAGTCCATAGGGAAAACTTAGCAACTGAACAACAGATGTGATACCTAGAATAATCATGCTCATAAAGACAGGAGAAAGGTAGTTGCCAGGAGCTGAGGGGGGTGGGTAGGGGGATGGGCAGTTACTGTTTAAGGGGAACAGAGTTTCTATTGGGCAGAATGTAAAGAATTCTTCCAATGGATGATGCTGATGGCTGCAAAACAGTATAAATGTACTCAGTGTCACTGAAGTATACACATAAAAATGGTTAAAATGGTAAATTTTACCTTACATATATGTTACCATAATTTAAATAAAAAAGAAGCATATTTTCATTGAACACCTGTGAGAAGAAAACCCAACAGCTGGAGTTTAGGAAAAAAGTTTTTTTTAAAAAAACAACTTTAAAAGCCTTAATCACTAACTGGAATTGCTTTAGCTTATAAATACCTACTGCAAACATATTTTATTGTGTTATATTGGTAAAATGGCTTTGTGTTTCTTAAATGGTGGGAAAGATTGAAGGCGGGAGGAGAAGGGCATGACAGAGGATGAAATGGTTGGATGGCATCACCGACTGAATAGACATGAGTTTGAGTAAACTCCAGAAGTTAGTGATGGACAGGGAGGCCTGGCCTGCTGCAGTCCATGGGGTTGCAAAAAGTCGGACATGACTGAACTGAACTGATCTTAAATGGTTGTAGCTGTTAGTTCATTATGTAGCAAAATTAATTCTAAAGAGAGCTTTGATTTTAAATGGTTAATTATTCCTAAAGTTTTATTATTTTAATAATAGATTTCAATCATCCTATTCAGAAGATAAGTGTCTACTTATTTAAATCTTATTTATGTCCACATTCACGTTATTTTCTGAATTAGGTGAAAATAATAAACTATGTTGGGGCCAAAAAATGATCAAAATTGGATGAACATATTAATGTATTTTAATAGTTTGCCTGGGAGTTTCATAAACCTCATCCGTAGCCAAAGTATGTCACTTGAAATAAATTCCAGCCTATCTCCTGCTCAGAAAAGAATACTCCACTGAAATATTTTCTAGCTACTCAAAGCCAAAAAAGGATATTCATCTATTGATGTAAAACAAATTTTTGCACTAGGCAGAGGTTGCAATAGATAATTGATAAGAGCTTTTTCAACTCCATGATGCTGTGATATACTGAATTTTTGAAAATGACTTTCAGAGAGAGAGGGAATGATGAATTTCTCATGCACATCCCCTCCTAGAAATAACAATCTGAAAAACATCCACATAGGAAAATATCTTCACAAGAGCTAAAGATGCCAGGTGAGTGTTTGTAGCACATGGGTAAAGCTAGAAATAAGAAAAGATGCACCAAAGAAGAAAGGAGAGATATATTCACACTACCCCATCACCCCTCCTCCAAGCCTAGGCAGTCTAGCACGGAGAAAGATACCCTCTTCATGAGAGAAGGAAAATCAAGTGAATGCCCAATTTTACCACAGATGCCAGCACCAGCCCACCCCAGCAACAGGCCAGTGCCCATGATGCTAGGTGGCTCCTTGTGAACTTCCAGGAACTTAGGTCCTTGGCCCACCCAGATACCTGCTGGCTCCAGCATACTCAGGTAACTCCTGTGATACCAGACTCCCAGAGGGCTTCCACAAACCCAGGCTCCCACTACACCCTAGCACCACCCATCTCTTATGGTACCAGGTTCCCCAAAAGTTCCTGTGAACCTAGGCTTGGGCACATCCCAGGGCCAGCTGGGAGAAGGCAATGGCACTCCACTCCAGTACTCTTGCCTGAAAAATCCCATGGATGGAGGAGCCTGGTAGGCTGCAGTTCATGGGGTCTCAACGAGTAGGACCTGACTGAGTGACTTCACTTTCATGTTTCAGTTTCATTCACTGGAGAAGGAAATGGCAACCCACTCCAGTGTTCTTGGCTGAGAATCCCAGGGACGGGGGAGCCTGGTGGGCTGGCGTCTATGGGATCACACAGAGTTGGACACGACTGAAGCGACTTAGCAGCAGCAGCAGCAGCAGGGCCAGCTGGCTCTCAAGGCCTGGGGTGGCTCCTGTGGCCCCAGACTCCCAATCAGCACCTTATAAACACAGGCTCTAGGTGGACACCCACACACTCAATCTACCAGCTAGGCTCAGCCTCAGGTTGACTACCACAGATCCAGGCTTTCATCCAACTCCAGTACCAGGCTAGCCCCCCCATATCTAGCATCTAGACCATCTCCTGTGGACCTAGGTTTCCAGCTGGCTCCTGTGGTCTCAACCTCCAGGCCAGCTACTGTGAAACCAGGCTCTGAGATGACTTCAGTGACAAACTGACCCTCAGGGACCAACACTCTTGGCCTGCCCCAGGGTCCTCACTGTCTGCTTGGCCCCTGTGAACCCAGGATCCAGGTTTACCCACATAGACCCAGGACCAGATTTGCCCACATAGACCCAGGACCAAGGCTTATTCATCAGAGATTCAAGTGACAGACCTATACCAATGAACCCAGCTCCAGGCCCCTCATCCACTGACCCAGGTACCAGGATGGTCTCTATGTATCTAACCACCAGGTCTCTCCACCTGCTGATCTAGGTATCAGATCTACTCACTCAAGGACTCCAGGAACAAGCCTGCCCATGGATAGCACCAGACTGCCCATACAGAATCTTGGACTGGCTAATTGGTGAAAGGCTTACCTGCTGAAGCTAGTCTATAAAGATTGGTAGAAGTATTACTTCAAATGTGCAAACACTAATGCAAGGCATCAATGATTATGAATAACCAAGGAAACAGGACATCACCAAAGGAAACTAATAAACTCCAATGACTAACCCTAAAAAACTGCAAATCTATGAGCTATCTAGCAAAGAATTCAGAATAATCCTCTTAAAGAAATTCAGAGAACTACAAAATACACAGATAAATAACTAAATTAAATTGGAAAACAATGCATGAACAACAAAGAAATAGAAATCTTAAAGCAAATCAAACAGAAACCCTGGAGTTGAAGAATACAGTGACCTCTGTCTTACATCACTCACAAAAATTAACTTGAAATGTATTAAAGCATTAAGTGTAAGATCTGAAGCTGTAAAGGCACTAAAAGAAAGCACAGGGGGAAAGCTCCTTGACATTTATTGGCAATGAGTTTTTTCTATATGACACCAAAAGTACAAGCAATAAGAACAAAAAATCAATAAGTGGGAATACATCATAAAAAGCTTCTTCATAGTGAAAAAAAATCGACAAAATAATAAGGCAAACTATGGAATGGGAGAAAACATTTGCAAACCATCTATCTAATAAGAGGCTAATATCCAAAATATAAGGAACTCCATAGCAAAAAACAAAGACTCTGATTAAATAACAGGCAGACACAGTAATCAGAGCAGAAAAAGAAATAAAAGGAATCCAAATTGGAAAAGAAGAAGTAAAACTCTCACTGTTTGCAGATGACATGATCCTCTACATAGAAAACCCTAAAGACTCCACCAGAAAATTACTAGAGCTAATCAATGAAGATAGTAAAGTTGCAGGATATAAAATCAACACACAGAAATCCCCTGCATTCCTATACACTAATAATGAGAAAGTAGAAAAAGAAATTAAGGAAACAATCCCATTCACCATTGCAACGAAAAGAATAAAATACTTAAGAATATATCTACCTAAAGAAACTAAAGAACTATATATAGAAAACTATAAAACACTGGTGGAAGAAATCAAAGAGAACACTAATAGATGGAGAAATATACCATGTTCACGGATTGGAAGAATCAATACAGTGAAAATGAGTATACCACCCAAAACAATCTACAGATTCAATGCAATCCATATCAAGCTACCAGCAGTATTTTTCACAGAGCTAGAACAAATAATTTCACAATTTGTATGGAAATACAAAAAAACCTCGAATAGCCAAAGCAATCTTGAGAAAGAAGAATGGAACTGGAGGAATCAACTTACCTGACTTCAGGCTCTACTACAAAGCCACAGTCATCAAGACAGTATGGTACTGGCACAAAGACAGAAATATAGATCAATGGAACAAAATAGAAAGCCCAGAGATAAATCCACANTATGGAAATACCAAAAAACCTCGAATAGCCAAAGCAATTTTGAGAAAGAAGAATGGAACTGGAGGAATCAACTTACCTGACTTCAGGCTCTACTACAAAGCCACAGTCATCAAGACAGTATGGTATCATCCATCTTTTAAAAGAAGGTTATATTCCCCACCTTGTGCATGTTCTGTGAATATTAAACAAAATAAAGAACGTATGTAAAAACTCTAAAGAGAAGACTTAATAATAATAAATTATAAAAATAACATTTCTATATTTGTAAAAATAGTAACCATTATTATTTTCACTTCTATTACACTTGCCTCAGACTCAGTTCCATACCTGACCTAGGATTTTTGTATGTATATAAACCAGATAACTTTAAGCTATGCTAGTGGGTAAAGCACAATAAACATGAGATTTAACTGTTTGAGCAGTGATCATCAATCAGCAATTTGAACATAAGAAAAGTTTCATTGAATAACCTATTCAGCAGACTTGTGGGTTATCACAGTTTTCATCTTGAAAACCGATCTTAGTAAGATAAATGATACCTATCTTTTATAATTGCTACATTTCTATGATGTAATTATTCATTGAGATAATCTCCATAGTGAAAGTATTTAAATTATCTGTAAACTATGTTTGATTTACATACATTTATAATAATTTTAAAATCTGCATTTAGTTATTCTGACTAAATATGAATATCAGAGTCTTATCATATGGTCATTTCCAAATTTCCACTATAACAGTAATAGAAGCTACTGTTAATGAAATCTATCCTGGATATTAACACCTAAGCCAAACAGAATCATCAATAAAAGTTGCTTATAATGTTTTATGCAAAAATATAATTTACATTACTTTCATTGAATTTTTTTCAGATAAATTATAATAATTATACATGAATGAAACTGTATACATGTGTAGAAATTAGATATAAGAACACAGGCAAATATTTATAAAGGTTATGTGAGCCAAAAAATTTTTTACTATCTATTATTTCAAGAGATAATTCATGGCATTTCTACATTTCTAATATCAGCTTTTGCTCCAAATTGTTTTCAAGGACATTTGTACAGCAAACAGCCTTGGAAGATAGAGAGAGTGTCTCCCTCCAGGGAAGGGGGCGGATTTATGTCTTGACATTTTAATAAAGACAATGTCTCCTCTGAGACACAGATTTAGCAAGTTTGCTTTATAGTGCCTTATAAAATAAGGGGTGTCCTAAAATGTGGGTGTTCCTCATCTCTGACCCAAAACCATTGTGTGTACAGCATCTACCTGGATTCACTTCTGCAATTTCTGCTGCAATTCCCAATACCACTGGGACTTGGCAATGACAAGGGAAACAATGTGAACTTAAAGCTCACCGCAGGCTGCCATGGCATGATCAGTAAAGTCCTTTGTCTCTGATCCAGGGGTGCTGAGTCTTCTACCAGCATCTATGAAATTGTAGCAAGCTAATTTGTTAGTCGGAAAGCAGGGCAAAATCTGAGAACCTTTAATCTTTGCCATATTGCACACATTACAATCTTTCCCTTTTGCATTGTTGTTATTCATCAAATCCTCTATATACAAGTATATTATTCTTTATGCTATACTTTAATATTTCTTTGAAAGTTTTGTTATTTGCTTAGTTGTCCAGTAAAGTTACTTGAAATGTGTTGTATCTGGCTATCTTTTAAGTATTTTTAGATTGGTTCTAGAGCAGCTTTTAGCCTAGTACTAATTTATAACCCACCCCTAATCCCAACTCAACCATCACCAAGGTAATACCCTTTGGGATATGTTACCCAATAGACATTAAAAGATCTTTTTTGGGGGGGAGCTGGTAGCAAATTTACTCCCAGTCCTGTCTGAACTCTGGCAATTGTTCAAACTACTGCTTACAACTGGTTTTTTCATCTGGCCTCTGCAGTTTCCTCTAAATAATGTGCAGATTATACTAACAGTATAGAGAAAAAGACTAAAGTGGGTCCCTCCACATATCTTCAGAAACGTCAAATCCTCATATTTCATTCTGTGTCTTCAACACAAGGAGACCACCAGGCTGTTTTGCTCCCTACTCTGAAACCTGGAAATTGCTTGCAGGTAACGTGAAATTAAGACAACTCAGAATTCAGTGTTCGAAAGAATAGCAAGGAGAAATAAGAAAGCCTTTCTAAGTATCAATGCAAAGACATGGAGGAAAACAATAGACAGGGAAAGACTAGAGGTCTCTCCAAAAAAATTAGACACACCAAGGGAATATTTCATACAAAGACAGGCACAATAAAGGACAGAAATGATATGGACCTAACAGAAAAGATATTAAGAAAAGGTGACAAGAATACACGGAAGAACTTAAAAAAAAAGTACTTAATGACCCAGATAATCACAGTGGTATGATTGTTCACCAAGAGCCACACATCCTGGAGTCCGAAGTCAAGTGGGCCTTAGGAAGTATTACTACACACAAAGCTAGTGGAGGTGATGGAATTCCAGTTGAGCTATTTCAAGTCCTAAAAGATGATGCTGTGAAAGTGCTGCACTCAATATGCCAGCAAATTTGAAAAACTCAGCAGTGGCCACAGGATTGGAAAAGGTCAGATTTCATTCCAATCCAAAAGAAAGGCAATGTTCAAACTATTGCACAATTGCTCTCATATCACATGCTGGCAAAGTGATGTTAAAAATTCTCCAAGCAAGGCTTCAAAAGTACATGAAACAAGAACTTCCAGATGTTCAAGCTAGATTTAGAAAAGGCAGAGGAACCGGATCTCAAATTTCCACATTCCTTTGGATAATAGAAAAAGCAAGAGAGTTTCAGAAAAACACCTAATTCTGCTTTATTGACTATGCCAAAGCCTTTGACTGTGGATCACAACAAACTGGAAATTCTTCAAGAGATGGGAACACCAGACCACCTTACCTGCCTCCTGAGAAATCTGTATGTAGGACAAGAAGCAAATTATAGAACTGGACATGGAAAAATGGACTGGTTCCAAACTGGGAAAGGAGTACATCAAGGCTGTATATTGTTGCCCTGCTTATTTAACTTCTATGCAGAGTACATCATACCACCTCCCAGAATACTGGAAATAAAAGCAAAAATAAACAAATGGGATCTAATTAAAATTAAAAGCTTCTGCACAACAAAGGAAACTATAAGCAAGGTGAAAAGACAGCCTTCTGAATGGGAGAAAATAATAGCAAATGAAGCAACTGACAAACAACTAATCTCAAAAATATACAAGCAACTCCTACAGCTCAATTCCGGAAAAATAAATGACCCAATCAAAAAATGGGCCAAAGAACTAAATAGACATTTCTCCAAAGAAGACATACAGATGGCTAACAAACACAAGAAAAGATGCTCCACATCACTCATTATCAGAGAAATGCAAATCAAAACCACAATGAGGTACCATTTCACACCAGTCAGAATGGCTGAGATCCAAAAGTCTACAAGCAATAAATGCTGGAGAGGGTGTGGAGAAAAGGGAACCCTCTTACACTGTTGGTGGAACTGCAAACTAGTACAGCCACTATGGAGAACAGTGTGGAGATTCCTTAAAAAAATGGAAATAGAGCTGCCCTATGACCCAGCAATCTCACTGCTGGGCACACACACCGAGGAAACCAGAATTGAAAGAGACACGTGTACCCCAATGTTCATAGCAGCACTGTTTACAATAGCCGGGACATGGAAGCAACCTAGATGTCTATCAGCAGATGAATGAATAAGAAAGCTGTGGTACATATACACAATGCAGTATTACTCAGCCATTAAAAAGAGTACATCTGAATCAGTTCTAATGAGGTGGATGAAACTGGAACCTATTATACAGAGTGAAGTAAGCCAGAAAGAAAAACACCAATATAGTATACTAATGCATATATATGGAATTTAGAAAGATGGTAACGATAACCCCGTATGTGAGAGAGCAAAAGAGACACAGATGTATAGAACAGTCTTTTGGACTCTGTCGGAGAGGGAGAGGGAGAGGGTGGGATGATTTGGGAGAATGGCATTGAAACATGTATAATATGATATAAGAAACAAATCACCAGTCCAGATTCAATGCGTGATACAGGATGGTTGAGGCTGGTGCACTGGGATGACCCAGAGAGATGGTATGGGGAGGGAGGAGGGAGGGGGGTTCAGGATGTGGAACACGTGTACACCCATGGTGGATTCATGTTGATGTATGGCAAAACCAATACAGTATTATAAAGTAAAACAAAGTAAAATAAAAAAAATAAAAATAAAAAAACAGGCAGAGAACTTGGATAGACATTTTTCCAAAGGAGACATACAAATGGCTCACAGATACACAAAAATTGTTCAATGTCACTCATCATCAGGAAAATGCAAATTGAAATGACAATGAATTATCACCTCATACCTATTAGATGGCTTTTATTTAAAAAAATGAAGAGATAACAGTTATTGGCAAGAAAGAAGAGAAAGGGGAACCTATGCACTGTTGGTAGGAAAGTAAATGATTGGTTGGACTTGGGCTTCCCTTGTGGCCCAGTGATAAAGAATCCGCCTGCCAGTGCAGGAGACATGGGCTTGATTCCTGGGTTGGGAGGATCCCTTGTAGAAGGAAATGGCTACCCAATTCCATATTCTTGCCTGGGAAATCCCATGGACAGAGGAGCCTGGCGGGCTACAGTCCATGGGCTCACAGAGTAGGACATGACTTAGCAACTAAACAACAGAAACAACACTGTCTTGGGTAATTTCTGTAGTGATAAAAAGAAACACATTCAGACTACCTGAAACATTGGTACTCAAGAGATGGTTCTTGAGTACCATCTAATGGTTCTTTTTCCAAGCACACAGGATTATCTGCGAGTTTTTCTCTGGCCATAAAAGCATGCCCAGCCCAAGCAAGGAGCACATCAGAAGTGCCAAGGAATTCCAAGTCCTGTAAGTAACCATTCACCAATGATAATTGAGTGTGCTAAATAAATATCTCTGCTTTGTTGTCCCTTGAGTAGACAACCAAATTGCCCTTTATGCTGTCTTCCAGGAGCTCCCAGCTTGAATAAGCCTCAGTTGCCTATAGTAGTAATATGCTCGTGAAAATACCTATATTGTCTTTCTTCCCTTCTCGGTCTCAATTTCCCACCTACTACCAGTGTTTCATTGGACCACTTACCAAATAAATTGCTTGCACTGAAATTTTTATCCTGAGGTCTTGCTTCCAGGGAAACTTAAACAAAGATAATCAGTATGGTCCCATCACTTCATGGCAAATAGATGGGGAAACAGTGGAAACAGTGGCTGACTTTATTTTTCTGGGCTCCAAAATCACTGTAGATGGTGATTGCAGCCATGAAATTAAAAGATGCTTACTCCTTGGAAGGAAAGTTATGACCAACCTAGACAGCATATTGAAAAGCAGAGACATTACTTTGTCAACAAACGTCCATCTAGTCAAGGCTATGGTTTTTCCAGTAGTCATGTATGGTTGTGAAAGTTGGACTATAAAGAAGGCTGAGTGCCAAAGAAGTGATGTTTTTGAACTGTGGTGTTGGAGAAGACTCTTGAGAGTCCCTTGGGTTGCAAGGAGATCCAACCAGTCCATCTTAAAGGAGATCAGTCCTGGGTGTTCATTGGTAGGACTGATGAAGTTTGACAGCGTTTGAAGCTGAAACTCCAGTACTTTGGCCACCTGATGCGAAGAGCTGACTCATTTGAAAAGACCTTGATGCTGAGAAAGATTGAGGGCAGGAGAAGGGGATGATGGAGGATGAGATGGTTGGATGACATCACCGACTCAATGGACATGGGTTTGGGTCGACTCCGGGAGTTGGTGATAGACAGGGAGGCCTGGTGCACTGTGGTTCATGGGTTCGCAAAGAGTCGGACATGACTGAGTGACTGAACTGAACTGAACTGAATCAGTATGGAAGAAATGATCCCATAGAAATCCAAGAACTGGCACTGGAATGAGACTCAGTCTCATGGCAAACGGGTTTGGCATTGGGAACCCATGAGTATTCACTATAAGCTTCCATCATTATTACATAGAACATGCTGGATTTCTTTGTCAGTCTCTTCTCCTCTTAACCTCCAAACTAATTTCTCACTCTTTATTCTGCAGATCTTTTCTCAACTTCGGAGCTCTTACTTATTCATAAATTTGAATTACTCATAATGTTGACTCACTCATGCCCTATCATGACCCTCCCACTTCTCTCTACTTCATGAATTTTCAGTTTCGAGCTTCACTATTAATCATAGGAATCTAATTTCATCTTTCAATTCAAATGGTGGAGAGTGAAAATCTAACATACTTAATCTTTGAGCAGAGTTAATTACAGTAGATTAGTGATGCACAGTTAGGCACCATCTAATCCAGGACACTTATATGAGAGTAAAAGAGGCACTGTTAATAATTAAGGCAAAACAATAGGTACTGTTCTGGGCAAATTGGGACATATGGTCACTTGGGCATATGACACATCAATTTATACTGATTTCCCTAAGTTCAGTTGTCCAGTGATTGTTAAATTAGACATGACTGTTGTATATGTACAAAGAGTAAGGAGTGGTAGCTGGCACATGATTGTTCCTTAAATAGACCAATGATTTTTGAAGCAAATAAAAACACGGTCATTGTTAATTTTGGAGAAGGCAATGGCACCCCACTCCAGTACTCTTGCCTGGAAAATCCCATGGACAGAGGAGCCTGGTAGGCTGCAGTCCATGCGGTCGCTGAGAGTTGGAAGCGACTGAGCAACTTCACTTTCACTTTTCACTTTCATGCATTGGAGAAGGAAATGGCGACTCACTCCAGTGTTCTTGCCTGGAGAATCCCAGGGATGGGAGAGCCTGGTGGGCTGCCATCTATGGGGCTGCACAGAGTCAGACACGACTGAAGCGACTTAGCAGCAGCAGCAGCATTGTTAATTTATAGAACATTCATACTGTCGGACTCTAAAGGATCTTATCTTATCTAGCCTATCTTATGGATCACCAGTGATCCTCATATCAAATTTGAATACCTCTAAATCAATTCACTCTTTGATGCATTATCAGAACACATTCTAAGGCTGAATATAACTTGGTCATGAATCCAACTATGGTATATTTAGTAAAGGTGCAAAGCCACTTAGTAAAGCATCATTCCTCAATCAGTTCAGTTCAGTCACTCAGTCATGTTCGACTCTTTGCGACCCCATGACTACAGCACGCCAAGCCTCCCTGGTCCATCACCAACTCCCAGAGTCCACCCAAACCCATGTCCATTGAGTCAGTGATGCCATCCAACCATCTCATCCTCTGTTGTCCCCTTCTCCTCCTGCCCTCAATCTTTCCCAGCATCAGGGTCTTTTCAAATGAGTCAGCTCTTCACATCAGTTGGCTAAAGTATTGGAGTTTCAGCTTCAACATCAGTCCTTCCAATGAACACCCAGGACTGATCTCCTTTAGGATGGACTGATTGAATCTCCTTGCATTCCAAGGGACTCTCAAGAGTCTTCTCAAACACCACAGTTCAAAAGCATCACAGAACATTTTAAATCAGTATTGATGAAGTTGGGTATGGAAGCCCATTGTATCCAGTCAGCATTAAGATTCTCCAAAATAAATAATCTTGGGAGACACTGGTGTCTCAGATTGACAATATTGGTTGAGATGTGATTGAAATTAAAACATCCAGAAGTATATTCAGGCTATCTGGGATACAATGACTAGGAAGAGAAGTCCTTGATATTACCAAGAGAGCACTCATTATCAGAGAAATGCAAATCAAGACCACAATGAGGTACCACTTCACACCAGTCAGAATGGCTGCGATCCAAACGTCTGCAAGCAATAAATGCTGGAGAGGCTGTGGAGAAAAGGGAACCCTCTTACACTGTTGGTGGGAATGCAAACTAGTACAGCCACTATGGAGAACAATGTGGAGATTCCTTAAGAAATTGCAAATAGAACTGCCTTATGACCCAGCAATCCCACTGCTGGGCATACACACCGAGGAAACCAGAATAGAAAGAGACACATGTACCCCAATGCTCATTGCAGCACTGTTTATAATAGCCAGGACATGGAAACANGCGACTTCACCTTCACCTTCACCTTTGTTTGAAGCATATTCCTCTGTCTCCTCATTTTGCCTAACTTGCTGTTTTTATTTCTATTTATTTGGTAGGTTGGTTACATTTCTTGATCTTGTTGGAGTGGTCTTTTGTAGGAAAGGTTCTGTGCCTCCCAGCAGCTCACTACTCTGGTCACCAGAGTCTTTTTCAGGAGTGCCCCCTACGTGGCCTCATAGACACTTCTGATATGGTGGGCTGATTGCTATGAGTGGTCTAGTTGGCACTGATGGCCCCCGGTCCAGTTGATTGCTTTGTGGATGCTGACTGCCACTGGTGGTAGGCCCAGGTTATGAGGTGGCTATACCCTGGGCTTACAAGTCTAGTGGGCAGAGCTGGGTAGATCCTGATGTGGCTGGCTGAAGGGTTTTCACAGATGGTGTCAGCCCACAGATCTGCAGCTTTGGGGCCAAGGGAGTCCAGTGGCTGATGCCTGCCCATTGATGGGTCAGGCCAGGTCCTGGAGTTAGTGCCAGCCCTCTGGCGGGTGGAGCTGGGTCTTGGGTTCTCTGGTGATAGGGCTGGGTCTGTGGTAGGCTGGGGAAATCAAGGTGCCTGGTGGTCTCTGTCAGCCTGCTGTTGGGTGAAGCTGTGTCCCTGCAGTTAGCTGCTTGGCCTGTGGGTCCCTGGGACTGTAACACACTGTAACCAGGTGGGCAGGGCTGGGTCCTGGCACTAATAAGCTAGAAGTAGGACTCCGTAATGTTTCTCCGGCATTAGCATTCCTCCTGGTAGAGGGAGCTCTAAAATATGGTTGCCACTGAGTCCTGATTGCCTGCTTCTCTCTGGGAGGCTCTCCAAGATGAACATGTGTGCCTGCCCAAGACAGTTTGAAATGCCTGCTTCTGCCCTGTGTTTTGGAGCATGCAAATTTTGTGTGAGTCCTTTAACAATGGAGTCTCTGTTTCCTACAGCCCTCAGGTCCCTTGAAAGTTACCCCTCAGCCTTCAAAGCTAAACATTCTTGGCTCTCATCTTCCCTTTGCAGGACTCTCTGGATTGAGGAGTCCGGTGTGGGGCTTGGACCCCTTGCTCCCTGGGGAGAACCTCTGCAGTTGCGATTATCTTGTGTTGGTGGGTAGCCTGCCTGAGGGTGTGGGTCTGGACTGCACCATGTCCCCACCTCTCCTGCTCGCCTCTTTATAGTTCCTTCTTTTATCTTTAGTTGTGGAAGATTGTTTCTTCTAGTCCTCGGGTTCTCATGATAGCCGCTTTGTAAATAGTTGAAATTTTGCTGTGCTCACAGAAGGAGGTAAACTCAGGATTTTCCTACCCATCTTCTTTATCCCACTGTAGCCACCAATGTTATTTTTTAATGCTTTGAAGATAAGTAATATATATTAATCTTCAGATAAATTATGTTTTTAAAGTTTAGTAATTTACAGTAGAGACACATATGTGTAGAGCAGACTTTTGGACTCTGAGGGAGAGGGCAGGGAGAGGGTGGGATGATTTGGGAGAATAGCACTGAAATTTGTATACTATCATGTAAGAAATGAATTGCCAGTCTATGTTCAATGCAGGATGCAGGATGCTTGGGGCTGATGTATGGGGATGATCTGGAGGGATGATGTGGGGTGGGAGGTGGGAGGGGGGTTCATGTTTGGGAGTTCGTGTAAAAAAAAAAATAAATACAAAAAAAAATTTTTTTTAAAAGAAAAAAAGAAAGTCAATTGTCTAAAAAAAAAAGAGAGAGAGAGAGAGCAAATGACTTCTTTTAGTGTTTTATATCTATAAAAGTTAATTGCCCAACCATTGTTCTGTGTCAATGTATTATAAAAGATTTGTCTTTCTAAGTTGATCTTGTAGATACAGTTTCTACAATTATTGCAGTAAGATTGTAGAGAATGTATATTTCTTTAAATGGGGTTTCAGATAGACAAAGTAACTAAGCTTTTTTTTCTAGGACAAGATAACTAAAGATACAAGCTTTCAGTAACTCTCCAGGTATACTGTGCAGTAACTGGGTGAGGTAGCAGTCAGGAGTCTCAGGCTCAAGCATCATCTCAGCTTTTTCTGTCTCTAAATCTGTTTGTCTATCTGAGAAATGGAAAGATTGCACTAAATCAGATTTTCCAACTGGGCTCTGCTGGCCTACAGAATTCCATGTATCCAAGTGAGTCATTTGGAAGAGGAAAGGGAAGGGGAAGGAAGAAAGATTCCCTTTCACATTTCAAGTAGTCAAAAATTTCAAGTTTCAAGCAACACATTTTAACCAGATGATGGGTCTGATGTACCCCATGCCCACAACTTTAGTAACCTTCTGTAAGCAGAAAACTTCTCAGTTTGTATCTCCAAGTGATATGCCTCCTCTAAGTATCCAGTTGCCTGCTTAAAATCTCCCTCAAACTGTATGGTGTTCCAAAGCCTCTTTAAACTCAACATGCCCAAGACCAAAATCTTTATCTCCCACAATGAAACCATTTCCTGCTGTGTTCCTTATCTCAATGAGTGACATCATCATCCTTCCATCTGTGCACTTCTCAAAACTAGGTGTTCCTCCAGACATCATCTATTTCCTTACTTAAATTCATCCTTACCCTCATGTTCTATGAATTTGACTTTTTAATATTTGTTGAATGATTTCACTTCTCTCTATTTACCCTGCAACCAACCTGGTCCAAACTGCTGTCATCTCTTACCTGGATCTCTGCAACAGTTTTCTAACTGGTCCCTCTGTTTCTTTTCTGAACCCTCACCCCCTCTTTATCCATTTTCCATATTTAAAGAATATTGGATCTTTCTGAAAGCTAAATCTGACCTTGTCTCTCCTTTTATTAAAATCTTTCAGTTTGTCATCACTGACTTTACAATAAAGACCAAAGTCCTTTACATCTTCTGCAAAGCCCTATATATTAGATCTTTTCCTACTTCTTTCTCTAGCCCTAGCCCTTCTCATTGGAGAAGGCAACGGCAACCCACTCCAGCACTCTTGCCTGGAAAACCCCCTGGGCAGAGGAGCCTGGTAGGCTGCAGTCCATGGGGTCGCTACGAGTCAGACATGACTGAGCGACTTCACTTTCACTTTTCACTTTCCTGCATTGGAGAAGGAAATGGCAACCCACTCCAATGTTCTTGCCTGGAGAATTCCAGGGACGGGGCAGCCTGGCAGGCTGCCGTCTATGGGGTCGCACAGAGTCGGACACGACTGAAGCGACTTAGCAGCAGCAGCAGCAGCCCTTCTCATATTCTCTCTTTTGTTCTTCAGATAACTGAGGTTTCCTTTCAAGTCCTTGTACAAGCCACAGCTTCTTCTGCCACAGAACCTTTGCATATGTTGTTATCATCATTTGAAATGCTTTCTGCTCCATTCTATCTCTAAACACCTTACCTGGTTAATTCCTACTCATCATTTAGATAATCATTCAAGAGCTGGTTCCTCAGGGAAACTACACAATCCTTATTTCATGTCAGATTCTTGTTACTGTATTTTTATAATCACATCCTCCTCCTTCTTTTACACTCAGTCTACTTATTTGTGTGATTTTATTAATAAGTGAATTCTCCAGTAGTTGTAACTCTGTAAGAGTTCATAGTAGAGTAGATTATATTCTTGAAAGATGGTTGTAATAACATCTATCCAACATAGTTCTCTACGACGTAACTTTGTGACTTCCCCATCAAGTGCATGTGTGCTAAGACACCTCAGTTGTGTCTGACTCTTTGTGACCCTTTGGACTATAGCTGATCAGACTCCTCTGCCCATGGGGTTTTCCAGGAAAAAATATTGGAGTGGTTGTCATGCCCTCCTCCATGGGATCTTCCCGACCCAGGGATAGAACTCCATCTCTATGTTTCCTGCACTGGCAGGCAGGTTCTTTACCAATAGCACCACCTGGGATTAATTCCTCTCCCTTTGAGTTGGAGCAGGCCTATTACTACATTTCCTGTATTGGCAGGTGGGTTCTTTACCACTGTGTCACCTGGGAAACTTTTCCTTGACCTATAGAGCAAGGCAGAGAAGAGCAGGAAATGGATGTGAGAGTAAACAGGCAAATAACTGTCATAGCAACCAACACACAAACACATATGCACATTCAAGCATGCAGGTGCCTAGTAGACCAGGCCTGTGTGTAGGCACCTGTGTGCAAGAGAGTGCATACGTGTTTGTGTGTTGGATGCCTGCCAATACAGGAAATGCCAGAGACACAGGTTCAATCCCTGGGTCAAGAAGATCCCTTGGAGAAGGAAATGGCAACTCACTCCAGTATTATTGCCTGGAGAATTCCATGGACAGGGGAGCCTGGTGGGCTAAAGTGCACGGTGTTGCAAAGAATTGGACGCAACTGAGCAACTGGGCATGCACACATGGACTGTAGGTGAAAGAACCACATATTCCAGACTCCTTTGCCAACTGGCTTCCAGACATGATAAATCAGTCAGAGGCATTGGTGGAGAACTATATAGTAAAAGGAGGGGAGAAGCAAGAGAATGTCCTTCTCTTTCTCTGTTTTGGTGTGTCTCCAGCAGTAGCAGTATCTCTTCCATGGCTCTAATTCTTGACAGCCTCTCTCTTCTTGGTCCCACCTGCCCCTGATTAGGCATGCCTTGCTTAGTTCCACTGGGTTTCCATGATTCCTGGACTCTGGGAGTACTGTCTCCTCTGTTCTTTCTCCAAACCTTGGGTTGGTAGTGGTATTATGCTGTTCTTAATTTCTAAGATAGCTCTCTGTCTCCTGTTTGGTTCCTTAGATCTTTAAACATCTCCATAACAAACTTCCTATAGTAAATTCCTGCCATTTGAAACATCTAGCATGGTTCCCGTCTTCTGACAGTTCTCTGTCTCATACGATTCTTGGCATAAGGGTAGTCCCGCAAAACTGACTCTCAGAATCAAACTATTTCAGGTTAAACACAATTATGACTTCCTTGGTGTGAAAAATGCAATATTAGTAAGCCATGTTCTTGCCTAGAGAATCCCAGGGACAGGGCAGCCTGGTGGGCTGCCGTCTATGGGGTTGCACAGAGTCGGACACGACTGAAGCGACTTAGTAGTAGTAGTATGATCCTAGTAGACCATGACCTCATTCGTAATTTATGCTGAAGCTGAAACTCCAATACTTTGATCACCTGATGTGGTCATTTGAAAAGACCCTGATGCTGGCAAAGATTGAAGGTGGGAGGAGAAGGGGATGACAGAGGATGAGATGGTTGGATGGCATCACTGACTCAATGGACATGAGTTTGAGTAAATTCCAGGAGTTGGTGATGGACAGGGAGGCCTGGTGTGCTGCAGTCCATGGGGTCACAAAGAGTCAGACACGACTGAGTGACTGAACTGAACTGAATATTTATTGCCAGCTGAAGTAATATAGATCAGGTATTTTATGANCATCTAGATGTGTATAAGAGACAGGTGTGCTGCAGTCCATGGGGTCACAAAGAGTCAGACACGACTGAGTGACTGAACTGAACTGAATATTTATTGCCAGCTGAAGTAATATAGATCAGGTATTTTATGATGACACATACTGCTATAGATATCTTGTGTTAGATGTTTTAAATGAACCTTTAGCTTGTGCTGCACTAAAACAATTCACAGCTGCTTGCTTTTTCTTTTTTAACTTTGCAGCCGAATACTTTAGGGAACAGATGATGACATGGGGAAGGACAAATTGTTATTCTCTTAAGAAAACTTAAGGGCTTGTTTCTGAAGGGCTTATCTCTATTCCCACTCTTACAGAAGGCCAGCGCTCTATGTCAGAAGCATGAGCTGCAGACGTGCAGAAAAGTAGGAAAAACATATACTATGGAATCATGAAAGCCCTTGTTTGAAACCCCGAATTTGGGAATTATATAGTATTGAAGGAATCTTTTTAACACATACTTTATAAGGACAGGAATGTAGAGTGAAAAGAAGATTCTCCATCTAAATGCTATGGAACAACTACTTTTAAGAATCATATCTTATATGTGGTTCTGGAAAGATAAGACAGTTACAAAATGTTTCCCAAATACTGATAACAAGACACACTGATCCGGTGGCTATAACTGTTTGAAACAGAAGAGTTAAATATTTGGATAGCCCCAAAGTCAGTTTTCTCAAGCATCTGGGAAAACTACATCCTTTATAGCAGGAATGTGGTGTTTCTATTCATCATTGGGCTTTAGAAACCATCAATTCTGAGTCATGATAAATGACTTCACTCTCACTGCAAAATGACTCATAAACAATTTAGAGCCCAAAAGATTGTTCTGCAAGCTATATTAAATATATTTGGCTATCTTCCTTACTTAAAAATCAATATCCGTATGGATCTTTAGACAAATTCCCTTTCAGAACAGGTTAAATCAGCAAGCAGTCCATGAAATTGGAATGTCTGTAAGTACTTTAGTATTACACAGAATATTTTGTTGTGCCTCAATTTTTTAACTGCCTTTGGTTTCCTTATTCTCCTCTTTGACAACCAGACATTGACAGGTGTGCTGGGTTAGAAGAACCACATAAAAAGTTCCACAAGATCATTTTTAGATTATTTTATAATTTAATTTAATAGAGGCTGAGGGTCCAGTATAGAATTTTATTTTGTGTGCTGTAATATTAAATATAGGTGTGAGGACTCTTCCATCCCTGAGATAAGGAAAGCAGTAAGACTTCCTTATTAACCCACTGTCTTCAAGGTTAATGAGGAAGAAAAAATAAAAGGAAAATGGTCTCTAGGTTTACCAAAAGGTGAAGAAACATTTAAAGTCTAAACTCACATCATCACTTTATGAATGTCAAGAAGATTAACAAGACCCAGTGTTGCCAAGGGTGAGAGGAAATGGACAGTTGTTCTTCCAGAAGACAGTTTGATATGGCAAACAAATTTTTAGAATATTATCTTAAGGAAATGATCCCATAGATATAATTGTCCCAAGGATATTCCTCAAAACATTAAAAAAAAAAAAAGGAAGGGGAAGGAAATAAAGTCAATATTTATCAATAGGGTATCAGTCAAGTAAAATATGGTTGTCTATGTCTTAGTTTAGTTTCTCCAGATTTGTGCTATCTAAAATGTTAGCCACTAGCTATATGTAACTAATGAACACTTGACATGTGGCTAGCTACACATATCTGATTTAAAAGATACAATATAACAAAAAGATATAAAATATTTCATTAATAATTTTTACTTTGATTTTCTGTTGAAATAATTTATACATATTAGGTAAGATAAAACATTACAATTAATTTCATCTGTTTCTTTTTATTTTTTAATGTGGCTACTAAAATAATTTTAAATGACATATATGATTCACACTTGTGGTTTGCATTATACTTCCAGGGATAGTACTAGTCTAGAAGCAGATCTTTAGATGAACTTATAAGCAAGTAATTTATTAACAAAGTGACCATAGGAGAAACTGTTAAAAGAGCAGGAAAAGCACGATAGTGGGTAGTTTTTCCCTTTCATGACATATATGATTCACACTTGTGGTTTGCATTATACTTCCAGGGATAGTACTAGTCTAGAAGCAGATCTTTAGATGAACTTATAAGCAAGTAATTTATTAACAAAGTGACCATAGGAGAAACTGTTAAAAGAGCAGGAAAAGCACGATAGTGGGTAGTTTTTCCCTTTCCCAGGGGATCTTCCCAACCCAGGGATTGAACCCAGGTCTCCCGCATTGCAGGTGGATTCTTTACCAGCTGAGCTTTCAGGGAAGCCCCCAATTTATTAATGAAGTGACTGAAGGAGAAACTGATAAAGGAGCAGGAAAAGCAGGATAGGGAATCAGAGGAAGCTGAACAAGGGTGTAATTCAGATGAAACCTCAGTCTCAGCTTGATCCTGCAAGGAGCTCTGGAGCATGAATTACATGTCAGAGTTTGTCCCACCTTGAGGCGAGGGAGCTTGATTTTCATACCCTTACATTAGTCAGTCCTTGGCTATGGAGCCACTCTGAGGGTACATAAACACTCAGACATTTTTGGCTTTCCATTGCATTGAAGCAGTTCCAGTAGTGCAAGGGATGCTCTCTTAAAGATCACAGGCACAAGTCACTGGAAGCAAGGCCAACAGAAACTGGAAGATGGACACATAGAATAAATTATAGAGACCTAAAGGGATTAGCGAAAAAGCAAGAGAGTTCCAGAAAAAAAACATCTATTTCTGCTTTATTGACTATGCCAAAGCCTTTGACTGTGTGGATCACAATACACTGTGGAAATTCTTCAAGAGATGGGAATATCAGACCACCTGACCTGCCTCTTGAGAAACCTGTATGCAGGTCAGGAAGCAACAGTAGAACTGGACATGGAACAACAGACTGGTTCCAAATAGGAAAAGGAGTATGTCAAGGCTGTATATTGTCACCCAGCTTATTTAACTTATATGCAGAGTATATCATGAGAAACGGTGGGCTGGAAGGAGCACAAGGTGGAATCAAGACTGTTGGGAGAAATATCAATAACCTTGGATATGCAGATGATACCACCCTTATGGCAGAAAGTGAAGAGGAGCTAAAAAGCCTCTTGATGAAAGTGAAAGAGGAGAGTGAAAAAGTTGGCTTAAAGCTCAACATTCAGAAAACAAAGATCATGGCATCTGGTCCCATCACTTCATGGGAAATAGATGGGGAAACAGTGGAAACAGTGTCAGACTTTATTTTTGGGGGCTCCAAAATCACTGCAGATGGTGACTGCAGCCATGAAATTAAAAGACGCTTACTCCTTGGAAGAAAAGTTATGACCAACCT